>CM060395.1:23927250-24347891 GCA_030545235.1 Helianthus tuberosus
TTAATTTCGATGTGCTTAGTCTTTGAGTGCTGCACAGGATTTTTAGTGATCTGTAATGCAGCAGAATTATCAACGTAAATAGGAGTAGTTAGGAATTCAAAACCGTAGTCTCGCATTTGTTGTTGGATCCATAGGACTTGGGAGCAACAACTTGAGGCAGCAATGTATTCAGCTTCGCATGTTGATGTAGCGACGCACGTCTGCTTCTTGCACTGCCATGTGACTAGGCGATTTCCTAAAAACTGACATCCAGCCGTTGTGGATTTGCCGTCGATTTTGCATCCGCCAAAATCAGAATCACTGAATGCGATCAAGTCAAAGTTATTATCCCTAGGGTACCATAGACCGGTGTCAGGGTAACCCTTCAAATAACGAAAAATCCTTTTTACAGCTGCAAGATGTGAGGCCTTCGGGTTGACTTGATATCTGGCAAGCAGGCACGTTGGGTACATTATATCTGGTCTTGATGCTGTGAGGTACATAAGAGATCCGATCATCGCGCGGTAGTATGAGGGACTAGTAGCTTCACCCTTCAAGTCTGGAGTAATTCCGTGATTTTGTGGCAATGGGGTACCGATGGGCGTTGCATCAGACATCTGGAACCGGCTCAAGATGTCACCAACATATTTAGTCTGATGAATGAATATCCCAGACTCAGTTTGTTGTACTTGTAGGCCCAAAAAGAAAGTCATTTCCCCCATAGCACTCATCTCGAATTTATCCTGCATTACACGCTCGAAATCCCTACACAAAGCATCATTAGTAGAACCAAAAATAATATCATCAACGTATACCTGTACCAGTAGAAGATCTCCATCTTGTTCTTTGATGAAAAGAGTACAATCGATAGGACCTCTGCGAAATCCATTCTCCAGCAGATAATTAGATAAGGTTGCGTACCAAGCTCGCGATGCTTGATGTAGACCATAGAGAGCTTTGTTGAGCAACCAAACCTGATCGGGATGGATAGGATCTTCAAAACCTGGAGGCTGTTCGACGTACACCTCTTCTTCCACCACACCATGTAAGAATGCACTTTTCACGTCCATCTGGTATACCTTGAAACCTTTGAATGAGGCATAAGCCAGAAAAATCCGAATTGCTTCTAGACGCGCAACAGGTGCATACACTTCGTTGTAGTCGATCCCTTCTATCTGACGAAAACCTTGAACGACTAGCCTTGCTTTGTTTCGAATAACGATTCCACGGTCATCCTTTTTGCATTTAAACACCCAACGGGTACCAATCTTCTTGTAACCAGCAGGTTTCTCTACGAGTTTCCAGACACCTAGCTTCTGGAATTGTTGCAGTTCTTCCTGCATCGCTTCAACCCAAGAGCTATCTTTCAAAGCATCTTTCCAAGTTCTTGGCTCTTCCTGTGAGACATAACACGCGAAAGACCAATCATTTTGTTGACCAGATTCTCGGATAGTTGCATACAAGCCTGCATTGTTGTTGTTTCGCAACATGTTTCTTGTTTGAACGCCACTTTGTACATTTCCGATGATGTTTTCTTGAGGATGGGTATTGTGAATCCTTGTTTCTGGATTATCTTGAACTGGAATATTTGTACCCAGATTGTTGAGATTCAGATCAACAATCAATTCAAGGCCCGGAATTGACGAAGAGGATGATGCAGTAGCTTCAGCTGTTCTAGGGACATCCACTGGAGGTGTACCCTCTGAAGTACCATGTACTGCTGTTGTTGGAGCTTCTTGATCTGCATCGAGAAATTCGTCATCCTCTGAAGATTCGTTCAACTCGGTAGCATCGTGAAAATCCTCATTGTCGAGAGCATTATTATTCACCGAAGATGGTTCTTGATTGACAATAATTGGACGAACCAGCGGTGAATCTGTTGCATTGTCACTCTCGAAAAAATCCTTGCCGCAGCATTTTCTTCAACGGCTTCAACATTGATCGAATTGAAAAAGTCATCGTACTCAAACATCCAAGGCTGACCAGGACATTTGACTGGTAAAGTGTGCCTTTGTACTCTGACTTCAGACCATTCCTCGACCCTTTTAGTCTCTAGATTCCAGACTCTTAAGTTCGGGGTGGAATACCCAAGAAAGTATCCATCAATTGCTCTTGCCCCAAACTTTCCATTAGGATCGATTATTGTGCACAGAGCTCCAAACGGTTCAAGATATGACAAGTCTGGTTTCCGTTTGTTAATAAGCTCAAAACAGGTCTTGTTGTGCCTTTTGACTGTAAGGACTCGGTTCAACGTGTAGCATGCAGAGGCCACAGCTTCAGTCCAAAATGGAATCGGCAATTGTGACTCTACCAACATTGTCCTAGCAGTCTCAATCAATGTGCGGTTCTTACGTTCAGCGACGCCATTCTGTTGAGGAGTGTAAGTTGCACTAAATTCGTGAAGAATACCTTTTGAAGTGCAAAACTCCGCCATGGCATGATTTTTGAATTCAGTACCATTGTCGCTGCGTATCCGCCTAACCTTCAAATTATAGAGATTCTCAATTTGAATGATTAAGTTTGTGATAATACCGAAGGTTTCACTCTTGTGTGCCATGAACGCCACCCAAGAAAATCTTGAATAATCATCAGTTATCACGAGGCAATATTGATCATTCCTAATGCTTTTGTGTTTGACAGGACCGAACAAATCCATGTGCAAACGTTCAAGAGGAACAGCCACCGTGTTGATTTTCTTTGTAGGGTGTCGCTTCTTCGTTTGTTTTCCTTTCTGGCACGAGACACAGACGTCTTGAAGATGGAAGTTTTTAAGAGGAACACCATTCACCAATTCATTTGACACCAAATGATTCATTTTGCGTAAGTGAATGTGACCCATTCGTCTGTGCCAAGAGATTGTGTCTTTTTCTGTGGCTTTGGAAACGAAACAAGTTGCTTGTGCAGACGTTGTGATAGCTTGGCTCATATCAAGGACATACAAATCATTTATCCTTGGAGCCGACAAGAGAATCCATTCTTTTGGAATTTTGAATCCGGGTTTCAGCACATAACATCCATTTGCATCAAAGTGTACTGAGAACTGCTTATCACAAATTTGAGAAACACTAAGAAGATTGTGATCAAGTTGTTGTACGAAGTTGATCTTATCAAAGCTAACAACCCCGTTGGAAATCATTCATTCACCCGTAATATATCCGCCTTTATCTCCAGCAAAAGCAACATAACCTCCTCTAATAGATTTGACGTCGTAGAGAAGCTTCATGTCGCCTGTCATGTGCCTGGATGCCCCACTATCAACAATCCAATGACTACTGACAGTTCCTCCTGGAACACCCTGCACATGAACTCACATAATTAGTTGGAGATGGGGACCCAAGCCATTGTGGTCTTGGGTCTTCCATTTTCATCAACAACAATAACTTCTATTCTTTGATGATTCGAAAATTGTGATGGTCCCCCTGAATTTGTGGTTATTTTAGGCTTCCATGTCTGTTGAAATTTACCAGTTTGATTGTTTGAAAATTTAACTTCGTGATTGTTTGAAGTTTTTGAAAATTTTGAACTTTCTGGTTTAACTGGAACCGTTTGTTTTTGAACCACTTCATTTTTAAGTGCTTTTTCAACCACCTTGACTTGTTGGCGTTTCTGTTTCTTTTCCCTTTCTCTTACAAGTCGGGGATCTTGTTTTACAGACACAGATCGCTTTTGGTGATTGCGTTCACGGGGATCATCTTCTTTGGCTTTTAATTTATGAAGATACGGACAATTTCTGACAATATGCCCAATTGTACCACATTCAAAACATGATCTTCGTTCAACAAACCCCGAAGTATCATGTGATCGTCTTACCGATGATGAACTTTGTGATCCCGAGGTACTAGGTT
Source organism: Helianthus tuberosus (assembly GCA_030545235.1). Classification (NCBI taxonomy): domain Eukaryota; kingdom Viridiplantae; phylum Streptophyta; class Magnoliopsida; order Asterales; family Asteraceae; genus Helianthus; species Helianthus tuberosus. Next base: position 23,931,075 of record CM060395.1, read on the forward strand.
TTGAACTACTTGGTTCATTCCTTTTCATCACAGTTGCTTTCTTGACAAAATCTAAATTAGATTGATTTTCAAACTTTTCAATTTTGTCTGTTCCCTTAGATTTCACAAAGTTCACATTCTTTTTCTTCTTCTAATTCGGCTTCCTTTGACCTTGAGCCGGTAATTTTCCTTTTGGCTTGGTATGGTTTTGCTGTTTTTGCACTGTTGGTAATTTCTGATTGCCAAATTGTTTTCTTTGCTGTTTTTGCACTGTTGGTAATTTCTGATTGCCAAATTGTTTTCTAACTTCAGCCTTTGGGATAGGAGGGCACTGTGTTACTGTAACACGTGATCCTGTCTTTCCCAAAAACTTACTTGTTGAATTTTCAAAGACTTTACTGATTAATGATTGATTAACATTCTTAATAGGAAAATCTTTGTCAGAATAAATTTTATCATCACCAACAAGAGTGTACAGCAAATCCACACTCTCCGACTCTTTTTCAGACAAGGACTCGATTGCAACAGTCTTAGCGGGTTTTGCAGGAGGATCACACAGAATATGATTCTCAAGAGGTATGTCCTCTTCGTTTATCACCGTATCAGACTTTGCTGAATCAGTATCATCAGACTCATCATCAGAAGAATCAGCATCCTCAATCACAACTGGAGGATCCTGATTCTGTTCAGCAGTTACAAATGTATCTGCTGACACATCTGAATCTGACGATACTTCTTTCTTGTATCCGAGTCCTGCTGCAAATTCCTCAACGTCCAAAGGAACAGATGGTTCAAAATGAGTTCTATACTCCTCATCAGGCAGAGCATCAAAGTTGTTTCTCACGGGTGGTGGACATTTCTTGTAACCTATGCATGTGACATCCCGTTTCTCTTTCTGAACGTCAATGATGTGATCCAACACATAGCTAGAGCTCAAATAACTGTCTAACTTGAGTCGGATCGCCTCACTTTCAGTTTTAACACAAGCCATTTCCTTTTGCATTACCTCAAGACGAGTTATATACAAATTAATGTCAGTTTGTTTTCTGGAAACCATTTTTGTCAGTTCTGTTTTATCTTTCTTCAATGTTTCAATCATTGATTTAAATTCCTTTTCATGGTTTTCATAAAACATGTTGGCTTCTGTGCACTTGGAAAGATCAACGGTCAACTTCTGGTTGTGAATGAATGTCACATCATATTTCTCTTGCAACGCCTCGTGTTTGCTTTGCAATTCACACCACTTATCATTCAAAGAAACATGTTTGTCTTGCAAGTCAAACAAACTAGCTTGTAAAGCATCATGTTTGCCTTGCAACTCAGACATGTTTGCAACCAAATCAGCACATTTAACATGCAATCTATCACAATTATCACAGATATCAGCAGTGGGTTCATCGACACATACCTGACTTGATGAACTGTCGACATTAGCCATAAAGGCTGAATGGAGAGAAGACGAAGAATAGGCAGCTTGATCCACCAAAATAGATCTTCTTTGAATTTCTGCTGTAGCTTCTTCCAATAGTTCATCAATATCTGCATTAACTGACGCACTCGATGTCTCATCCACCTGATCATTGCCTGAAGTGGAGGATTCTTCATCTGAACTTCCACTGTAACCGGAGCTGTCTTCATCTTCAGAAGATTCACTACCATTGGTGGAAGATTCTCCACCACTGGCGTGTTTAAGATCCTTGACAACTTCAGCAAAACAAGCTGTTCCATCTGGAGCATCATTTCCCAACTGGATTGACCAATCACAGCCTTCATCTACTTGAACCACAAGTGCCTGGTTGGCATTAGATGGTCCTGCTTGGCTTTGGTTGTTGACAGGTACCAACGTACGAACATTGTTCCTGTTCTGGTTCTGTTGGTTGCCTTGACCTCTGAAAGGATTTTGGTTTCCATGTTGAGATGGTCTCGTACATTCACGCTTGAAATGACCACGTTCACCACAATTGAAACACTTAACAGCCTGCTTATCAAACCCATACTTGGTGTCTTTCTTGCTCTCCAAGCTGGTTCTGCCTGTTCTTTCCATGAAATCCTTTGCTCGCCTAACAGCACTGGCAAAGGCCCACTTGATGTCCATCATCTCCATCTCCTCTTTATCGATCTGTTGATAGTCTTCTTGTGTCAGATTAATATTACCAATCTGACCTTCCACTAATCCACAGTATGCGCTCACCAAAGTGTTTAGCAGCTCCATGTGTTCCTTTGCTACTTCCACACTGACTTTAGAAAAGCTTGAGGTGTCGAGCCGTACTGTATTTGGCTTTGATTGTTGACCAGCAGATGATGTGCTTCCATAACACGCTTGCTGTTGAGGAGGAAGTGGATTCCCATACATGTCTGTTGGTACGGTAGATTGAGGAGGAAGAGGATTCCCATACATGTCTGTTGTTCCGGGAGATCGAACAGGTAATGGATTTCCGAACATATCAGTTGGTCTGAGAGGTCGTTGGCTTTGCTGTTGCTGTTGAGGAACTGGTTCAAGCGGATTTCCATACATGTCTGTTTTTCGAGGGACCGGAACTTGGATAGTATTGCCATACATGTCAGTGCTAGACACAAACGCTGTTTGAATTGGAGCATGTGAAGAAGGTTTTGTAGAAGTGCTAGAAGTTCCATAATACATTTCAGGATTTTGTGGCACTGGAACTCTTTTTGCCTTGAGAGTTTCTTCCTGATTCTTGTTTTCCAGGATTTGAACAAAGTCATTGAAGCTTGTTGTAGCTAAAGTGCCATTGTACTTCATGATTTCCAAGAAAGTATTCCATTGAGGTGGCAACGCATCTGCAAACCTTTTCACAATCTCTGCAGGAGTTGTAACAACCCCAAAATTTGTCAATTCAGTCAACAAATGATTAAATCGACTTGTCAAATCACCTAACGACTCATTCTCCATACAAGTAAAACCATCAAACTCTTTCTTTAGCAGGTCTTTTCTCAATTGACGTGTCGCTTCATTTCCTACGCCCCTTGTCTTCAACGCGTCCCACAACCTCTTTGTCGTCTTGTAACTGACAAATTGATGATAAATATCTTTACTTAACGCCTGAGTAAGAATGGCATATGCCTTCTTTTCCAAATCATAGACCTTCTTCTGATCTTCTGTAAGATCTGCAAACGTAGCTGCAGATGATGCGGCAACCTCTATTGTTTGATCGAAATCTGTAATGAACCGCAACCACAATTCTGTATTTTGACCAAGAACGTATGTATGAAATCTATCAATCCATCCTGGATATTCATATAAGTGCATCAACTTTGGAGGCCGATTCAAACTTCCGGTTTCGCTCTCGCTTAAGAGAATGCTTTGAATACTTGGAGTTTGATTTGATACGAATGCCCATTGACCGGTAGAAGTTGTATTAGAAGATACCGGTGCGGGAGACGGAGTACCAAAATACATGTCTGTATTTACCAGAGTATTCCACCTTGGATTCATTTTTTATCAAGAAAAATAAGAACCTGAAAATCACAAACTTGTTAAGCATAAACAGACTAAGGATCGAAAGATCAAAGCTTGTTCGAAGGATCAACAGTGTTCGAAAGATCACTGTTGAGTTTCGAACAAAGATTTCGAAAGATTCTCCAATCGAAAGACTCTCCAATCGAAGGATCCTTGTCTTTCGAAAAAGAACTGTAGATCGAAAGATGTATGCTTCGAAATGATTCCTTGGTTCGAAGGATGATGATCTATCGAACCTCCACTGATCGAAAGATGATCTTTCGACTTCGAAGGATGTCCTTCGATCGGTTCTGACACAGTTGACAAAGGATGACAGGTTGGTGAAAAAGTTGATGGGTTGGTGAAATCTTTCGGCAGAGGTATGGTCAGACCATGATTTTCTGCCAAAATCAGATTTTGAACCAATAAAATATTACCAAATATTACCAAAAATCGAATGATCAACCCAGAAACCGGTACCGGAGTATGCCGGAATTTTGGCCGGAAATGACCAAACAACTTAAAAACAAGTTTTCAAGTTACCCAACCCGTCTTTTAACACACCCGGTAAGTTTAGACACGTTTTTACGACAAGAAATACGAGAAAATCAGTAAAAACGGATGCTAAAAACAGTGAGTTTTATCCAAACACTCCAAAGTCTTGTAAAAACCCGGTTTTTAACAAGGAAAAGAGCCACGGCTCTGATACCACTTGTAGGTCCCTCGGAGGTTGAGGTTTAACCTATTCCTTGTTATGTCTAACACACTAGCAAGTGCGGAATCCAAGCTAGCATGCAAACCGAGATAGAACAAGCACAAACACAACACACAAACTTCACCGATTAACACCACTTGTATTAATGCGTATGAAAGGTTCAGTTACAAAGCAATGTTTACAAATCAGTTTTGCAAACTCTCTCAGTGTGTGTGTTCTCTCTATTTTCTGCACTCCTTATGAGTCTCCTTACTGAAATGAACACAACACATGGGTATATATACCCGACACAGCATGTCTGGTCGAAGGATCAGATAGATTGATCGAAAGATCATCTATCGATCTGAAACAGCTCGAAGGATCAACATGGACCTCGAAGGATGACATCCTTCGTGGTCCATCTATCGAATGCTTATCTTTCGAGCTCATCGAAGGATCTAAACTATCCTTCGATGACACATCCTTCGACCCAAACATCTTTCAACCATTGTCTAACTGTTTGGCCAAGTCAAACCAGAGGATGGTTGACTTGGTCAAACTTACATCAATCTTACATCAAAGACATCGTTTTGTATCAAGACTAAATACAGACAAAGTACAGACACAAGTGCACCAACATATGGGAGGGAATTAAATAAGTTATTATTATATGTATTCATGATATCTACCAAGGATAAGCCTTGCAGGTTTGATGATCACTTCTAATTTTAGTGATTTTAGTAGTAATGTTAGTATAAAATAAGCCTGCAAAAGATGTAATCAATTTGGAATTTTCGCATAATATTTGTTCTTGGTGTTAATTATTGATTATCCTATGGGAACAAGATAAAGATCTTCAAGACTATTTTACCTTTTTTATGCATTGTAAACTAGTTTGTGATAAAATACTTGCAATTATTGCATAATTACTATATGCAAAGTGATATTGTATATAAAAATCACACTAGAACTACATCTGCGTTTTCTCTAAACATTTGTTAAAACGTATCTAGCATTTTATCGCTTTTGTTCCGCGTCAATATAACATCTATAAAAATTGTAGTACAAATTGTTTATTAAAATATTAATTTATTTAGAAACGGAAATGTAAATTTTTGCATTTATATATAATGGTCAAACAAAAATAGCGAAAATAAGGCTTTTTCTTTATAAAGAGATGGTCATTAACATCATGACGCGACAAGTAAATGCGTTTACATCTTTCTTCGAGAATTCTAGTCAACATTTGACGTTACATCCGTATTTGTTGGCTTTTACAATTGCTAAAAAACAAGTTAATTTTTTTTTACATTAATATTTTCCGGAGTATGAACAAGCATATTAATCCACCTGTGAAGGTAGTAACCGTTGGTGATGGTCCATAGGGAAACCGGACATGGTAAAGACATCATCGACAGAGTTTTATAAAACCACAGTTTTTTTTCTATGGCCGGGTAATTTTTCGGCATTCCCACATTATTTAGATGGTAGTTTTCTATTTTTTTGGAATTTTAATTTATCATTTGGTAAAAGTTATTATTCTAGTAGTGTTGTAACTTAAATAGTAATATATGGAAGAAGTGGGCTTTTTAGGCCCAACCCTGGTCCGGCCTAGATTTGTGCACCTCGGACCTACAAAGATTATAAGTCATACGGGAGACTGGTGGAGGAAAAATAGGCGAAAGAATATTCAAAAGTGGGACTGCCAATAGGCAATGACATCTACTAAGGATTATTACAGGCCAATTTTCCATTAAAAAAAGGTTATAAGTCCATGTTGGTTATTCATGATTAAAAACTAAAAAGGTCATGTTGGTATTGTGTACCATATTTCACAAGATATAATAAAAATGCAGTCACAACATCATTTCATGACTGAATAGTTAACATCCCTTCTTTTGCAGGGTAATCCTACCATGCATACTTCATCTGCCAAGGCCAAATCACTTGCTTTATTCAAATCAACACTTGAACAATTGGAAGGTGATGTAACTTTTTTATTGTTAAAATGATATGAGGAACTCTTTGTGTTTAATATCTCTTCTACCTTGCAGCACTTGGACCGTCATTCTCATTGAATCTGTTTGAGGATGGCTTCACATTTGGAGATACGGAGGACGTAAGAAATGTAATCAATATGCAGCCTCTTGTTTACGGATGATTGCGTTATATTTTAATTTTAAGTTCATATATATATATATTCATCAACGAAGTTATAATGGGTGTTGGTAAAATTTTGCAGATCTTTCATGATGTTCCAGAGAACTTAAATCCATATAACCGTAGAACAGACTCGATTTTAACTGTTAGTACTCTTCATTACAAGTTTAATCGCTTAATCTTCATTGTAAAACTTTTAGAAGTTTAATATTTCTATGTTGCAACTGGATTTTCATCAACTAGGTTAAACTTTATGTACTTTTGTTACTTTGTAACAGGATATCCAGTGTGGGCGCATACCCACTGGCGTTTTACAAGACATGCCGTTACAGTACGTGAATGGAACTGTTCTTTGTGAGGTGAGTTAATTCTCTTTGCAACACATGCCAAAAATATTAGAAATTATATCAAATGTTATAACTAACATATTGCATGAGTTTTAACAAGAGCAACAGTGACTCTTAATTCTTCACTAGAAGTAGTAGATCAGTCAGAGCCTTTCAAGTCTTTTTCCTCCTAGCAAGAAGAGCGAAAATCCATAAGTTTGACACATATTCTTGTGCATTATAGATCTATGGGACCTTGTGACACAGTCATTTTAGTCACATAGGTTTTAGAATATATGGACACAATTGTTTAGTCACATAGGGTTTAGTTTATACGGACTGAATTATTTAACTGTCACAAAAGTGTCCTAAAATGCGGCATAATTGTAGTGTATCATAGAAACTTTATAATCTTTTTCTTACACACAAGACACACAGTGTAGTACTAGAAATAATATACAAATGAAAAGCACATTTTTTGTTAGTAATTCGCTTATAGTCTAGATTGCAGACTGACCCAACTATGCATACAAAACTAGCTAGACACTAAATTAACAAGGCAATAGACAACTTTTCTGTGAAGCCCTTTTGATCAAATGAGATTTCAGAAAGAGTTAACATTTGATTTTTGTGCAGGTCCGGGACTACCGTGTTTTTATAGAGTTCCCTATCGTTGATACAATCCCCTTGAAAATGGGGTTGGATAATGTCATTGAGGACATGGCATCAATGTCTCAAGAATTTTCCTATAGTGATATGTTGGTAAGCAGATGATGCTGGTGACTAATCCTCCAAGGGATCAGTTATTCTTTCTATCAAACTACATACAATATGTAGTGTTTATGTTGGTGATTATATGACTTTTTTTTCAGAAATTTGAATCAAAAGTTCTCTATCATTTGTATCCTCACCTTAACTTGGATCCAAGCCCAACTCAGGAGTTTGACAGCGATGAAACTATTCCTAAGGTAAAAAGAATAGATGATGAATATTTCTAACTAGTTCGGTCCATGTCTTCCGATTGCTAAATTTTGTAACTCCGTTAACTTGCAGATTGATTTGGGAATTGGCCAGGGAACAAAGAGGCACAGGACCGGTGCGATGACTGACGTTAGTTCTCTCCTAGACCGTTTCTACAATATTGAAACAGTGACTAGGAGGTGAGTGAAAATGAAACCTATCTATCCAAAAAAGTACTATTGTTGTTGTTATGTGATTGTAAATGAACTTATGCCAAACTTTTTATTCCGGTTTAGGCATGCGGTTGCTCAAAGAAAGCCTGTGGAGGCCGGCCCTAGTTTTACCACGTCAGGATTTTCAACGAATCTGATAAGTAGCCGCCTGAATGAAGTGGAAAGGGATGACTGGTGAAGCTAGTTTTTTTTGTTTATATATGGATTTCTAGTCTTTTCTTTATTCATGTTTTTAGGAAAGAATCAAACTTGAGTAGCTGTCGGAAATGAGAATAATAGATAGTGTAGGGACTAGTGTGTAAAGTGGTGTCCTATATAAACACCATTCTTGTAACCCTAATTTCTTGAACAACTTCATTACAATACAATTTATCAATACAATTCAAACCCAATTCAGAGATTACTCTCTATACCAAACAACATGGTATCAGAGCAGAGTTTCTGATCCGTGAAACACCTTGTTCATCATCTACAATCAATCTCAACAACACCTAAATCAAGCCAGAAAAAAAACCCAAAATCAAACTCCCTAAATCCAATATCTTGTTCCTGTTCTTTAAAACCATTACTATTCCGGCGAATAGTCCAATCAATTCCAACCAGCCAATTCATCATCTACATCTCAGCCCTAAGATTCTTTTTTTTTTTTTGATAAAAACACAACCGACATGTGTCCATTTGTTTACACCTAATTCCAAATTTCTCTAATTCCATTCACCTAATTCTTTGCATATTGCCTGCCATTCTTCACCTAATACGCAGTTTCCTTTTTTAAAAGGGGAAACTTTCAATTAATATGCCACTTTCTTTTTGAGAAATACGTGGTTTCCGAGCGAACTTAAATCTTCGCTGTTTTATCTTTTTATTTATTTTTGATAAATTCGCTGTTTACCGAAGATAACTACGGTGCCGTATTTCCGAGCGAACTTAAATCTTGAACGCGAGTTCAAGTGGCACGGTGTATTTAATAAATACGCTGGTGTATTTAATAAATACGTCGACGGGTCCGATTTTGTTAAGTATCCAGCGAAGTTAAAAAAAAAATTGGTTACCGGCGAATTTGATTAGTCTTGAACCGGCGAATTTGAAGTCAAAGGGCTTCCAGCGAAGTTAAAAAAAATGGAAATCAATCATGGAAAAAATAGTGCTTGGATATTTGATTCTGGTGCTACTGACACGATGACGTTTGAACCGTTGGACATACGTTCAATGAGCCAACCTCAAAAAACTCAAATCCATACAGCAAACAACGGAACGATGCAAGTGAAAGGAGGAGGAGTAATTGAAATTTCACCAACTATGAAATTATCAAATTGCCTATATGTTCCGTCATTATCACACAAATTACTATCAATCAGTCATATTACCAAAGAATTAAATTGCACAGTACTAATGCACCCTACTTTCTGCCTCCTACAGGATATCAGGACGGGTGTGATTATCGGACGTGGTACTGAGCGCCACGGATTGTACTATGTGGATGAAGTGGCTCAACAGGGTACTGTGATTTTGGCACATGGAACAGAAAACCGAGAAGCCTGGCTATGGCATAGACGGTTGGGACACCCATCCAGTGGTTATTCGCACCTCTTGTTTCCAAAACTTTTCCCTTCGAATGGAAAAACAGACTGTGAAACCTGTCTTCGCGCTAAAAGCCATCGACAACCGTTCAAACCTAGCAATACAAAAGTCACTTCACCTTTTTCACTAATCCATTCTGATGTGTGGGGTCCTGCTCCTGTGATGGGGGGGCAGGGTCTTCGGTACTTTATACTATTCGTGGATGATTGCACTCGCATGACATGGGTATATTTTTTAAAAACCAAAGCCGAAGTTTACGAAAAATTTGTCACATTTTATGCTATGATTCAAACCCAATTTCAAACTCAAATCCAAATCCTTCGATCCGACAATGGGGGGGAATTTGTCAATACATCTATGAAACAATTCTTTAAAACCAAAGGATTAATTCATCAAACCTCTTGTGCCCATACCCCCGAACAAAACGGTGTTTCCGAACGAAAAAACCGTATTATTCTTGAAATGACTCGAGCCCTTTTGATCGAATCTCAGGTCCCTAAATCCTTCTGGTCGGAGGCAGTTGCAACTTCTGTGTATTTGCTGAATCGGCTTCCCACAAAAGCTCTTAAATTTAAGACCCCCTTAGATTGTTTGTCTAAGTCTGCCAGTATTCCTCATCCTCTTACCCTTGAACCCCGAATCTTCGGGTGTACCTCATTTGTTCATATACCCAAAACCAATCGAAACAAGCTTGGCCCATGTGCTGAAAAATGTGTATTTGTCGGCTATGGGGTCGATCAAATAGGTTACCGGTGTTATAATCCAACAACTCGTCAAATGTTCACCACAATGAATGTTGACTTTCTTGAAACAAAATACTTTTATAACACCCAACTCAGTGGTCAGGGGGAGAATAACAGTATAGACACTCTGAGCTGGTTAACCCAAATTCCCTCATCTGAAGAAGTTACAACAGAAAACTATCACAGTACTGCGAGTCCTTCAAACACAGACACACAATCCGCGGAGCACAGTACCACTGAAGAAAGTCCATCCAACGTGATGCCTGAGGTAAGAAATACTGAGAACCCTGAAGGTTATACGTCTTATAACTATGAGACAACAGGGGAAAACATAGAACCGACAAATACAGAACATGTTGATCCAAATGTTGAACAGGTTGAAAATCAGGTTGAAAATGAGCCAGTATTGGTTGAACATGTTGAACCACCAGGTGCAGCAGAGACAACCGGAAGATACTCTCTTCCTCCCAGAGCCAATAGAGGGGTTCCCCCAAAACGGTATTCCCCAGAGAGGGAGACTAGAAATTCAAGATATCCTGTAGCTAATATGGTCAACGGGAACTTATCTAACAGTGCGAAAGCGTTTGTTACTTCTCTATACACTGAACAAATACCTAATTCCGTAAAGGAAGCTCAAGGTAAGAAGAACTGGGAAGAAGCAATGGAAGTGGAGATGCGTGCTCTCATGAAAAACAACACGTGGGAGAAATGCGTTCTTCCTAAAGGAAAGAAAACAGTTGGATGCAGGTGGGTGTATTCGATTAAATATAAACCAGATGGTTCCATTGGGAGATACAAAGCTCGGCTTGTAGCCAAGGGTTACACTCAGACGTATGGGATCGATTACTCTGAGACTTTTTCTCCGGTTGCAAAAATGGATACCATTAGAGTTCTCTTCTCCGTAGCAGCCAATAAGGAGTGGCCTCTTCACCAGTTTGATGTTACAAATGCCTTTCTCCATGGAGACCTAACAGAAGAAGTCTACATGGAAGCACCTCCAGGTTTTTCAGGGGGTTTTAAAGAAGGGGAAGTTTGTCGGTTGAAAAAATCCCTTTATGGGCTAAAGCAGTCTCCTCGGGCGTGGTTTGGGAAGTTCACTTTGGCCATGAAAGAGTATGGGTATCACCAAAGTAACGCTGATCATACTCTGTTCCTCAAGAGAAGAAACGACCTTGTAACTTGCTTGATCATATATGTAGACGACATGATTATTACCGGAGATGATACAGAAGAAATAGCACGGCTAAAAAGGAATCTGTTTTCAAAGTTTGAAATGAAAGACCTTGGGAATCTTAAGTATTTCCTCGGGATAGAAGTTCTCAGGTCTAAGCAGGGGATTTTCATATGCCAAAAGAAGTATGTCCTTGATCTCCTAGCAGAAACTGGGTTGATTGATTGTAAACCAGCAGATACTCCAATAGTGGTGAATCACAATCTTCACATGGAACTCAATGGAGAACTTGCAGACAAAGAAAGGTATCAACGGCTTGTGGGCAAGCTAATTTATCTCTCTCACACTCGCCCTGATATAGCTTATGCTGTTGGAGTGGTGAGTCAGTTCATGCATCAACCTCAAGTTGCCCACATGGAAGCTGCTCAGAGAATTTTAAGATATCTCAAGGGAACGGCAGGCCATGGTGTGTTGTTCAAAACAAATGGACATTTAAATGTTGAACTCTACACTGACGCAGACTGGGCAGGGGATAAGGGAAACCGAAGATCAACATCAGGATATTTTTCCTTGGTTGGTGGGAACCTCGTTACCTGGAGGAGTAAGAAACAGAAAGTAGTCGCTCTATCGAGCGCAGAAGCGGAATTTAGAGGTATAGCTCGAGGGTTAAGCGAAGTTCTGTGGATCAGGAAGCTGCTAGAAGACATTGGTTTTTCCCAAAAGGCTCCTAGTAAAGTCATGTGTGACAATACAGCTGCAATACAAATCTCAGAAAACCCAGTTCAACATGATCGAACAAAACACGTGGAAGTAGATCGACATTTCATCAAAGAAAAGTTGGAAGCAAGAATCATAGAACTCCCTCATGTTTCGTCAAAAGATCAACTCGCAGATATACTCACAAAGGCAGTCAACGGAAACGCGTTTAGTAGCTGTTTGAGCAAGTTGAGTATTTGTAACACCCCGAAAATGGGTTTGGTAATTAACCTATGTTAATACTAAAAGACGGGTAAAATACCGTTAGTGGTAAAAGTAACCCGGTAAATATTAGGATTTAAATAGTTAATCCTAATAATAAATAAAAAGTGGATAAAAGCTTTTAAGAAATAAAAGCTTAGAAGGCCCGAGTTAACGGGACCTAAAATAAACTTAGTCATAAATATTCCCGAATCCGCTAAATTAACTAGGAATATTTAACCTAGTTAATAAGAAGGAAAATTGTTAAAAGAAATAAGTAGGTTGTGGCCTACTTAATAACGAACCAAACACGAGGGGTTAAAGCTGGATAACTAGAAAAGTTATTTAATAAAAACAAACACAAACACACACACACAGTGTGTGTTCTGGGGCGACATCAGGGAGCTCCCCATGGAGCCAAACCCTAACAAGCACAAATCCAAGAAATTGAGAGGCCAAATCAGTCCCAAATCGAAATCCAAGCTCGTATTCATGAACACCTAGTTGAAAAGATCACAAGGTATGTAAAATTGTGACGTTTTGATCCATCTCAAATTCTAGGTTACTTATAAGAAACTGAAATTTAGCTAAATTATGTCATGCATGAGTGAATCTTGAAGTGATATGATGTCTAGGAGTAAACCCTAGTCAATAACATGTTAGATTTTTGGAAAATCTATGAGATTCATGATGATCCATTGATAAGCTAAGTGGGTTTTATGTTAATATGATGAACCCTAGGAAATAGATGGTTGATCTAGTGTAAATTGACAATTTACAAGTGATTTCAGAAATTATAGAAATTAACCGCTTTGTAAGATGGTTGATTTATGTGAAATTTGGGCTAAGAGATAAGCTAGAGACATGATAAATAAACATGTAAAATTATGCCCACAAGGTGTTTGTTAAAATGCCTAAGTGAATGATTTTAAGTTGAGAGTTCGAATGAAACGCGTAATTTCCTTGTTTGAATTATTTCATGAAAGATGGGGTAAAGCGGGTTCTAATCATAATGTTGATTTGACTTAATTGTGCAAAACATGTGATCAAAAAGTAGTAAACTTTGATAAGCTAAGTTAGCTAATCATGAAGTCGAATAGTAGCTTCGGCATAGTAAATAGGTGAGGTGGAATAGTCGTAATTTATATGACTAATTTAACCGCCTTGCAAATGATTGAAAATAGTTTGACGCCTAACGAGCTAGGTGGAGGCTTGGGAAAAGAAGCGGGTCAAACAAATCAAGAATGGCGGAAAAGCATAATTCGGATGCAAGGTAAGTATATCTTACACTAGTCATATATTTATAATATTCTTTCGTCGTATTAGTTACGAAAAAATAAAAATACCTAATTGAGATATGATGATCCGACGTGTGGTCGTACGGAACAAGATAATCAAATATGACAAGAAAACACAATGATGGCCAAAAATGAGTTAAACCGGTAATTCGATCATATTATGACGAATGAAGCATGTACTTTTAATGGTTATCATATAAGTTAAATCATAATAACCATTAAGGGTAGAATGGTAATTTTGACAATTTGACAATGGTAATTGGTCATTTAGACCAAACGGGTCAAAAGGTGAAATTATCACCCTTTGACAATATCGACTAATGGGTTGTCAAGTTGCATGATTTTTTTTAGAATAAATAGCACATGGATGCTTACATCGCTATCACTTAGTAGCAACTAAGGAAAGGTATTGAAACGGGTCGATATATTGATCCGAGCCAGGTATGTATAATAATACAATACACCATGTAGAATTTGGAGTTTTATAACAGTTAGACAAGGTTAAAATAAGATATTCGGTTATCTTTTAGGTAAGCGAATAAATTGAGTTATGATTATGGTGTTTCAGAAACATATTGGTTTCTAAACAAGAATATGGTTAAAAGGTCGGACTTTGGGGTTCAAACAAGCACTAATAGTCCTTCGTCGTAAAAGAATGACTAAAATCGACCAAAACGCCCTTGTAGGCTAAATGGAACAAATGACCCATAGAGGTTGTTTGGAAACGAGTTTTATGACTAGGTAAATATTTAGAATAAGTATAGAAGTTGAAAGATGTGATATGTTAGTCACATAGCTCTATTTGAGTCTTGCCGTAAAATAGCAATCCGAAGGGTAAAACTCGGAACATATAGACATACACATTTAAATCCACACACATATAGTTGTAGTGGAAGATTTCTTGATAAGAAATGTAGGAATAAGATGCTAGAAAAGAAGGAAGGTGATTTCAAGCTTTAAAGTGCTTAAATACCCTTAACGGGTCAAAATAAGCATACGAGCGAAAACGTGATTAAACGGTGTAATAAACCTATGATTAGAACCTAATATAGTAGGTAACATTAATTTGAAGAAGTGTAGGTGAGGTAGGAATCAAACGAATATGTTCGTTTGATAAAATGCATAAACGGGTCAAAAGTGGGAAATAAGGCGATAAGCCGAAGACTTAAAAGTCTGAAATTTTATTATGTAGAATTTTGGATTTTAACTCCACAAGATGGAGAATTAAATTACGGACGCGTAGGAAAAAGAATCGGGTAAAACGATCAATAACGAAGAAGTTATGGCCGTTTCCGTAAAAACTGGCATAGCTGAACTGAGCTGTAGACCTGCTGATGCAGGGGCCACCGTAAATTACGGTGTCCACCGTAATTTACGGTGGAGTTGAAAGGCTTTACGGTGGACCTCTTCTGATTTACGGTGGAGGCCAGATTGAGAATCTTGTTTTGGTGATCAATTGTTACTTGGACTCGATTAGACACGTTTTAAACCCCCGTAAGACTAATGTATTTCATGTTTATGAAATGTAGGTATATTTTGGATGCCGAAAGACGATCAAGCTCAACGAAGAACCGAACACGATAAATATACACGCTTCCGCACTTTGTCACGTTGTAAATTTTAAACAACGAATTTCGATCACGTTACGTAGAATAAATTATAAATTGTAAAAGTTTTAATAAACCCGTATTTCCAAATGTTTATGTAATCTTAGTTACATGGTTGTTTTACGTAAAATTTACGTTAAACCTTGATTTATAAGAACGGGTGTTACAAGTTGGTATCAGAGCCTTGGTTTAAGAGATTCAAGTATGGTGGGGAGAAACCGTGCTTGGACTTAAACCTTATACTCTTAATAAAGATTGGTGTTCGGTTCGAAGCTTGATCGCAAATCCGGTAAGTACAAGTACGTTATTAATTAGTATGCTTAAGTGTTGTAAACAACACATAGAGCTATCGTGTGGTATACGTTACCCCAATTTAAATGATTGTTAGGGTTGACGAAAATACGCGCGTTGACGTGTATAGTAGAAAATGCCTTGTATTATAATACGGGCGATTATTGAAGTTGACTTTACTAACTTTTGTGAATGTTTTAAATGAAGGACACTCGCGTTTGAAGACGACGAGAGTCAAACAAATTATGGATATGATGATGGAACGGTCCGGGGTACGACAGAAAGAGCATACTCATTAAGGACCAAAATCGCGTAACGGTCGCGAACAAGACTAATGACAAGAGAAGCCCGTTAGGGCAAGCATCACCAGGTGCACACTTTTAAATTTAATCGCACGAGTCGTTATATGCAACAAACACGTAAGTAATAACGGTTGCATACACATATGACAGAACTTGGAAAACCTGATTTCCAAGAGAAATTTAATAGGAAATGTGTTATTCACAATGATGAATAACAAATGAATAACAAGACTTGTTTATATAGAAACTTGGACGAGAGTGATCATCCAAGCAAGTATTCTCAATACAAATCCTATTGAGAAAATTTATGATCACATCAATGAATGCGAATAAATGTTCATAAAAAGGGACATTGTACATGTTCAAGGATAAACGATTAAAACTAATAATTGTTAACTAACAATTAAATAGAGTTTTACCAAATGAAACCATAAACATGGAGACAATTTGAGGAGTTACTTACATGGGACGTGATGTGGTAATTATAATAAGGTCACGCGTACCACGTGTTGATCGCTTACTCTGGCCAAGTAAGTAGTGAACACATGATAGCATGAGCTTCTTATAATGAGCGCAGTTATGTCCGATGTGGTAATGGCGGGGTGAATGGGACTAAGTAAAAAGTACCCAAATGAATCAGACAAGCAAAATATTTGATAATAATGTAAACGCACAACCGAGTGACGGAAGCGTATTACATTAGGATAATGAGCCCGAGTGAAGGGACAAAGAAGCATGATTAAACAAGTATTGGGAGGGAGTGTACTTACACTCGAACCCAGAAAACGCAAGCACGATTAAACAAGTATTGGGAGGGAGTGTACTTACACTCGAACCCAGAAAACGCAAGCACGATTAAACAAGTATTGGGAGGGAGTGTACTTACACTCGAACCCAGAAAACGCAAGCATGTTAGACAAGTATTGGGAGGGAGTGTACTTACACTCGAACCCAGAAAACGCAAGCATGATTAGACAAGTATTGGGAGGGAGTGTACTTACGCTCGAACCCGGAAATTGCAAATGAGTCCCTTAACGGGTCGTTTTTGTAAAACGTCCAACTTAAAGACAAAGTCGGAATATAAAAATGAAGCGAGGTCTTAATGCATACCGGAAGGGTTGCAATAATAACGATTTCGGTAAAACACCCGGTTGATGGGTAAGAATTTAAACACATGCGTAAACCGAGAGACGAGAACATGAATTTAAAGTCAAAAGACTCGGATTATGAGTTATGACTAAAAGACCATAAAATTTCGTAAACAGAAATTTTGATAATTACATTCAACCATTTTGAGGTTGAACGGGTTGAATAAAGTATAAATGCTTAATGGCATAAGTAAGCACAAGCCGGATAACGGTAAGCTTGAGACAAACTGACGCGTAAATAACGTCAGAAGTCATAAAGTCGGAGGATTAGCCCGGAAGTAAACAAATGAAGCCTTAGACTACGGTCAAGGTCAAATGAAGTTCAAGGGTGAAAACAAATGATTTTCAAACATAAAAAGAGTGCTTTGACACCATATATATATTTCAATATAGACATGCGTAAAGAATGATCTACGGGATCAATATAACCCTAGAGATTATAAACAATGGAAAAGTCTACGAGACTAATATGACCTACGGGTCACGACTAGAAAGAAATAGACTACAAGGACCTAGCCTTAAAGAGGTGAAAGTCTAATAAAATAGCCTATAGAGCAAAACGATAAAACTTACGGGTGTTAATTAGACAAAGCAACGGATAAATTGAGAATCCCCGCATAAAACAAAGGCTGTAAAAGAATAAATTACGGACTGTTAATATCCCAGTATGGATGATTGACACAAGTTAAAGAAAAGATCCTAAAACTAAAACTTCAGTTTTAGTAAGAAGTAATGTTTTTACAAACATAAATTCTGACAAGAATTTAAATAGTAAGCATGAAAGATACAAGTCTTGACGTTGATAGGCGCAAGACGATATATTCGAAAAGTGATATTTTCGAAAATGAAATTTTGATATAAATTAAACATGATGTAACACAATCACGGTCAAGAAATGTAATGTGAAGTAGAATCACATTATAACAAAGCAAGCGGTAAAAAGGAACTGGACAAATAAGTCTAGTTAGTGAAACCGACCAAAGTCAGCAATTCAAGTTAAGAAATTTGGTTCGCTTGTAAACGGTAAACTCGATATAACTAAACCGAATGAATAAATTTGAAAATAAAGGAAATTGTTGCTAGAGGTGAAAGATTTCACTAGAGACCTTTAAACGGGTCAAAGTTACGGATTCATAAAGAATTCGATAGTATACGAAGGTGATGAATATCGCTAAGTTAATTAAACTAGTGGAAATAACGAGATTGTGTTATTTCAAGTTACATTATGCCGTATATAATACGTAGATGATTATTAACCAAAAAGATATTACCATACTTCTCTGGTAATACTAATAATTGGTTAAAGTATAAGTAATGTTTTAAAGATTCTTGGAACAGATACATTGAGTTAAACTCAATGAACTATGTAAGCAAGGTTTCGAGGACGAAACCTCTTTAAGGGGGGTAGACTTGTAACACCCCGAAAATGGGTTTGGTAATTAACCTATGTTAATACTAAAAGACGGGTAAAATACCGTTAGTGGTAAAAGTAACCCGGTAAATATTAGGATTTAAATAGTTAATCCTAATAATAAATAAAAAGTGGATAAAAGCTTTTAAGAAATAAAAGCTTAGAAGGCCCGAGTTAACGGGACCTAAAATAAACTTAGTCATAAATATTCCCGAATCCGCTAAATTAACTAGGAATATTTAACCTAGTTAATAAGAAGGAAAATTGTTAAAAGAAATAAGTAGGTTGTGGCCTACTTAATAACGAACCAAACACGAGGGGTTAAAGCTGGATAACTAGAAAAGTTATTTAATAAAAACAAACACAAACACACACACACAGTGTGTGTTCTGGGGCGACATCAGGGAGCTCCCCATGGAGCCAAACCCTAACAAGCACAAATCCAAGAAATTGAGAGGCCAAATCAGTCCCAAATCGAAATCCAAGCTCGTATTCATGAACACCTAGTTGAAAAGATCACAAGGTATGTAAAATTGTGACGTTTTGATCCATCTCAAATTCTAGGTTACTTATAAGAAACTGAAATTTAGCTAAATTATGTCATGCATGAGTGAATCTTGAAGTGATATGATGTCTAGGAGTAAACCCTAGTCAATAACATGTTAGATTTTTGGAAAATCTATGAGATTCATGATGATCCATTGATAAGCTAACTGGGTTTTATGTTAATATGATGAACCCTAGGAAATAGATGGTTGATCTAGTGTAAATTGACAATTTACAAGTGATTTCAGAAATTATAGAAATTAACCGCTTTGTAAGATGGTTGATTTATGTGAAATTTGGGCTAAGAGATAAGCTAGAGACATGATAAATAAACATGTAAAATTATGCCCACAAGGTGTTTGTTAAAATGCCTAAGTGAATGATTTTAAGTTGAGAGTTCGAATGAAACGCGTAATTTCCTTGTTTGAATTATTTCATGAAAGATGGGGTAAAGCGGGTTCTAATCATAATGTTGATTTGACTTAATTGTGCAAAACATGTGATCAAAAAGTAGTAAACTTTGATAAGCTAAGTTAGCTAATCATGAAGTCGAATAGTAGCTTTGGCATAGTAAATAGGTGAGGTGGAATAGTCGTAATTTATATGACTAATTTAACCGCCTTGCAAATGATTGAAAATAGTTTGACGCCTAACGAGCTAGGTGGAGGCTTGGGAAAAGAAGCGGGTCAAACAAATCAAGAATGGCGGAAAAGCATAATTCGGATGCAAGGTAAGTATATCTTACACTAGTCATATATTTATAATATTCTTTCGTCGTATTAGTTACGAAAAAATAAAAATACCTAATTGAGATATGATGATCCGACGTGTGGTCGTACGGAACAAGATAATCAAATATGACAAGAAAACACAATGATGGCCAAAAATGAGTTAAACCGGTAATTCGATCATATTATGACGAATGAAGCATGTACTTTTAATGGTTATCATATAAGTTAAATCATAATAACCATTAAGGGTAGAATGGTAATTTTGACAATTTGACAATGGTAATTGGTCATTTAGACCAAACGGGTCAAAAGGTGAAATTATCACCCTTTGACAATATCGACTAATGGGTTGTCAAGTTGCATGATTTTTTTTAGAATAAATAGCACATGGATGCTTACATCGTTATCACTTAGTAGCAACTAAGGAAAGGTATTGAAACGGGTCGATATATTGATCCGAGCCAGGTATGTATAATAATACAATACACCATGTAGAATTTGGAGTTTTATAACAGTTAGACAAGGTTAAAATAAGATATTCGGTTATCTTTTAGGTAAGCGAATAAATTGAGTTATGATTATGGTGTTTCAGAAACATATTGGTTTCTAAACAAGAATATGGTTAAAAGGTCGGACTTTGGGGTTCAAACAAGCACTAATAGTCCTTCGTCGTAAAAGAATGACTAAAATCGACCAAAACGCCCTTGTAGTCTAAATGGAACAAATGACCCATAGAGGTTGTTTGGAAACGAGTTTTATGACTAGGTAAATATTTAGAATAAGTATAGAAGTTGAAAGATGTGATATGTTAGTCACATAGCTCTATTTGAGTCTTGCCGTAAAATAGCAATCCGAAGGGTAAAACTCGGAACATATAGACATACACATTTAAATCCACACACATATAGTTGTAGTGGAAGATTTCTTGATAAGAAATGTAGGAATAAGATGCTAGAAAAGAAGGAAGGTGATTTCAAGCTTTAAAGTGCTTAAATACCCTTAACGGGTCAAAATAAGCATACGAGCGAAAACGTGATTAAACGGTGTAATAAACCTATGATTAGAACCTAATATAGTAGGTAACATTAATTTGAAGAAGTGTAGGTGAGGTAGGAATCAAACGAATATGTTCGTTTGATAAAATGCATAAACGGGTCAAAAGTGGGAAATAAGGCGATAAGCCGAAGACTTAAAAGTCTGAAATTTTATTATGTAGAATTTTGGATTTTAACTCCACAAGATGGAGAATTAAATTACGGACGCGTAGGAAAAAGAATCGGGTAAAACGGATCAATAACGAAGAAGTTATGGCCGTTTCCGTAAAAACTGGCATAGCTGAACTGAGCTGTAGACCTGCTGATGCAGGGGCCACCGTAAATTACGGTGTCCACCGTAATTTACGGTGGAGTTGAAAGGCTTTACGGTGGACCTCTTCTGATTTACGGTGGAGGCCAGATTGAGAATCTTGTTTTGGTGATCAATTGTTACTTGGACTCGATTAGACACGTTTTAAACCCCCGTAAGACTAATGTATTTCATGTTTATGAAATGTAGGTATATTTTGGATGCCGAAAGACGATCAAGCTCAACGAAGAACCGAACACGATAAATATACACGCTTCCGCACTTTGTCACGTTGTAAATTTTAAACAACGAATTTCGATCACGTTACGTAGAATAAATTATAAATTGTAAAAGTTTTAATAAACCCGTATTTCCAAATGTTTATGTAATCTTAGTTACATGGTTGTTTTACGTAAAATTTACGTTAAACCTTGATTTATAAGAACGGGTGTTACAGTATTGGTGACCCCACTACTCAACTTGAGGGGGAGTGTCGGAAATGAGAATAATAGATAGTGTAGGGACTAGTGTGTAAAGTGGTGTCCTATATAAACACCATTCTTGTAACCCTAATTTCTTGAACAACTTCATTACAATACAATTTATCAATACAATTCAAACCCAATTCAGAGATTACTCTCTATACCAAACAACAGTAGCTGTGTCTGTGTTCATATTAGAGGTCTTGAGTTCTAGCTATCTTGGAAGATTGGCTTGTTTATGAATGGTATAACATGCTTTTATAGTAGAATAGATATGTTTTTATAGGTTTTTTTTGGTGTGTTTATGGATCCAGATTGCAGCCACATTAGAATAATGGGTGTTTGCAGTTGGTTAATGTGCTGTTAACATTAATTCTATTTGCAGCTAACCTTTATTTTATTTTTTTAAGTTTTAACAACAAAAAGATTAAACTGAATAGGGTAGATAGTCATATGTAACCACCAAACCAACCGAAACTAGAACCAAATGCGTAATATTACTGAATTACATGGGTATATGGGTCTGCACGCCAATGACACAAACGGAGATTTACTATCTTGCACCTGTTATTGATCCAAATGTTTAAACAAGGTTGTCAAAATTGAGATCTTTCATCTCCATAAGATTCTACTCAGATCATGTCTTAGACGATCTGGTTTTAGGATTTTGTTCTACCTTAACGAAGTTTGTCGATACATGTGGGTCATTTTTTTATTTTCTTAATTCCGAATATTGGATCATCCTATGCAAGATCTTATACATAATCAACATATTTTCAGTTGAACAATATTATATAATCATAAAATCTTAAGATCGGTTTGTTAACAACCTCGTGTTTAAATTTTATATCAAATCCGAATTTTAGTTTTTGACTTAGTACTATAGTTCCATAAAGCTATTTAACCAATTTATCAAGTATATAAGAAACTTTAACAATTTAGATCTATTTTACATGGCTTTAAATAATTCCAAAGGAATCATAATTAACTACTGCAGCTGAAACTAATAGTTGTTAGTTTGAAATGGAACATAAACTTCATTGAAAGGATCATAGATTGAGTGTTCTGTCTCTCCCCTCTGCACTAGCGATTCTTTCGGTTCCAGAAAACATCTTCCCCAACAACACTCGTTTATAAAGTGTTTGTCAACATTCCTTACATTAACACAACAAGCCATTTTTTTTCCTCTTTTACCTTTTGAGTATAAAGTAATGGATGTCTCAACCGTTTAGATAAACCAAAACCAAAAGAAGTTGACACCAATGAAAAAGATCAAGATTTCCGTGGTGGTAATGCAACTTCGACTTAGACCTTGTTTCTGCATTACCAAGAATATATGTATAATGGTTTATTGTTAGAAAGCAACACGATGTTTCTTTTTATACGACCTACTTGGCGCATATTCGAATTTGAAGCAATTGGATAAAAGAAGTAATGGACTACAAAACAACCCAACTTCAACTTAAAGCGCGTATATATAACTTTTGATCCATCAGGAGTTGGAACCCGTAAAACATGGACCATTGTGGTTATGTGATTTGTTAAGGATCTTGTGGCAAAAAAAATGTCTTTCTCAATGATGTTCAGTTCAGGTCTTATATAGCTCAAATAACCCAATAGACCCCAGTCTCACTGAAGATAAACTGAGTAAATCAACGCCCTCTGTAAGGTTAGGATGCTGATCATTGCACGTTTGTGAAATGTCCTACAAGGTAACTAGTTGTGCTTGTGTCCATTTGTGGTTTGCCTATATATATACCAGGCACTGCAGATTCTTAACTAATGTTTTATTACAGGTAAGAAGATAAACAGCTAATAAAAAAGGATAGAATCCAAGTGGAACTTAAAAAGAATCTTGACGAAGAGGCGGTGCAATTAAGAAAGAGGAAACGGAATGTAGTTCAGAAAAAAGTTCACTTGTAATTGTACTAACAGTTTGTTGGTTCAGGCCCCTGATAATACACACTACACACTCACGTAAATAAATTATATGCAGTGACTATCGAAGAAATAAGTTGTATCAAATGAAAAAAGGTTGTTCATTCAATAGAAAAGAGAGTACAAATAAAAAAACAAAAGGCTACTCCTATTTATAATAAACTAATCACATATGCTTAATAAACTAAGTCCACGATCTCCTCCTTATTTGCATCAAACTTAGCTACTCCAACAAACTCGGTCAAACACAACAAGTCTTCAACAAACTGTAAATAACATGTGATTAATACTTTTCTACTTGCTCCGTATCCGGGTCCTGGCCCATTATCCATGACCCGCGTACCGTAACGAACCCGCGAGTGACGAACCCGTATCCGTGAACCAGTGACTTGATAAGGTGTCAACCCGTGACCCGTAAACGAACCCGAATAATCCAACACAGTTAGCCTGCATTAATGTTAACGAGAATATAGCAACGTTGTTTTATCTTTCTGACTCATTTTGTTATCATGAATATGGTGATGGTGGTGTGTTGGGATAAAGCTTGGATGTTGCTTGAAAGAAGAAGAACCACTGAACAGCAACCACGTCCCATATTGAAATCGAACCTAGATGGTGAACAACATGGGCGAAACTTTTAAGGGGCGGGTGGGGGCGGCCAACCCCCAAACTTTTCGCTCAGTAGTGGAGAGTATGTAGTTTTCATATAAATTTTTTTGGATATATACGTTTTCGACCCCCCGGTTTTATAGAAAATTTTAGGTCCGGTGGCTGAAATCTCAAGCTTCACCACTGGTGAACGGTTGTGATTGTTGTGGATTGGATGCAGATGGTTTTGGGGATGAATGGTGAATCCCCATACATGGGGAATCACTGTAGCTACCGCAAATCTCATCTCCATGTTCAAGATTCTAGTGTAGAACATAAATGTGAGAAAACTTATTTTTTTTCCTAATAACTTAGAGATTAGGGGGTAATGCAGACGTTGATGGGAATGCTCTTACAGTTCTAAGTGTTCTCTCGGTTGTAACACTTTTGATCTTCGTCACCAACTAAAGTTAGAGTTTCTGTCAAAATATATATGTAATGATCAATATCCACTTGTTTTTTGGGATATCCTGTAATTGTTACCACAGAACACTGTTTTACCACTTCCTGAATGCTCATCCCAATTCGTAATATCAAGCATTGAACAAATCGAAAAGCCTTCCAAAAAAAAAACAAAACTAAATCAACAACATAATAACATATGCTAGAGTTAATTCAACCATAAAACAGTACAAAAAACGACATAATAACATAGATTAAAAAAGAATCCACTTCACACCTTTAACTCCTATGCTAAATCGTAAAAATCCTCAACTCAACGAACTCGATTTCTCAGAACTTTGAAAACTCAAATAATACCGTCAAGTGATGCCTGTCAAGATCCAGATAACGTAGAGCAGATATGAAAGCTGCTGGATTTGGACAGACGCTAGAATCTGAAGTGTTGGAGGTTGGCTTCCATCCATTTCAAAAACCATTAGTGTTACAATTAAGCGAACAATAAGAACCCTACGTGTAATTTCAAAAATTTTGGGACCAAAAACGTTACAACGAACCAGGCCACTTAACCAACATAGACCAACTAAGGTGTTGTTTGTTTTTGCTTAAAACGTCTGCAAAGAGCCTATGTCTGCAGGCGGGCAGACATAAGACCTTGAAGACTGTTTGTTTTTTTTTTTCTTTAAACAAATCTGAACTCACATTTTTTCATCTTAAAAAATAAGCTATAGATCCCCTGCTTAAAACATCTTCACAAGAACCAAAACAAAAACCCTAACACAAATGAAGACCCAGCCCTTATACACAGACACAACACTCCCCTCATCCACCTCTCGATTCCCCTCTTCTCTCTCAAATCGAGTCGCCGGACTCCGGCGACGGTACCACCACCATCCGACACCCGATGCCCCTAAAACTGACACGAATCGGAAAAAAAAAAAGAAGCTTTTAAAAGTAGGAAGGACTTGCGATTTGAAAGTGGGATGACCCAGGTGCTTACCGGAGTGAAATGCGGCTGCCGATGTTTGATTTTGTCCCCTCCGTCGCTTGAAACTGGTCACCGGTCGTCACCGGCTCCATCACCGCCGCCGCAGCGGCGGCGCCACCCCCTTCTTCCTTCTTCGTTCTCTCTAGCTCTCCTGTTCTCTCTCGCTCTCCTGTTCTCTTTCTCTAGCCACCGACGTTCGCCACCGTGTGCCGCCACCATGACTATCTTCATCATCATCAATAACATCACCGGCCGGAGTCCGGCCAGAGAGAGTGGCAGTGTGGTGGGGTATAATTGTGATTGATAGAATTATTGTGGAGGTGGTGGTTGTATTATGGTTTTTTTTATGTTATAAAACAAATAGTATTATATTTTATCCAGTTTATAAAACAAACAGTATTATATTTTCAACTTGCAGACCTTCAGACCACATCTTCAGTTGCAGACATAAAATCAGCTGAAATCAGACTGCACAGTTTTTGTCTGCAAAAACAAACAGCACGTAATAGTGGATTGGGCTTCATACTGTATCATGTGCGAATCAATACATTTCCTATAAAGATTGTATCTGTAAGCTGTGTGACTAACAATGTCAAATTTACCAATAGCATGTCATTAACACATTTGATAGAAACAAAACTTCAACAGTTAATACCAAAGTCCAAATAAACAGACACAACACCGTGTCAGATCGTCTCAACCTACAAGAACTGTGAACGACACATCAAACTCCTCGGATTTACAACAATATTAAACCCAACCATAAGCATGTGAGCCACACGAGCAGTGGCTAACGGCTAATTAGCAGCACTTGGTTCACCTAATGAACATTACTCCCCAATCGGTTTCCTCTTTCTACCAAGAACAGAAGCCTTTTGAAACCTCGGTCCACCCATACGCCAGCTCTTAAATGCCGCAGTTGATGACTTAGCAGCATCATACACTTCAAAATCAAGAAATATACAACATTTCAAGTTATTTATATTCTTATATTCAAAATGTTTAGAAATAAGAAGCAAATAAAATGGGTATTCAAATCTCACATTTTGTTTCTTCTTTCGTTAATAGCGATAAAAACTTCGGGCCCAGTATCGATGCTGATGTATGCGCCTTGATCAAAACTTCCTTATACCTTATCTGGAAAGCAACCAAGAGTAAAGATCCAATAGTTTTGTCACCGATCCTGAACCGTTAAGCAACAAACACAATTAAAAAAGCGGAAACTTGCAGCAATAAAAATACAAAATCCATATAAAAAAACACTCACAGTTGCACTATCTTGCATCCTAACTGATAAAAATACGAGCATCGAGATCTTAAGTCCACGTGTGCACCATCAGCCCCAATTTCTTCTCGAGTTCTGGCATAGAAACACGATATACACGATAGCAATAAGAATGACTATAATAATATCAGCCAAATGCATAAATCATGAAACCCAATTGAGCGGAAATATTCGGTCGTATTACTTCTTATTATAACATGGAGGAACGTTGACGGATGCTGCCTGTCTCAGGTGCAGTTCACTAGCGAGCCAGAACGGTAATTCTACCTTTGACCTAGGTTCTATCTGTTGTAACAACAACGATATTCGCATTAGAAACAGTTATCGTTATCAACATACGGAATTGATGATTATTATTAATTTAGTATTAAAACTTACTTACCCTGTTTGTTTCATTGGATTGAAGTAAACCAACTCCGTTTACTGCTTCGAGGAACACCGCTGGAACAAGCTATCGAAATAAGGTCACCATTTTAGACGTATGAACTTTTTATATCAGGTAATGTGATTATGTGAATGCAGAATTGAAAAGAAGAAAAAAATTCAACCTCTTCATCTGCTAAGATGTCATCGATATCGTAATATTTCGCCATGAATGAAGCAAGAACCAACTGTTTGCCACCACAACTCACTAAGTATCAAGAACCAGACTGGACTGGACTGAAAATCAACATCTTAAGCCTTAGTTACTCAATTACACATGCTAATTAATTGAATTTGTAGCAGATGCATAACAATACAACTACCAAAACCCTAGAATACGATTTGAACTAAAACGGAACAGACATTTTGTTCTGTAATCAGTTAATATAAAGCAAATCAATCAATTTACAAACTTTAATATTAAATTAAAGATACTGAGAACGATTTTGTTCCTCTGAAACATTGAATCAAATGACGAATCAGAACCCTAACCCTAGAATAAGTGAAATTGGGCGAAAATAATACCTTTGAAGATTCGCAGCAATTTCCGATTGTGTGGATGCAGTGAAGAAAGTGTGGGTGTTAATGGCGCTGGAATTTGTTGCAGAAGAACAGAAATTGAGAGAGAGATCTGAGTTTTTTGGGGAAGGCGGCAAATCATCTGAAAGAAAACAAGGTTTACGCGGGGATTTAAAATGAATTAATTTTATTGATTTTGTAAATAAAAGAAAAATATAATAATAATTATAAACAACAAAAAAACCCGATACCGGCCCACTAGTCTGAGCCCAACCCATCAGTTATCAGAAAACCAATGGGCATATCCACAACCCAGTAGAGGTGCACAAATCGTGTTTATTCTAAAACCCGGGTTCAGGTAGGTAGGCCTAGTACTAGTCAGATACTGAACTTACATCAATGATTTTGTAAAAAGTTAGCTTTTAAAAATCATTATTGAAATTGTGGTGTTTGTGCTGATAGCAACATATGTAGCAGCTCGACGGCTGGACCAGTGGCGAAGCTTGAATTTTTCGGGGGGGGGGGAGGGGGCGAAAACGTATATACCCAAAAATTTCTATAGAACCGGGGGGGCGAAAACGTATATACCCACAAATTTCTATACGAAAACTACATATATAACACTACTGAGCGAAAAATTCGGGGGGGGGGGTGTTGGGTTTTTTTAGCCCATGTGGAAGCCCAACAATAATTCTTATTGGGCCATTTGGTTTTATTTATCTTGAATAAAAGAAGCAGGGGTCTTGAGCTGAAAACTACACCCTAAAATCGCAGCAACAACAACACACACAACTCACACACAAAAGAAGAAGTTCATTTCCGTCACTTCAAAACCTAGCTGCAGAGGTCGTCCATTTCCCGGAGATTGAACCGTTGGATCGCTCTGAATTTTTGGCACAGTCATTCGGACATCAGGGAGACCTTATCCAACGGTGGGTTACAGCCCATGTTCGCTGCTGCAGAATTTGGTGACATTTTCTTCTTTTGTCTTTGTATTTGATTCCATATGCTTGATGTTGTTGATTACAAGTGTATGATGATTATTGTATGCCTCTAGTAGACCTAGGGAAGACTTTGTATTGCTCTAAATTTGGTGATAGTGGATTTGAAGCGGCTCTAGTAGTCCCGTGGTTTTTACTCTCCTTTCTTGAGAGGTTTTCCACGCTAAAATTTGGTGTTCTTGTTGTTATTGTTTTCGGGCTGTTTCGGGGCTGTTTTCGGACTGCTTAGATTGTAGTTGGTATACCCTATTTGTTTGCATCCTCACAGGTTCATTCGGGTTCGGGAAAAGTCTTGGTCAAACGAAGTTTGCTTCCGCGTTTGTGTTTACCGTTTGTGACCGGGTTAGGCGTTTTTTTTTTCCATCATAGTGGTATCAGAGCCATTGGCTCTTGTTATTGGGTTGAAACTTGATTGAACGATGGAAGCTAATACAAGTAGGATTGTGAATTTGAATGGTTCTAATTATCATGTTTGGAAAGGAAAAATGGAAGATCTCCTTTATGTGAAAGATTATTATATGCCTGTGTTTAATACCGATAAACCTGAAGGTAAAACAGATGAAGAATGGAATATCTTACACAGAAAGGTTTGTGGTTATATTCGCCAGTGGGTTGATGATAATGTTTTGAACCATATTAGCGGGGAGACTCACGCTCGTACTTTGTGGAACAAGCTTGAGGAATTGTATGCTCGGAAGACCGGAAACAATAAACTGTTCTTGATTAAACAGTTGATAAATTTGAAGTACAATGATGGAACTCCTGTTTCTGATCACTTGAATGTTTTTCAGGGTATTATTAATCAGCTTGCAGGAATGGGTATCAAGTTTGAAGACGAGGTACAAGGCTTATGGCTTCTTGGTACTTTACCGGATTCTTGGGAGACTTTTAGGACATCATTGTCCAACTCTGCAGCAAATGGTATTATTACTATGGAAATGGCTAAAGGCAGTGTTTTAAATGAAGAGATGAGAAGAAAGTCACAAGGTTCCTCTTCACATTCAGATGTCTTAGTTACAGAAAGCAGGGGGAGAGGTCAAAGTAGAGGTCCGAGTAACAAAGAGAAGCATCGTAGTAAGTCTCGAGGTAAGTTTGCTGATTATGAATGTCATCATTGTGGTAGGAAAGGGCACACAATTAAATTCTGCAGACAACTGAAGAAGGAGAAAAAGAAAGCCGACTACAACAATAAGAAGAACAACCATAAGAAAGATGATGGTGGCAATGACACAGCTGAAGTTAATACTGCTACCGAAGAGTTCTTCATTTGTTGTGATTATGAAATGGTGAACATTGCACGTGATGATTCGAGTTGGGTTGTTGACAGTGGTGCTACGTGTCATGTGACATCACAAAGGGAGTTTTATTCATCTTACACACCTGGTGACTTTGGGGTTGTTAAGATGGGTAATAACGGGCTATCAAAGGTTGTAGGCGTTGGGGATGTTTGCTTGAAGTTTGACACTGGGATGGAGTTGGTTTTACACAATGTAAAACATGTTCCAGATATTAGACTCAATTTGATCTCCGCTGGTTTACTTGATGATGATGGTTACCATAGTACCTTTGGTGATGGTATTTGGAAACTCACTCGTGGTTCTTTGATTGTGGCAAGAGGTAAAAGAAGTTCAAAGTTATACAGAACGCATCCGAAGATCTCCAAAGATTCGGTAAATTTGTTAGTGAATGCTGATATGACCGACTTGTGGCATAGGAGACTTGCTCACATGAGTGAAAAAGGGATGTCTATTTTGTTGAAGAAGAATGCCTTGCCCGATTTGCACGATGTTCATTTGAAGAAGTGTTCTCATTGTCTGGCAGGTAAGCAGAAAAGGGTTTCTTTCAAAAGTCACCCTCCTCATAGAAGAAACAATATACTGGATTTGGTGCATTCAGATGTTTGTGGTCCTATGAAGACTAGAACACTTGGGGGCTGCTTATATTTTGTCACTTTTATCGATGATCATTCGAGAAAAGTTTGGGCCTATACTTTGAAGTCTAAAGATCAAGTATTAGATGTGTTTAAGCAGTTTCATGCCTTAGTTGAGAGACAAACTGAGAAGAAGCTCAAGTGTATTCGAACAGATAATGGAGGTGAGTACATTGGTCCTTTTGATGTTTATTGTAGAGAGAAAGGTATTCGGCACCAAAAGACTCCTCCAAAGACGCCACAGTTGAATGGTTTAGCAGAGCGGATGAATAGAACATTGGCTGAAAGGGTTAGATGTTTGTTGTCACATGCAGGGTTGCCTAATTCCTTTTGGGGTGAAGCTTTGAACACCGCAGTAAATGTTATTAATCGTACTCCTTGTGTTCCTTTGTCTTTTGATGTTCCTGACAGGGTTTGGAGCGGCAAAGATGTTTCATACGATGATTTGCGGGTCTTTGGATGCAAGGCTTTTGTGCATATTCCCAAAGATGAAAGAACAAAGCTTGATGTAAAGACCAAGCCATGTATATTCGTTGGTTATGGGGGAGATGAGTTTGGTCACAGGTTTTATGATCCAATCTCGAAGAAACTCATAAGAAGTTTTGATGCTGATTTTATTGAAGATCAAAGTTTGAAAGATATTGAGAAAACAAAGATAGTTCCTCAACATACTGATGATCTTACCGATTTGGATCCAGTTCCTCCACAGCACTCTGAGCCTCATAATGAAGATGATATTCAACATGATGAACAACACGGTACTGATAATCATGATATTCCAGAGCAACAAGAGTTAGATGAGGGTCCTCATCCAGATTTACCAGTACAAGGTATGCCAACATTTGTCCCACTCAGACGGTCTACAAGAAACCGTCATCCTTCCACCCATTATTCTGCTGATGAGTATGTCTTGCTCACTGACGGGGGAGAGCCCGAGTGTTATGAAGAGGTCATGGAAGATGAACACAAAAGGGAGTGGGTTGAAGCCATGCAAGATGAGATGAATTCCTTGTATGAGAACAATACCTTTGAGTTAGTAAAGTTTCCTAAAGGCAAGAAAGTTCTGAAGAACAAGTGGGTCTACAAAGTGAAGACTGAAGAACATACCTCGCGGCCTCGGTACAAAGCCAGATTGGTGGTTAAAGGGTTCAGTCAAAGAAAGGGTATTGATTTTGATGAGATTTTCTCTCCAGTCGTGAAGATGAGTTCCATTCGGGTGATTCTTGGTTTAGCTGCTAGTCTTGACCTTGAGGTTGAGCAAATGGATGTCAAGACAGCGTTCCTTCATGGTGACTTGGATAAAGAAATCTATATGGAGCAACCTGAAGGTTTTCGGGTTAAAGGTAAAGAAGACTATGTCTGCAAGCTTCAGAAAAGTCTTTATGGGTTGAAGCAAGCACCAAGACAGTGGTACAAGAAATTTGAGTCTGTTATGGGGAAGCAAGGCTACCGAAAGACTATTTCAGATCACTGTGTTTTCTTTCAGAGGTTTGGTGATGATGATTTTATCATTTTATTACTCTATGTTGATGACATGTTGATTGTAGGCAAGAATGCAGAGAGAATTGTTCAGCTGAAGAAAGAATTAAGCAAGTCGTTTTCTATGAAAGACTTGGGCCCAGCAAAACAAATTCTTGGTATTCGGATTACTAGAGATAGAGCTTCAAAGAAGTTGCACATGTCACAAGAGCAATACATTGAGAAGGTGCTTCGCAGGTTCAACATGGATAAAGCCAAATCGGTTAGTTCACCTCTTACTCCCAATTTTAAACTAACTGATAAAGATTGCCCTTCTTCTAAGGAGGAGATTGAAGACATGGATAAAGTTCCATACGCGTCAGCGGTTGGAAGCTTGATGTATGCAATGGTGTGTACAAGACCTGATATTGCCCATGCAGTAGGTGTTGTTAGTCGGTTTCTGTCAAATCCTGGTAAGAAGCATTGGGAAGCAGTTAAGTGGATCTTTAGATATCTACGTGGTTCTTCCAAATTGGGTATAACATTTGGAAATGGAAAGCCGATGCTTGTTGGTTATACAGATTCTGATTTGGCGGGAAACAAAGACAACATGAAATCCACTTCTGGATATTTGATGACTTTTGCAGGGGGAGCTGTCTCATGGCAGTCAAGACTACAAAAGTATTTTGCTTTGTCTACAACTGAGGCTGAGTATGTGGCAGCAACAGAAGCATGCAAAGAACTGTTGTGGTTGAAAAGGTTTACGCAGGAGC
The DNA here is from genome assembly GCA_030545235.1 of Helianthus tuberosus. Taxonomy (NCBI): domain Eukaryota; kingdom Viridiplantae; phylum Streptophyta; class Magnoliopsida; order Asterales; family Asteraceae; genus Helianthus; species Helianthus tuberosus. Next base: position 23,963,858 of record CM060395.1, read on the forward strand.
TTGGCTTTATGCAACGGCGCTACGTGGTTCTTTGTGATAATCAAAGTGCTATTCACCTTGCAAAGAATTCTATGTTTCACAAGAGAACAAAACATATTGATGTGAAGTATCATTGGATTAGAGATGCGCTTGAAGACAAGTTGTTTGAACTTGATAAAGTTCATACCGATGATAATGGTTCCGATATGTTGACAAAAACTTTGGCAAGGGAGAAGTTGAAGATTTGTTGCTCGATCGCCGGGATGGCGAACTCTTCCTCATAGGCCAAAAAGGGGGAGAATTGTTGGGTTTTTTTAGCCCATGTGGAAGCCCAACAATAATTCTTATTGGGCCATTTGGTTTTATTTATCTTGAATAAAAGAAGCAGGGGTCTTGAGCTGAAAACTACACCCTAAAATCGCAGCAACAACAACACACACAACTCACACACAAAAGAAGAAGTTCATTTCCGTCACTTCAAAACCTAGCTGCAGAGGTCGTCCATTTCCCGGAGATTGAACCGTTGGATCGCTCTGAATTTTTGGCACAGTCATTCGGACATCAGGGAGACCTTATCCAACGGTGGGTTTGTCCAAATAAGGTCTGGAAGTTCGTCTGTACAGCCCCTGTTCGCTGCTGCAGAATTTGGTGACATTTTCTTCTTTTGTCTTTGTATTTGATTCCATATGCTTGATGTTGTTGATTACAAGTGTATGATGATTATTGTATGCCTCTAGTAGACCTAGGGAAGACTTTGTATTGCTCTAAATTTGGTGATAGTGGATTTGAAGCGGCTCTAGTAGTCCCGTGGTTTTTACTCTCCTTTCTTGAGAGGTTTTCCACGCTAAAATTTGGTGTTCTTGTTGTTATTGTTTTCGGGCTGTTTCGGGGCTGTTTTCGGGCTGCTTAGATTGTAGTTGGTATACCCTATTTGTTTGCATCCTCACAGGTTCATTCGGGTTCGGGAAAAGTCTTGGTCAAACGAAGTTTGCTTCCGCATTTGTGTTTACCGTTTGTGACCGGGTTAGGCGTTTTTTCCCATCAGGGGGGGGGGGGGGGGCGCCCCCTCCCCGCCCCTCTTATCCTTCACCCCTGGGCTGGACATTCCAGATGTTGAAGTTGTAATAAATTACAGCTTCCCGTTGACCACATAGGATTATATCCAGAGAACTGGACCCGTTAACAAGAAGGGTGTTGCACATACTTATTTCATGAAGGAGCCTTTTATATATGCTTTACTATTGTATGCTACATTTAACTGAGTTCAAGGTTTGTGCAAGGCTCTACTGAAATTAGAATTAGATTAGACCACTTAAAAATAAAGACAGATTTCATAATAATAATAATAAGAGTAAACTGCTAAAATCGTCCCTGTGGTTTGACTCAAATTGTTAGATCAGTCCAAAATCAAGTTTTGTTGCTAAATCAGTCATTGGGCCTAAGTTCTGTTGCTAATTCAGTCCAGTGAAAGGGAAAATGATTGGACTAAATTAGCAATTTGAGTCAAACCTTAGGGACGAATTTAGCAATTAACTCCTATTAATTGGACTGAATTAGCAACATAAATTAGGGCCAATGACTGTTTTAGCAACAAAACTTGATTTTGGACTGATCTAGCAATTTGAGTCAAACCTCAGGGACGATTTTAGCAGTTTACTCTAATAATAATAATAAAAAATAAAAATAAAAAAAACTGCATCTTGTTGCACAACCAAATCACATAAAAAACCAAACAAATGCTACTACTACATTATGTCCTCCTCTAGCTCCTTGCTTTCATTCATCAGATTACTTTGATTTTCCGGAGGCGAAAACAGTTGTACTACCAACTCTTCTACGCTTTCTCCTAGTCGTGATTCAAGATTTTCAATTAGCGGGTCAATTTCCACAAAAGAAGATGGCCTAATGTTGGTGATTTCAGACTTTGTAAGGTTTACATTTGGTCGCAAACTCAGCAATGCTCTCCCTTGTTTGACTGCAAGCAGGTGTGCTCACCAGGTAGTCGTAAACCTTGAACTCTGAAGGTGCTAGTGGAGCAAGAACCCGTGTGGGATCGTTTGCAGCCCCTCTAGAACGTAGAAAGTCAACTACTCGCATTTTCTTTCAGTATCTTCATCGCTAGAAACCGAGTACCTGAGTTGAATAGATAAAACTAAGTGAGGCGATTGAAATAGCCACCTACGGAGGCAAAGTTTCTTCAAAATACAATTACATAAATTGCTGAAACGGTTTATTATCACTTTAGAAAGGTGAACTTTGTTACATATAATGTAATGAATTACATCCTACACTTAGACGACAACGCTCAATTGCATCTTCAATGGTGACACTCATAAGAGCATCGTTCACTACCAAACAAATTACACAAAACTTCAAAAAAGCATCATTTACTAAATCAACTAAGTTAAGCATTGAAAGAAAGAGTAAAGATACAATCCCTTGAAAATGGTGAGTAGAGATTGTTTTCATAGCGCTCCTCCTCGTAAAACAACTATAACATAACCAAAGCCAATTAGAACCTAAAAAACGCAAAAGTATTCATCTTGGTTTTAAAAAGCATGCCTAGGTGCAAGGCGACCTCAGGCGTAGGGGCTGTCACTTCAGGCTACATAAGGCGAGTGTGAGGCGCGATTTTCAGGCAAAAATCGGGCATAAGGCGTAGCCGTGTAGGTGAGGCTTTGTACATTAAAACATATATAAAGCCAAGGCATTTATGCATACACTTTTCAACATTCAAGTACCCTATTCACTTGGTTCTATCAAACTTATAGCTTTAAGTTCTTCTTATATGACTAATAACATTTGATTCTCTCTAAGTTAGGCTATTAGGGCATATGAAATACAGATCAGAAATTAGGGTATACATATACAATTCCACAATTTCTTAACTACAAGAAAATTTAGGAACCAATCAGGAATAAAAATTAGGGTTTACAGTTGCACTAACTTTAAGAAACGCAAAGAAGTAATTAAGATAGCATACCAACCAAACAAACAAGAAAAAGTAGAAAGTGAAAGTTACGATTGCAGGCGTTGGAGAATAGAAACAAGTGAAAATCCGGTTGAATTGAAAGGGTAGAAGAAGAATGAAACAGTTGGGCATTCATGTGACATGTTTGGGCCTTTTTAGAGCCAAAAGGATTTCATGGACTGGGTAACAACTTAAAAAAGTTGACCCAGAGGATTATCTGTGTCCGGGTTTTAAATTTTTTGGTAGTGCTAATACCCGGATCGGGTTCAGGTCCGAGTATTGGCCAGAAATTCCGTACCATGTGTACCCGGGTTAGGGTTCGGGTTTCTATGCCCGGATATTAGAATACCCTATTTCAGGGTTCGGGTATAGATCGGGTTTTTATATTCATTTTTTTGGGCATAAAACATAGAAAGTTAAATGGAAACATAAAACATAGATTTAAAACACACATGTCACAGAAATAACAAACATAGGTAGCGTCAAATAAGATGATGAACATAGATAGCTTCGAATAATTTAATCGTCTTCGTTTATTCTTCATCTCGACTTAACCCAAATATCAAACCCATATTTATACCCAATCATGAACCTAAAATCAGCCCAAAAAGGGCTCTAAATAGCCCCAAACGACTATAAAGCCGTTACATAATGGTAAAAAAAAACAGCTGTGAACACAACATGCATTTCAACAGTAATACCCAGTGGAAACCCGGGCCGGATTTTTTGAAAACCTGATGCGGGTATTATGTAAACATAGGTATGGGTATAAACCCGGGTACGGGTTTTTCAAAAACCTGTTCGGGTATAAAAACCCGGTTTTAAAATACCTGGGTCCGGGTTTTTTCCTTCGGGTTCGGGTTTTTTGTGCACCTCTACAACCCAGTAACCCGTTGCACGTAATTATAGTCACTAATTCAGGTTATTAATGAAAAGACGACTCATTTAACCCGAAATATTGTTATTCAGTAGTTCAGTTCTCATGACATACAATGTGCCAATGTGGTTTGAACGGCAGCGGTTTGGAGATTTCGCATAAGCCTAGTAGTGCAAACATAATGCAAGAAAACCGATAATCAAGCAGAATCTTGCTCAAGCATTTTAGCTTAATTAAAAGTCCTCGTCCTAAAGTTTTTAAAAATTTGGTGGCACACAATGAGCTAACTATCTCTGATTTTGCATATTGCGTGAAAAAAAAGGTTAGCCTTGTGAATGTGAGGTGTGACAAGAAGAAAATCACTAAATCATCCAAGTGTATGATTAAAGGGGGAGAAAAGATAACATCAAAATTAGATCATATTCTTATAATAACATTTTAAATTAGATTAAATATATCATTTTATATTCTATTCATAAAATCATAAACAACTTTTAAAAGTTAACTTTTTAAAAAAGAAAAAAAAAATAAGGGCTTTTAAAAGTTAAATAGCATACAAACAAAGCGTAATAGATGAAAAAAAAAACAAATTTAAGTTTGATTTTTCGCACGGAAACAAATTATTATATATAACAAATGAGGTATGTTCTTAGAAACACTAGTTCATTTCTCTTGTAGCGAGTTTGATTTTTTCTTTTTTGAACGGTAAGGAACGACGTGTCAAACACCGTGACACCGGTTGATGTGGCCAAGGTCGACTACTTGACCGCCGTCAACCCATTGGCTCTTCCAAATGCGCGGAAACCCGGCCTCCACCCGCCCGAAGGCACGGCAGTAGAATAATCGGTAAAATTTCGCCTCCCATCTAAGACGAACCGGCGCCACCCGTATTCGCCCTTCACTTGGATGCCGCATAAAATAATGAGGAGAGTGAGAGTCGAACTTGTGTCACAAAAACACCAAGGGGCTGACCAGTCGAGAATCTTCTTACGAACACTACCTCATTTATCTTGTAGGGAGTTTGATTTTATTTTTATTTTTATTTTTATTTTTTATTTTCTTGGCCTTGTAGTGATTTAATGATTTTGTTGTTTGTTAATTTTTTTTTATTGTACTAAAGTCGTTTATATTTTCAATCTCGCAAGTTTGTATAATTCAATTTTGGATGTCAAAGTGTTTTTAAGTTAAAGCTTTCTCAGTATAAATTTGATTTTGTCTACGTTTTATACTGGTTTGTGGTATAAGTTTTTGTTTGTCTTTGCCTACGTTTTACGTCAGTTGACGGTATAATTCGCGTTTTTGTTTCACGTTTTTGCCGATTTTGATCGTCGTTTGCTTACTACGTAGCACGGTTTTACGACCCACACAACACACGCAGAGGTTAAACGCTAGTTATCTATATTCCAAAAACTATTAAAACTTTACGAGATAATAACTAAGTTAATTAATCCTTAACTCATATCATTATCATAGCACCTTCTAGGAACATTCTACCCTCTTATCATAGCACCTTGACACCTTCTAGGAGCATTCTACCCTCTTTTGAAAGATAATAGAAAAGGTAATAAATAACAAAACTAAATAGAATAAATAATGAAGGAGAAAGCTTGCCGAATGCCGACTACGGTTTGGCCGTTTGGTTTAACGCGTATAACTAATGACATTAAGCTTTATCATATATAAATTTTGTATCATTTTTAAATCACTGAAATGAGATATCAATAATGTAGGTATTGAGCAAGTACTCGATTATGTGTTATTGTATTTGTAATTTAGTTAATTAGTTTATTACAAAAAGAAGAGTTATGGTGGTAAATCAATTTAAGTGGTTGTTTGACAACTTTTGAATGGTTAAGTGTTGAACCTATAAGAGGTCTGAAACATTAAGTGCTGAACCAATAATAGGTCTGAACCACTTAGAGCTAGTATAATGTTTAACCGTTCAGAGGCAAATGTCTGACTAATTCAGATTAGAGGTATTGACCATTCAGACTTTGTATAATGCTTAAATTATTCAGAGGCAAATGTATGAATTATTCAGACATCTGCTCACCAAACAAACAGTCTGAACCATTAGTGCTGAAGATGTAAGAGATCTAAACCATTAAAAACTCCATTGAAAGCTAAACAAACAGTCCCTAAGATTCTGTTTGTAAAATCATTCTTTAGAAAACAGGTTTCTCTTAGAAATAAGTCATTTTTAAATTATATTTTTAACATGATTTCTGATTATTTGTATGTTTATTTTTATACAAGATAGATATGAATGAATAGTTTCAAAACACTACGAAAATATGCTAGTATGAATAAAAACCGAGAAAAAAATGAAAAACAATCAAAAGCCATAATTGTAAAATAATTTATAAATGACTAATTAAAATTTCTAGATTAATGTTTGGTATGCAAGAATGAGAGACGAAATGGAATGGACAATTGCGAGGGAATGACAAAAAAATGTGTTTGGTTGGTTAAGGTAATAGAATCGCTCATTGCTTCCTTCAAATACGTTTCATCCACATCCTTTATTTTTTTTTTTTTTTTGAGTTAATTACATAGTTAGTCCCGGTGGTTTGCATAAAATAACATACTTAGTTACTAATAGTTTAAAATCACTTTCTAGGGTATTAACTTTTCATTTTGTAACGTTTGGAGGTATTAACTTCTAGGGTATTAACATAGTTAGTCCATGTGTTTGCACAAAATAACATACTTGGGTACTAATAGTTTAACAAACAATTAACGTTAATGCCTCCAAACGTTACAAAATGAAAAGTTAATACCCTAGAATGTGATTTTAAACTATTAGTACCTAAGTATGTTACTTTGTGCAAACCACAGGGACTAACTATGTAATTTACTTTTTTTTTCATTTCATTCCCTCTCTCGCCCTTCGTTACTAACACTACCCACCACCACCACCACGGCCATCCACCGTTGCCGCCCGCCACCCTCCGCCATCAACCACTGGCGGCACTGCCGACCACCGCCACCCACCATAGACGACACTACCTACCGGCGACCACCGCCATCCACTGTCGTTGCCATCCTTCGATATCGACCACCGCCACCGCCGTCGCCACCCTCCATCACTGACCACTGACACCCCCGTCGACCACCTGCCACCGCCACCAACGTTCGTCACGCCACCCGCCACCACCACTCACTACCGCCACCAACGCCGATTATATTCTTTCGTCTTTTCCTTCCTACCAAACAAGACAAGGTAATGATTCATTCCATTTCCACATTGTTCAAGTCCCAATCGACAATCAAACCGAATAACACGAACACGAGTGGAATAATTCTCCAAGAACTTTTATTATAACCAAGAAAACATAACTCAAAAAACTTGATTACAATAACTCTCAAACCATAACTCGGTTTCTTTCCTCTGGTCTAAATAATGTCTAACCCTAACTTGGTTTATATAGGTTTACCCTAACTTTGGTGGCCAAGACATTACCAAATATAATTATAACATAATTAGGAAACTTAACCAACTATGATCAACTTGTCAACATTGATCCCTCAAGTTCACTGACTTGTGACTTGAAGTCCGCAAATTACCACCAATCACCCACGTAATTTCAGACTTAAAATAGGTAGGCCTTCAACTCCAAACATGTCTTCATTGCCTTGACTCTATTGGAAGTTCTCTTTACCTCTAACTGTGTTTTTCGCCACCTTCCTAGCTCAAACATTCTTGCGACCTTGTACTCGACTAGTCTTTTATCCTCGACCCGTCCTTTGATCATAAGAACTCGCACCGCCATTGACTCGACTGCGATCTTGGGCAAACACTAGCTTTCTTGTATCCTTACACATACATCCTTGGGTTTGAATATCTTGCTTGGCCTTTTCTTTAAATTCTTGAACATTTTTCTTTGGAATTTGAATTTTGGGTTTTCTCATTAAACTTGAATCTTTGAGAAGATTCTGACTCGTACTTGGAATATCACCCTTCAGTTCAACTCTTTTTTGATCTCCACTCACAAAATTCTTCATTCCAATCATGCTAACTTGTGTACCAGAGCTTTCTACCTTGAGGTTGATCTTGTATAAACGGTTCTCGGTCCTTGTCACCTTCATCAAAAGCTTACATGTATCATCATGAATGGTTACCAAATCATGTTTCATGTGAATGTCGCATCCACCTTCCGTTGCTTGACCAAGACTTATGATATTGCTTTGCAAACTCGGTATGTAGTAAACATCGGTTAACAGGCGCTTCTATCTCGTTTTCCCTTCAAGTAATACAGATCCCTTTCCCCGTATATCAATACAAGATCCATCTCCAAACTTCACATTTCACGTGGCACGCTCATTAAGTTCAAAGAAATAAGCTCGATTACCCATCATATGATTCGATGCTCCGTTGTCGAGATACCAAGTGTCTTTATCCATTGGCTCTGTCTCTAAACGCTTTGGAATCACCCATTCTTCATTTAGAAAAATTGTCTCTTGATCACATCTCATCATAAACAATGATGGGTCAAAATCACCGGTTTTATCTAAGTTAGCTTCTTCATGTTTCTTCATACGATCCGGACACCCTGACGCGAAGTGACCATATTTATCACAACGATTACACTGAGCTTGTGATCTATCCTTTCTTCCCTTTTAACGATCATTGGTTCTTCTTTGACCTGTTTGCTTTGTCCCATGATCTTAACAATCTCGGCTTTGACTTCCATATTGGTCCTCATCATCACGGTCTTGACGTCTGCCTCGGTAACTTGAACCACCTCGCCCACGCCCACGCGTATTATCATAGGATTTGTGATTCGAGGACAATTCACCATTGGAGAACATTAGATTGCCTTGATTTTCTGCTAAAGACTCGATAGCCTTAATCCTGTCTTCGAACGTATTCAATCTTCCAATTGCTTCCTGAAACGTCATGGCATTTAGATATGCGAATTGTTCAATTGAAGCTACAATTGGAATATATAATAACTTTCCGGTTAGCTTTTTGTCTTCGTAGGCGGTTCCCAATAACACATATGGAATGTAAATTGGTCAAAATCGTGATCTAGAACAGACTATACATGTATATAAATGTTAAGTTCTTATAATACGCCTAAAGTAATTTGTGGTGTAAGACAACATTGTATGTTAGTATGTAGTAATATATTATACAAATTAAACCTGAAAATATGATATGCAAAACTGAGACGACAGTTGTCAATCATTGTTAATATAGCCCCAGACCTATACATTCTCAAGGGTGAATCATGAAGCAAGTAACGGTAAGGTTGTTTTCATATGACACAGATTTTTACATCAGATTTGCACCCACAAATCCATAAAAAGTCGATTTACATAAATAATATAAAAAATAATAACCAAAACTTGGTATCATGGTTAGGGAATTGAATTATTGCTTTGACCACATAAAATAACTTGCATCTTGTTTAAATAATAATAATTAAATATTAGCCAATTAGATCAAAAAGAATTAATTTAATAATGAACAGCAAGTGCTTATCGTTATCATAATACAGTACTTATGTGGATCAGTGGATCAACTAGTCTTTATCTTAAGTTCTCATATTAATTAAAAAAAACACAGCTGCCGACCTCTTTTGCAAAATGATCAACCCATCAGTGCGTAATACTTACAAAAGTTGTATATGATAATTTATAATATATACCGCTTAATAGTTTTGTTTTTAATAGACATTTTCCATCAACTTTTCCCAAACATGCAAGGTAGCAACTCTACATTTTGTATGGTAATATATTTCATCTCTTATCAGTGGTAAATCTTGACTCGAATGACGGGGGATCGAAAACGTATACACCAAAAATTTCTATACGAAAACTACATATATAACACTACTGAACGAAAAGTTCGGGGGTTGAAACCCGCGTGTCTCTTATCTAGTTAAAGGAGTACCGAAGGTTTGTAGTTTGGCAGTGTCAACGTGTTGAAAAGGTGTCCATCGTTCTTGTGAGTTGTGATGTTAATACTTTAAGTCTCCTGAGTAAATATATAGATTTAGAAGTAAGATTGAAAGAGGTGTTATTCGTTAAAAAAATGTTGTTGAAGTTGTTGTGCATTGGCGTAGAGAAAATATTAAACATGAAAATAGTTTATTATATATTTAACGATCTTATTTATATCAACCAAACAAAGATAGAGAAAGAGGAAAATCAAAATAATTTCATAATACATTTTTTAACTAAAAGAATAAATTGCCTTGATTGTTATGTTTTTATAATGTTTGAAGATTCATTTATTTAGATTTATGAATCAGATAATGTCTAGCTTCAACGTAACTGATAATGAATATTGATTTTAACACCTGTGTGTGCGAGTGAGAGATGATTTATAATACTAAGTCATGTCTAATGTAATGAGTTTGGCACGACCGGTTAAATCGTGTAGTTAGTTCGGTCACTAGCTAACAGATTGAGCATAAACGAATCGATAAGTTTTTTTTAGAATACGGACCAAATCGGTGAAAGCTTGCCGATCTTGCCTCCTCCCTTGGTCGACCATTCATTTTTAAGATCGGTTGGTTGTTAGAACCGATGGTTCGTCACTGCTAAGGGTACCATAGATCTAATCTTCAAAACATTTACCATCGGTGTTTTTGAAAAAAATTAAATAAATATATAATGCAATGGTTAACATAGAAAAAACAAATAGTGTTTGTACATTAGGAGGTTTTGTAGTTCAATTGTTTAAAAAATACTAGTTACTCGTCTAAACTTATAATATATGAAATACATAGACGTGAAAATTTCGAATCAAATCTTAAAAAAAGTCGGCATCCAATAAAAATGAAGACAACTATGAGTAAATAAATTATTAATGTTTAATAATTGTTCAAGTTGTAAATAATTAGGAGAGAATCAAGGGAAAATCTCTATTTTGTCCACCGTCCAAAAGCATCGGTTTCACTAATTTAATAATTTGATCATCAACTATGACAATGTCCAAGATTCTTGTGACAATTACTTTTCATTTTTGGTCTTTTGCATAGGAAACAATTAATCATATGCACCATCATTATCTTCATTTATAAAGTTAATCTTTTTAACAACATTTTTTACTCATTTTTTTTACGGTGAGAATCTTTAATAGTTAAGAGAGAGATCTCACACCCTCCCAAACAGAGAGGCTTAACCCCATTCTTGTCAAACAATGTTGTCTTAACCGGACTCACGCTGCCAGTGGCAGGGGCTTCCGCCACCGCAAGAGAGAATCTCTCTGGCGTAACGAACGATGGACTAGAACTAAGAGCATTCACGTCGCTTCCCACATCTCCATTCCTATAATTACACTAAAAATCATTACATTTTTTTTTCTATTTTATTAAACTAGGGTTAAGACACGCCCGCGTTACGGCGCGGGTACATCATAAACATTGAATGAATTAGTCCAAACGTTATATGATGCATTAACCGTATGAAAGCACACATTTCGACGTATCCAGTTGAACTCAATGTAACATGTATAAGCATTGTGATTGGATCAAATGTAAAGTAAATGGAATTCATATCGAACAATCATAACGTATTATATGTGACCCAACTAATACATAGAAAACGTAACGGGTATGAAGGAAAATATGCACATGTAATCGAAAGGGATTAATCAGAGCTTTCGGAAAAGGGGGAGAAAAAGAAACTATAATTTGACTCCACTCGGTTCGAAAAAAAACTTTACGAAACATACATAAAATAAACACGAAAACATATTATATTTGACCTAAATCATTTCCTAAAAAAATTTACGTCAAAAGGTAGAACAACTTAAATTTATACCAAAACGTACATAAAAATATGCACGTAAAAATGGTTTCTTTAAACGAAAACGTATTATATTTGACCTGACTCGTCTGTAAAAAAAGTTTACGTCGGAATGTAGAACAAATCATATTTATACATACCCGTGCATAAAATATGCACGTAAAAAAATAGTTTTTAAGGAAGTATAGGGGTAAACCGAAACAAAATATTAGTAAAAAAATTTAATAGGTTAAAAATGTTCGTAAAACCGTGCCAAGTAGCACCAATGCCACAGCGACATCGACTCTCATAGATAAAATGGTAAAAATTACACTGAACGAAAAGAAGACTAAAATCGTTGAACCACGCACACTCGTTACAGTGTCTTAATGCGAAGAAATTAACAAGAAACGTAAAACATACAAAATAATAACTAAGTCGATCTAGGATACGCCCGTTGCGGGAAAGTTTTCAAAAGTGAAAAAATGGACGCGTTGCAACGAGTCTGTCAAATATGAAAAAATAGAGCAAAAACGTTGAACCTCACATGCATGCTATGACATGTTAACTCGCAAAATTTAGAACGAAACGTAAAACGAAAAACTTGCGAAAGATAAAGTTGTAAATAATAAAGTGTTGTGTTAAATTACAAAAGATGAAAAAGTTTGAGTTAAAAGTAAAAATTTCAAATGGGTTGAAATGTAAAAGAAAAAAACTTTAAGGTTGAAAGTGAAAAATCAAGTTTTTTTTTTGAAAAAGTCCCAAGCATGGGGTACAAGTCATGATGCACAAAAAAAAACTTGCTAATTTATATATGGAATAACAGGGGTGTACAATGTCTCCCAAATATACAAATAAACAGATAAAATTTTATCTCTACTCCACTCACAACCACTCATAACCACTTTTTTAAAATATGTAGAATCCACTCACATAAAAATGCAGAATGAGATGTGAATGCTTTAAGAGGTTCATTTGTAACGGTTTATTAGCTCGTAATCAAATTAAGGGGTTGTTTGACAACTTTTGAATGGTTAAGTGCTGAACCAATAAGAGGTCTGAACCATTAAGTGTTGAACCAGTAAGAGGTCTGAACCATTAAGAGCCAGTATAATGCTTAACCGTTCAGAAGCAAATGTCTGACCAATTCAGATTAGAGGTCTTAACCATTCAGACTCAGTATAATGCTTAACCATTCAGAGGCAAATGTCTGAACCATTTAGACATCAGCTCGCAAAACAAACGGTCTGAACATTAAGTGTTGAACCAGTAAAAAAAGATCTGAACCAATAAGTGATCTAAACTATTAAGAGACTCAATAAAATGTAAACAAACAACCCCTAAATTAATACATGAGCAAATCTCAGTTTAACGGCTTGAGACTGCTCTATTCAGATCAAACAAATAATACATTGTCAAAGTCCAGCGAAACATCTAAACAAGATCTACCATAGCTGGAACCCTCATTACTTTCATATTTAATAAGTGAAAGAGTAGGAAGTAATTTATAATTTCATTAACTACTAAATAAATACGACTTGCAGTTATGTTGAGAATTTGAGGTATTCATGTACCTACCTACAATTCTATTGTAGGATACAACATGAACCTTGCAGTATGTATTAAAATTCATGGACCACCCACAATGCAACAAGCTTTTATACATTCTTTATTATTTTTCAAGCCATGTAAACATGTATAAATTATTATTATTGGGTGGGGTTCTAGAGTGAACACTAATGTATTTGCGAACTGAGTGAACAAATTCTGGCCATTGATCTACACACATGTATGGCCGGGATCTCATCATCAAATCGTAAAATACACTAGTGTATTTCAACATCAAATCCTGGCCATTGATCTACACACGTGTATGACCAGGATTAGTTCACTCAGTTCGCAAGCTACACTGGTGTTCACTCTTGAACCTAATCCTATTATTATAACCACAATAAGCAAATAGTTGTCATTGGTTAATGGAGCAATGTTTTTTAAAGTAGGGCATTTAATTATTTTAAAAAGTGATCATAATAGTGGATTGATCTACATTAGCTCTTTTGTTGTCATTAAACGACCAAAAATAATCTAATCATAATTTAATGTAGGTGTTATATCTCAATTATGTGTACATACTCATGAGTGTTAATTGTACAAGTTATCTAACTCGATAATATGAATCTAAACAAGGCCTATGTATTTATTTGTATAGCACAAATCACTAACAGTATACGTGAAAAACAAAACCATATATATAAAAGTAACACAAAGGTGCATGATAAAGCTCGACAACCTGGTCACCACAAGCTCATGCGCAAGCCGATGTGGTGTTGTGGCCACGTGTGAAGCACTGCACCCCTAGGCGTGGTTCACGCCTTTGAGACTTCAGCGTGGAGTTGCTCACGAAGTCAGTGGCGGACCCAGGAAATATTTTTCGGGGTGCGAAGGAAGGGTATAACCAAATTTTCAAGGGGTGCAATCGGGATTTTGCCCTATATAATACACTAACAAATTTTTCAAGGATACGCGTTCCCTCCCAGCCTCTACCTAGGTCCGCCCCTTTCAAGAGGCATCCTCTTTGACCAAGAACCATACTCTTTTGTTGGGAATTCCTAGTCTATCCGTGACTTACATGCGTTAAGGATGGCTAGGAGGATTGCTTGGATTGCAAGACAAGAAATATATTAATTAATTAGTGGGAATTATCTAAGGTTCATATACGTGTTAGGTTAGGAAGTGTGTTTAGATAAATATCAAGTAATTAATTAATAGGTTCCTAGTTATAGTCTAACGCGTCTAGGTAATTAGCTATATATACCAATCAAATTGGTAGAGAAAACTGAACTTTGAGTTTTTGAGTTAGATTTCTCCATAATAAAGATTTGTGGGTGTTTAACCGTGAATAATTGTATTCCAATTACAACATTCTATACCAATTAATCCCTTTAATTGGTATCAGAGCGGAACGGATTCAAGGACCTGTGATTAAAAACCAAGAGGGACCTGCGTTTGTGGTTACATGCGAAGGACACATACCTATGTAAATCAACTAACCTGCGAGCAAGAGGAAGTTGATACCGGTGATCGGAATTTAATTCGCCGGAACTATAGTGGCTCATCGGAACAGGAGTAGCAGCGGCGTCGATTAAAAAAGCGAATCTTTGATCCAGCAGCAATCGGTGTACCAACAAAGCAATCACCGATTCTCTGATTAATACTGTACCAACAAACTTGCGAATTAAGGAGTTCTGCTGGAGCGAATTCTGATTGAAACGACGTATTGAGAAAAGTTGGAAAGGGAAACCGTTGATTGTCCTACAATGTTATCGACAAGAATCGAAAAAACAGACCGATTACAACCGCGTTAAAAGGGTTGTATTAGTAAAATTGATTTACCGGAGACTACTAAAACCTATAGCCGACGAAAGAAACGAACAATGGTTGAGGGTGAAGGTTCGAATGCTTCGATAAAGGAAACGAATCCAGTTTCATTTCAGTGTCCGTTGTTAACTTCAATGAATTATACGATCTGGAGCATGTGTATGGAGGTTATTTGAGGGATTTATAGAGTTTGGGATGTGATTGATCCGGGTTCCAATGATGCGAAGAAAAATAACATGGCGAAGGCACTTCTGTTTCAATCGATACCGGAGGAACAGATTTTACAGATCGGTAATCTGAAGCTAGTAAAGGAGATGTGGGAAGCAATTAAGTCAAGAAATCGTGGTACAGAATGTGTGAAAGAAGCAAGACTTCAAACCTTAATAAATGAATTTGATGGTTTGAAGATGAGGGATACTAAAACGATTGATGAGCAGGGCCGGCCCAACCTTGTATTAAACCAAGGCTTAGGGCCTCCGTATAAAAAAATCAATATATATTATGCAGTGCAATGTGCATATTAAGCGTAATGTAACTAATTGACAACATAATGTCTCTTTAGTTTAGCGGCAAACTTCTCCATTGCTTCTTTCCATTCCTAGGATCAAATCCCACTTGTAGCGGTTTTTGTATTTTTTTTTTTTATTATTTTGTTGTTTCCATGGTCCAAGAAAAGCCCATGTAATGTTTTGGTCATTATTTTATGATATATCTTTTAAACATATGAATTTCATTTTAACATATTAATAATGTTTGATTATTTTGTTTTTTATTTTGAACAACCAGTTTCTTTTTAGATTGTTTTGTAATAATGAATTTCTTTGTAATATTATAGTTTGCACCGGACATTTTGTGGTAATAACTCAATGGAAACATGAAGTCTATGCAATGCTTATTTATCTAGACAACAATAACAATCATCTTAAAATCACATATTAATAAAAAGAGGTGTGTGTTTTTTTACGATCTCTCATTTATTAAGTTGTAGATTATGACTTATTCTAGATGTATTGCATAATAAGGTATGAGTTTATTTATCTGTTTTAAAAAGAAGTCGAAAAACTAAAACAAAGTCGATGCTTTTCCACCAAGTAAGTTATTCTCTTTTTCTTTTGTTTTCTACTTTATATGTAAATTTTCGTTGATATGCATTTTTCGGCAAGGGCCCCAAATTTTTCATTCGCTTTGGGCCTCCAAAAGGCTTGGGCCGGCTTTGTTGATAAGTATGCCTCAAAGTTGTCGTCTAATGCTTCTAAGTCGGCTACATTGGGAGAAAAGATTGAGGAGTGAAAACTTGTCAAGAAATTTCTTACTAGTCTTCTAAGGCGTTTTATTCACATTGTGGCCTCGCTTGAAAGAGTTTTGGACTTGAAAACTGTCAGGTATGAAGATGTGGTTGGTAGACTAAAAGCCTATGAAGAGAGGATCAAAGATGAAGAACATGCAAACGATAATTCGGGTAATTTAATGTTTTCTAAATCTGAATCTTCTTCTAACTTTGGGAGTGATACTGGTAGGGGTCGAGGTCGAGGATCCCACTCGTCGCGAGGGCAAGGACGTGGTTGGGATAACACCTAAAACCATGGTCAAAAAGAAAAAAAAAACGAGACAACGGAAAACAAAAGGATAAAAAGCATGATTTATCGGGAATAAAGTGTTACCGGTGTGACAAATATGCACACTTTGTTTCAAGGTGTGCAGATCGATTTAAAGATAACTAGGCGAACATGGTAGAAGCCGAGGAACGGGATAATGAGGTTGATGGAACATTTTTTATGATGAAGACCGATCAAGAAACTATCGTTTTAAACGAAGAAAAGGTTTTGCCAAAGAAATATGAAGTCGATTCTAGCGAAAAAGATGTTTAGTACCTTGATAACGGAGCTAGCAACCACATGACGGGTAACCGAAGTTATTTTGTAGAGCTAAACGAGCGAATAACTGGAAGCGTGTAGTTTGGTGACGGTTCGCGTGTGACGATTAAAGGAAAAGGATCGATTTTATTTGAAGGTAAAACCAGTGAACAAAAGCTTTTAACTGATATTTATTATATTCCAGATTTGCAGAGTAACGTGATGAGTTTGGGTCAAGCAACCGAATATGGATGTGAAATTCATATGAAGGATAATTTTCTAACGATGTTTGATAGTGATGGAAAATTATTGATGCGAGTGGCTCGTTCGAAAAGTCGTTTATACAAGGTGAAATTTGAAAGTGAGCACTCTAGTTTGTCTTATGGTAAAAATCAGTGAAGACTCGTGGTTATGACATGCGAGACGGGGGAATGATAGTTTCAAGACCGTGGAGCAAATGAATAGGTTGGTTTTAGGAGTTCCAAAGATTCGTCACGAGAATAAGGTGTGCGAAGCGTGCATGGTTGGAAAACAAACGCGAAAAAACGCTCTCAGAGAAGGCACTGGCAAGAATCAAGTTCAAGGAGATGCGGGATCTACTTGACGTTGAAGATCTCCTGTATACGACTCAGAAATTCAGGGGGGTGAATGTTGGGAATTCCTAGTCTATCCATGTCTTACATGCGTGAAGGATGGCTAGGAGGATTGCTTGGATTGCAAGACAAGAAATATATTAATTAATTAGTTGGTATTATCTAAGGTTCCTATACGTGTTAGGTTAGGAAGTGTGTTCAGTAAATATCATGTAATTAATTAATAGGTTCCTAGTTATAGTCTAATGCGTCTAGGTTAACTATATATACCAATCAATTTGGTAGAGAAAATTGAACTTGAAGTTTTTGAATTAGATTTCTCCATAATAAAGATTTGTGAGTGTTTAACCATAAAGAATCGACTAATCGTATTTCAATTACAACATTCTATACCAATTAATTCCTTTATCCTTAGTCAAAGAAAATATCGTGGCAAGGACTAACTTAAGGATGTGAAAAAACATATAGAGTGTGCACGTGTAACTAGCCTCACATATCGTAGTTAAAAATATAAAAAGGGTGGTGATCACTTGCTTATCACCCACGTAGCATAGGTTTAGAGTACACATGTCACTACTCTCACTTGTATACAAACATGTAACTTTCATTTTCCTATTTGAGAAGTACTTATCGTCTAATATTTTAATCGACATAAGCTATCAT
Source organism: Helianthus tuberosus (assembly GCA_030545235.1). Classification (NCBI taxonomy): domain Eukaryota; kingdom Viridiplantae; phylum Streptophyta; class Magnoliopsida; order Asterales; family Asteraceae; genus Helianthus; species Helianthus tuberosus. The sequence goes on from CM060395.1 coordinate 23,981,912, forward strand.
ATATGTGTAGCTAATATTAGATTACCATCGTCGTTTGCTAAAAATAAAACCAAATACACCATTCAATGTTAAAAACTTTATATATATAAGTTAATCTTTTCTATCAACAATAGAAATTGAAAAGATATTACATTCTGTAGTTCTCTATGGTATTTATCTCTTGAAACGATCGGTTACACATTCGATCGAAACATTCTTAAAGAACTATTTTTCAATGTATAAAAAGCAAAAATATTATGTAGAGTAAATTACAAAAATCGTACTTTATCTTCAATAATTACAGAAAACGTACTCGATGTTTGCAAACCCTTGCAAGTTATGTCCTTTAGCCCTAACTTGGTTAATTTTTTGTGGTTAAATCTGACCAAATGGACCCCACATGAGGGTATTTTGGTCATTTTACTCTCATGTGGGGACCATTTGGTCAGATTTAACCACAAAAATACCCTCATGTGGGGTCCATTTGGTCAGATTTAACCACAAAAATTAACTGAGTTAGGGCTAAAGGACATAACTTGCAAGAGTTTGCAAACATCGAGTATGTTTTCTATAATTATTGAAGACAAAGGACACAGTTTGTAATAAGTGACATACATAAAAGACGATTTTTGTAATTTACTCTATTATGTATTTATTACCCACCCAATTACACAATTCCATTTTCACATGCGTCTTTGAAGAAAATCATCTTTCAACGCATGTTTTTGCATAAAACTACATGTTTTTGCATAAAATTTATAATAAATAAACGATAATAAAAATCTGTTTCTTTTTTTCCACGGTCTATTTATATGACAATATGTTTGGGTTTAAGAGAACTTATTATACGGGTTGGCACTGAAGAAACTTATGGGTCTACATTTGTTTTGATTTTCTGTATTTCGTTCTCAATCAGGATACAGAAGATATTATGATGGCACAAAATGATAAATTTTGACATGGGTATACATCAACAAGCTTTTTTCGGCCAACGATTGATAACGACCCCTAACCCATTCATCCCAACTTGGGTCAGACGACAACTTCTTAACCACATATTTGTCTTATCCAACTGTCTACTATAAAACTTTGAAATAAACATAATTTTTTTTTTCAACGTCCAACTTAAGCAACGCCGGGTACTCCGTACGCGGCACCTATTGGCCGAAAGGCAGCCCCATGGCAGCCCAACCTGCACGCACGGAGCCCCTAGCCCACCAAGCCACCAGTTCCGAGGAAAACCCGACCCTTCACCCGCCTGAGGGCACGACAATGAAGAACCGGTAAAACTAGGAGGGATCAGGAATCAAACTCAAGACTAAAGGTCAAGAGTCTTCCCTCATTTCCCATGACCACTGAGCTATAAGCCAGGGTCTGAAATAAACATAATTAAAATTGATGTATAAACCAAGCCCCGATCCCTTTCGTTTTAAGGGTCGAGTCCCATAAATATTTTTAGTGACTCGTATATGCCAATTTGATCAAGAATCGTTTAATAATCGAAAGGAAAACTCAGTTTAAAATCACATTGATGAAATAGTGGTAAACCAAGAGAGGTTAATTCACTGGTCTCGCCAAGTAGGGTTAATCCCTTCTTTCCGAGGATCGGTGGCTGGATCGTCCGCTGATCTGTCTCTTGCACAAGGAAAACACACCGTGACTCGTAACAAGGAGGATGGGGTGGGGGTGCTCCTTGTTACCACTCTCCGGCGTGAGAATCAGTAATTTGCTTGAGAGCAAATGTGTGTGATAGTAGTAAGAGTGAGAGAGTATATAAGCGATACCTCAAACCTGGTCTGGGATGGGTATATATAGCCAAGGAGTGAAGGAGGGTAATTGAGTGGCTAGACTGACAACGCGCAGCCCCTTGCAGGTATGTCAGACGCGTAGGCCATGGAGGTGACGCCACGTCCCACTGTGGCTGTCAGTCTGTGTGCCAGCGTTACTTACATGTGGGCTGACAGATGACCGTCATCAGTGTCACTTGCTGTTTTGGCCACCCGAGTCAAGGTGTCAGTCTCACTTGCGTCGTCAATAGGATGTGGTGCTATGCCTCATCGCTATCTGCGGTAACCGCGGTTGTTTCCGCGTCCCTTGTATAGACGAAGATGTGTACAGAATGCGGTGCCAAGCCGCATCGCTATGTGCGGTAACTGTTGTTGTTACCGCATCCTTTGTCGTGACGAAAACATACGTTTTCATGCACAAGGTAAGTCTTCTCATCACTTGACCGATTGGAATCGCCAGCTGCGTTCGCACGTGCCCGCACGGACGCAGATAAGTCCTTGCTGGTGGGAGTATTTGATAAGGGTGATGGTCACTCGCGACTGCTTTGATGCGAGATTTGGGACCATATCCCTCACACATGTCATAAGATAATTACTATTTTTTTCTTTTCATCCCAGTCATATATTTATACGAGTCATTTAAAACTTTTCAAACCAATGTGTTATGATTGGATTTGAATACGTTGTAGTGGGTCCGAGTCTAATGAATACATACTTCGACACGAATTACCTCTGAAAACTTTTGGTCTAAAGCCTAAAGTAACCAATCGCTCCTGCTAACCAAAACTCTGTTAGACTCCCCACATAAAGAAAATTTATAATGTGGCCACCTTTATAAAAAGTGTGTAAGAGAGAGACTTGTGAGCGTCAGAGTATTCATTATTCGGTTACAAACTTTATTAACCGAAACTGAATAGAATCGAACCGTAATCAGAGAATACCGAATCAGCTTCTTATTTAGTTATTCAGTTCAGCTTGTAACCCTAATAAAATATTCAATTCGGTTTACGGTTTGGTTATCCAAATTCCTGCAAATGCACGTTAATTAGGTATCGGTTCAAATCCCTCTAAATACAAGTTACTTAAATGATATTAAAAAAAAAAAAAAAAACATTTTTAAAAAACTAAAATGTAACAAATAATATTATTGTGTAAAGCAAAAAGAATATATATTATATAATTTAAAAAATAAAATTAAATAAAAAAACGGACCCATGTCACATGCCTCACCCCCCACTCGTAAAAGACTCTTTTTCTTCTGTGGAAAAAAACACGAACTCGGGAGCGTATTTAACCAACCAGCGCACGATAACCCCTTCCACCCCAAACTTATTCATACATGGGTTTACAAAACACCCTCACCGACCTTTCCTCCGACTCTCTCCCCATTTTCCTCCTATCCATCATCGCCACCGGCGTACGTTATCTCCACTCCCTCATCCTCACTATCCTCCACACCTTCAACCTCATTTCAACCCACCCCTCCGATGACGTCATCCATGACGCCTTTTTGTTCGACGCCGTCGGCTCCGGCTTAGCCAGCCTCATTCTCTTAGCCGACCAGCTCAGCTTAAACCACGTCGGCTCCTACAAATACAGCTTGTGTGCCGAAGGTTCGGATCCGGTGAACTCCGATTGCGTCGTGTGTTTGAACGGTTTCGCCGACGGTGAGCACGTGCGCAAGTTAGCATGCCGGCACGTGTTCCACAAAGAGTGTTTTGACGGCTGGCTTGATCAGCTTAACTTTAAATGTCCGTTGTGTAGGTCGCCGTTGGTTTCCGATGAGCGCGTGGTTGTCACGCGCCGGCGGTTGACGCGTGACGTCATGGATTGGTTCTCTGTTAGATGATGACGTAAAGTTGCATATGTTGTTCTGAGTTGGTTCTAGAGATGCACTTGAGCGTTGTAGAGGTGTTCTTTGCTCTGGATTTGGATATTCTGGCTCTGGAAAAAGTTGTCTTGTTTTCTTTTTATTAATCTGTTTCCAGGGTTTTATTCCAGGTTCTTGTATGGTTTTTAACTGGAAAGGGTTGATGGCAATTTTGACATTTAAGAGTTATTTATACAGAAAAAGTATATCGTAGAAGAGGGTTAACGTACGACGCGTATGTAATGGCAAATCGTAGGTTATGTTTTAAAAAAAACAAAATCGCATGTACTGTATACAGGGGAAATCGCATGTTAAAAAAACATATAAATCGCATGTTTATATAAAAAACCATTTTAGCATGTTATAAAAAATAACTCAAATCGTATGATACTCAAAAGTACCAAAATCGCATGTTGATAATGTCTCGCATACGCATCGTACGTTAAAGTATTTTGTATGTTAACCGGCCTCTATTTATATACTAATTGTTGCAATTAAATAAACTTTTTTTTTATATAAAAGTTTAGTCTGTATGTATATCTAAACAAAATTATAATGGATACGAAGACAAAAATATAATTTAACATATAATTTTAAGTAGAGTTAAATCTCATTTTTAGTCCCTGTGTTTTGGGTCATTTTGACAGTTTAGTCTAAAGGTTTCATTTTTCGTCTGTGGGTCCAAAAATGTTTCACCATTGCCATTTTATTCAACTGGGTTAACTTTATCCATTTTTTATGTTAAGCAGAAAGGCAACTCGGTCATTTTATATGGAATTACATATAAAATGACCGAATTACCCTTCTTGTTAACAGAAAAAATGGATGAAGTTAACTTAATGGACTAAAATGGCAACGATGAAACATTTTTTGACCTACAGACGAAAAATGAAACCTTTGGAATAAACTGGGAAAATGATTCAAACCACAGGGACTAAAATGACATTTAACTCTTTTAAGTAATATAATTTTGAAAACATATGTTATAATTTTTTTTTTAAAATACTCTTGATTTTTAAATCAAGTAAGTAACCTTATAATTTTTAAAGGCTTGTTCTAAATGCATGTCGTGAGATAAAAAGCGTGGGCCCCACCCTTTTCAAAATTTATGTAATTTTTTCCTCTTAATATTTAAAAAACCACAAAAAATGAGTATTTTGAAATCTTTAATATAAGTTTAGTATTGTTGTAATTTTTTTAATTTAAATAAATTTAACATGCCACGTGATTACCAGTATCTATGTAGTTCGTCGTTTGCAATATAGAGGGTTTGGATTGATTAGAAAGAAGATTTTACCTAAAAGTCTAAAACTGAAATAACCCAATATGCCTTGTAAGATTAATTTTTTTTTCTTGTGTTGTCAAAACAAAAAGCTATGCCTAAGAATATAACACTAATATTGTTCAGTAGTCTGCACCTTGATTGCGAAACAAAACTGATAAATCTGTACACGTGAAAAGTAAATGTTGTGGAAGCCTACAATAATAATTGTGACTTTAGTATCTATAAAATTGGTGCCGTGCACAAGTGGTAATGTTTGATACTAAGTAAAACATTTTAATAGCCTTTTCGTTTAAAAAAATCTTAACTATTAAAACAAATACACTTTTTATATAAATAAAACCTTTATAAATAATTCCTTCATATATAAAGACTTTAAATTGAATCATTTAATTTTAGGGTTTTCGAAATTCGGATTACTACATTTGAAATATCAAAAAAAATATATATATATCCAATATATTCAATTTAAAAAAAAATTGAAATATCAGGAAACCCTTAAATTTTCAAGTCATAGTTATTATTTAACAATTTAAAAAAAAAAATCTTTCGGATAATTTGGATATTCGAAATTTTAAAAAACCCATATCCAAATCCGATTCCGACGTAAAATTGAAAGGTTTCTAGTTTGAACTCCATGTAAAAACTAGTCCTACATTGCCTACGAAGTAAAGCTGAAAGATTTCTAATTTGAACTTCATCCAAACGGGATATTCGGGCCAATCGAGCAGAATCAAAGCTTCTTAAGTTGTGTATCATAACCAAGTCTGAGCTCAGGTTTTTAGCTCGTTCGGCTATTTTGAATCGAGCTGATCTGGCTCATTTAAATTTGAGCCCGAACCCGAGTTGACCCTGCCTTGGTTAGACTTATAGAATGAGCCCAAAACATGGATTAGGCCCTTTTTATAAGTGACAAGTAGGCCACAACCTGATCAGGTCGGTTACAAACAGGCATGAGCCCATCACAATGTTTACATGATTAATTATTTTCATGAAACATAAGAAAATATATCCTAATCATAATTTAATTGTAAAATGAGATACAATAAAACCTCTATAAATTAATACTTGATAAATTAATAATCTCGATAAAATTAATAATTTGTTCAATTCTAACTTGGGACCAGTACAAAATTGGACCCCAATCAATATAGTAATAAGATAATAACTTTTTTTTGAAATCCCAGTGTTTATATATTGGTCCCAACGAAACTACAAATTAATAATTACGAAAAGATTCTAAATTCTAAGATTGTCTAGTAAAAAATGAATCTATTTGTTTTTTTGTTGAACTTCAAATCTATCTTGAGTTCATATTTAAATCTCCTCATTGCACTTAAGAGTTGGCAATGCCGCAGCTTTGAAGGGGTCGGGGGGGGGGGACCTCCGAACTTTTCGCTAAGTAGTGTTATATATGTAGTTTTCGTATAGAAATTTTTGGGTATATACGTTTTCGACCCTCGGTTCTATAGAAAATTTTGGGTATATACGTTTTTTACCCCTCCGTCGAAAACGTCAAGCTTCGCCACTGAGAGGGGGGGGGGGACCTCCGAACTTTTCGCTAAGTAGTGTTATATATGTAGTTTTCGTATAGAAATTTTTGGGTATATACGTTTTCGACCCTCGGTTCTATAGAAAATTTTGGGTATATACGTTTTTGACCCCTCCGTCGAAAACGTCAAGCTTCGCCACTGAGAGTTGGGGCATTGTCTTCTCGTATTACAACAAAATACTGTGAAGAGTTGTTGCCGCTTGCAATGCACTTAAGAAATGTGCATTGAAACTTGTGTTTGTTTGTTTTTTTGAACGGCCAACGAATCCTCTAAACGGGCTACTGGCGAATTCACCATATCGGAATACACTCGCCTCCGAACCGGGGAAAACCCTCACCTAGTGCCGAAGCCCGTGAACACTCGCCCGAAGGCACGAAAGTGCGGTAAGGTAAAACCCGCTCAGTTCAAGGGTCGAACTAGCGATCTCCACCTATTCGCCTAGTCTCTCATCATCACCAGGTGCCGCATAAAATAATGGGGAGGGCAGGAATCGAACTTGGGTAACTTAGAACACCAAGACTCTCCCTTACCACTCCACCACCAACTCATTGGTTGAAACTTGTTTTTGTAATTTATCTTTTGGTACCATGAATTAACGTTTGTATTAAAAAACAATAAATTTGACAAATTCAATTAATTTGTGAATGTACCTTGGACTTAGAAATTTAAAGGTCATACATAAAACCAATTTAAATTAATAAATTATTAATTTATCAATATAATAATTTTTCGCTAAGTTAATAAAATATCTGGATTCTAACATTATTAATTTATAAAGGTTTTACATTATTAAAAATACACTCTTTTCATACTCGTTAATTGTTATCTGAATACAAAAAAAACTTCATAAAAACTCACATTTAACATGCCGATTTATATATTTAAAAAGATGACCGACAATGTGAGTCGCACTACTATTTTCCCAATATAACATGAAAAACACGTCGTGTAGGCCTTCTCGTGACCCACTACTATTTACGAACATTTGAATTAAATTGTTTTCATTTTTAATTATAAATAAAAGAATTTGCTAACCAGCAATAACTATTTAATGATTTTTTTTTTTAAATCAGAGTTATTTATCAAAGTTGATGATAATTAACCCCTTTCGGTTCACCTGATCACCAATAATTTCAAGGAATTAAAATCGTATTCGGATTCTAACATGTATGTTTAGCATTAGAGAAAAAAATAGTTATGTGATTTCCGGTAACATCTTTGAATTTCTTAAAACTTATTCAACCCGAGAAAACAGAACAAAGCCGTCTCTGAGAGAGTTTTTTTGCAGAAATAGGGGGTTTGAACCCCCACAAGAGTGCCATTAGGTGGTTTTGAAAGTTATGAGTGATATTAGGTAGTATGCTTATCCAAACAGCGAACTTGTATTGAAATTCTGCAAAAGGCTGCAACCTATGACACATTCCTGCACAACATACAGAAGATCGCTGAACTGGATCACGTGCTATAGAAGTCCGCTTGGAACATAAACCTTTCCAGAAGTTCGTTGTTTGGAACATAAACCTTCAGAAGTCCGCTGTATTGAACCAAAACCTTAAGAAGTCCGCCGTTTGGATCCACAAGCTTCCAGAAGTCCGCTGATTAGAACCAATTTCTTCTGAAGTCCGCCGTATGATACTAGTACATAATAGAAGTGTTGGTTCAGGCCCCAAAACAAAACTCACCGCGACCCGATAACGCACCGACCAGTGACCCGTAAACAACTAAATAATGACCCGTTAAACCGTGACCCGATAACGCACCGACCCATGACCCGTAAACAAACCCGAATAATCCAACAATCACCCCCTTAATCGGTGTTTGTTTACGCCTTCACCGCAGCACCGAATCACCTCGGGTTCAAACCATCACGACTTTTACCGGACACCCCGACCACCACCGGTCACGCCCAAAGTCAACTCGGTTCAACCCGAATCAAACCGACCACGCTTGTAACATGTCACATAGCATCCCGTTGGAACCGTTCACTAACATCACGACTTATCACGGATCAACGACCTCTCCCCGGTCACATCCAAAGCCACCCGATTGAACTCCAACGCCATAATGTCACCACCATGTTCTTCCTTTTTTTTTCAACAACCTTTTCCAAAATCTCACAGTATTAAGATGAAAATTGGGGTTACATTATATTGAACAAAACAAGGCTATATATAGGCTAATAGAAAAAGAAAAAAAACACATGCAAATTAGTAAACTTGGCTTCCGGATTTATGTATAACAACCATCCACACACACGTCTAGGAAGTAGGAATCCATTAAACTCGGTCAACCACATAACTCTTCAACCACATTCAATCCCTTGAACAACTAAATAATGACCCGTTCAATTACCCGTTAAACCGCGACCCGATAACACACCGATCCGTGACCCGTAAACAAACCCGAATAATCCAACAAGAAGTCCGCTGAAGTGAACCAGTATCTTCTGCTGGAAGTCCGCTTAAACGAACTAATACCTTCCTGCAGTTGAATTAGGGATGAGCAAATCGTTCCCGGAACCGGTACCGAACCGTACCGAACCGGGTATATTCGGTACCGGTAACGGTACCGGTACCCACTTTTAAGGATTTTCGATACCGAGCTCATCCCTAAGTTGAATTGTAATGTTATTAAAAAAATGAACATACCTTCATGTGTAGTATATGTTATTTAAACCTCCACCAGAAATAATTAATGTGTTTGTTCACGTGATTCTTACAAGATTCCATGTAGGGATGGGATTGGTACAGTATCCGTACCTATACCCGTACCAGTACCGAAAATACCGGTACCGAATTTGAACAAAACTAGGTACCAAATACCGTACCAAATATATAGGTACGGTACGGGTACGAGTACGAGTACGGGTATTTTCGGTACAGTACCCGCTTGGTACCATTTTGTTTTTATTTACTTTTTGAGCACTTGTACGAGTACTAAATATGTAAAATTGACATGAGTACCAATATAGTACGAGTACCAAATAGGTAAAATTGGTACGAGTATCAATACGATACGGGTACCATATAGGTAAAATCAATACGAGTACACTATAAATACCATAATATGAAATAAAACATAATACAAAATAAATTTTAAAGGTATACATAGAGTTGAAATGTTGTGTGTCAGAATTAAAAAGCAATAGTTGGTGAAATAATTGAATTCATGCAAAAGAATCACGTGCAGACTTTCTGCATATAGTTTGCCATTCGAAACAGCGAAGTTCCAAGGTTTGTTATATTATACAGCGGACTTCATTATAACTTGCAGATCAAATCAGCGAAATTCAAATGTTTGTGAATTGATTCAGCGGACTTCAGACCTTTTGCAGGGAGTTGTAAGAAGCCTGCAGCTTTTGGCAGAACTTATGTAGAAGTTCGCTGTTTCGAAGAACAAACTACCTAATATCACTCATAACTTTTAAAACCACCTAATGGCACTCTTTTGGGGTTCAAACCCCCTATTTCTGCAAAAAAACTCTCTCTGAGAACTCCTAAAATAATTTAGGTCTCGGGCGAAATAAAAAATCGGGCCCAAAATTGTGGTAAGAGGAAATAAATTAAAAAAAATAAAACTTTCGTGGTGGAGCCAAACCTTAAACTTGAGACCTCTCCATTATCTTAAACTGAATTTTTCCACTCCACCAACAACACCTTTATATATAATAAATGAATGTGTATATTAAATATATAATTTACTATATATATATAAAAGGTTATAAAAACCTTTTGTGCCCTTTAAAATTTTGGGCCTCGAGCGACGGCACGTGTTAGCCGGCCCAAGAGCCGACCCTGAAACAGAATAACGAAACCTAATAACACTTTCGCTATATCATGTGTTTGTTTTCTAGCCCATGAAGAATAACCGACCGGGTTGATACTACATTTTATGAACAGCTATTGAAGGGTTGAAAATTTACAAGTGGTTGGGTTGTCACACACACTCTTGTTTCCTAACAACACTTGTTGCAAGTTGACAGTGTTACCTAGTGGTGTGGAGATTGCCATTGCTTTCAAAATCTTCTCTTAATTATTTAATTTAATAGATAAATAAAAAATATAGGTAAATTGCATTTTATTTTATAATCATGAAACAAAAAAGGAGGAGGTGTAGATGTACAACAAATTTTAGCGGAACAAAGGTGGTTACACAATTATAAAAGGTATATTGTGATCCCTGATTAAAAAGATTTGGATCCGCGCCCCCATCTGGGCTCCTCGTCTAGACTCAATCCATTCGGATGATGACTGGGCCTAAGCCCATTTGGTTTTTCTTAGCATGCTTAGTTGGTTCCAGTGGGCCTAATCCTAATAAGCTCATTCTTAGACGAGCCCATTAGGGTTATGGCCCAAGGATCTTGCTATATAAGGAAAACTCCTCTTTCCAAAAGGATCAGATTATCCCCCCGCCCCTCTTTTTCTGGAAGCTTATGCTCTCTCTCTCTCTCTAAAACTATACCTCTTTTACTTGCACTTATAATTATCACAACTGATATGGTACTGACTTGAGCATCGGAGTGCCCTCGGGGCGATCCCCCCGGGCCCTCTAACGAGATTTATCTGTCGCTACAGCCCAAGACTCGACGTCCCGCAAGCAGTGGTGGAGCTAGACCAAAAGTTCTGAGGGGGCGGAAAGTCATGAGACCCAATTTATATAATGTATAAATATTTAGGCAAAATAATTGGGGGGACAACCCTATATAATTTTAAAATTTTCGGATGAAAAATAGGAAATTTTACACTTCTAACCGAAACATTCGGGGGGGGGGGGGGGGGGGGCACTTTACACTAAGCTACGCCACTACCCGCAAGAAGAACCATTACCATGACGACAAGAGGAGGAATCTGAACCGGATCTCGCCGAGTTCAAGGTTAGTAATGCCAAGCCGTTTCAGTCCTTGGATTCGACATTGGCGCCATCCGTGGGACCGAGCACAAGCGTGTCTCGGTCTCTTCATACAAACGGCTGGATCTGCCCTCTCAGCGACGGTCAGATCAGCATCTTGACTCCGATCACCAGGTTCTAATCCAAGACAGCTCTTTGTTTCTAAACTCAAAACCCAAACCAACACATTTCTCTCAGATCCGATCTTAGTTGTAAAAAAAAATCATACATACCTAAAAAGAAAGGGATAAAATGGGTTAAAAGTCCCAAAATCTATTTTTAATCCCCATACAAAATCCTAAATAGTTTTTACATTGACATCTTAATAATTTTTAAACAAAGTTGTTTCAAACCGAATGTTTTGACCCTTACCCAACCTGCCATCCTGCCTCATCTAATGATAAATGCACATAAACATGAGTGCGCGCACACACAACATGAAAGATAGAAGTGACTAAATCGTGTGCTTGCATTATAGAGGAGAGCAGCACTAAAATCCCATATTCAAATATAAACAGTAGGGTTCTTTTAAATACTTAGACCTAAGATCCACACACAAATGACAAAAATCTGATATTCAACAAGTGACTATTTTCACCCCTATTTATCCTCCTTGGTGCCATCAGTGGCTGCGCTATGATCAGATTCAGTTGAATCACTACCTTGACCATGTTCATTAATCAGTTCACGCACAACGGCATCAATGATTGCAGTTGCCTCAGCAGCTTCTATTTCATTCTTACCTTCTACTTCAGTCTTAGATGGATGCACGGGATCATTGGTTGCGCTATGATCAGATTCAGCTGAATCACTACCTTGAGCATGTACATTAGTCACTTCAAGCACAACAGCATCAATGATTGCAGTGGCCTCAGCAGGTTCTACTTCATTATTACCTTCTTCTTTAGTCTTAGATGGATCATTTCGATGAACCAGGTTGTACCTCAGTGCTTCCCCTGACAAAAAAATAAAATAAAATTATAGTGATATATATATCTGAGCTTGATACTTCTTTTATATATATATATATATATATATAGGGAGAAGATCATGCGAGAACCACCTCTTATTGTGAGAACCGCGAGAACCAATATGAACACACCAAAAATGCCTAAAAATAGCTAAAAATCACACAAATTTTTTTTTTTGATTTTTTAATATTTTTTAGGTTAAAATCGCTACTTTTCGAAGACAAAAAAAAAAAAAAAAAATTTAATTTTTTTTTTTTTTTTTTGCTTCGAAAAGTAGCGATTTTAACCTAAAAAATATTTAAAAAATCAAAAAAAAAATTTTAGATTTTTTTTTTATTTTTTTAGATTTTTTAGGGGTTTAGTTTTTAGCATTTTAGCTTGGGGGGGGGGGGGGGGGGCTGGGGGGGGGGGGGTTTAGGTTTTTTTTGGGGGGGGGGGGGTGGGGGTTAGGTTTTTTTAGGTTTTTTTAGCTATTTTAGGTTGTGTTTACATTGGTTCTCAAGGTTCTCACAATAAGGGTGGTTCTCGCATGAGCCCCTCCCTATATATATATATATATATATGTGTGTGTGTGTGTGTATGAGAGAGAGAGAGAGAGACGTAATCACCAATAAGATCACTATATTCACCACAAACATTGCTGTATTTTCTTGCGTGTTTTTTTTTTTTGCAATTTCCCCGAACATCTCCGAAGCCTCCTCCAAAGGCACTAGAGGATTTTGGTAAATTTCATTGTAACAGAAACATCAGTGAAGTAGAATAATAATGGGTGAATTAACAACTTGATGAAGCAAGCCCACAAACCATAGAGTTGGGACATCGGTTTCATCAAAGTGCCCTTCACCATAGTTTTGATGAATCAAGTCCGCAACCATGTGATCAATAAACACACGAACTAAGTATCAGCCCAAACTTACCGATTTCCAACAGATTGTAGCATGTGGTAAACTAAATCTAAAGTAATTACCTAAGCTTATCCATTTACACCTTTAAACTTTCAACATCACCTGAGATTAAAAAAATAAAATTGGTATAGTAGTGAGATAGACAAACGAAATCAAATGGATATAATTACCTGTAACAAAATTAATAATCTGCTTATAGCGTCTAATATCATGACATGAGTATTCAGACAACAAAGCGTACTCCATATTTGTAAGACCCTAAACCATTTTAAACAAAATGTACGCAACGGAAATGCGAACCGAATTTTTTTTTCTTTATAATTGTTCTAACATACTAGAAAACCGTTTAAAACGACTTCTTTAAAATAAATACATCATTCATCCTTAGTTAATGTTACCCTTATAACCTATGAATACAAAATATGTGACCACTTCTCCGTACAGTCCATGATCTTCAACTCGATCATCGTCCCTAATTTTGGGGTGTTACATTCCTTTGTACATGTATCTATTCCTTTGTGTAAATATTTATTCCTTTATACATGTATTTGTTCCTTTATGTAAATATTTGTTCCTTTGTACATGTATTTGTTCCTTTGCACATGTGTTTGTTCCCTTGTACATGTATTTCTTCCTTATGATAATAATGATGATCCAAATAACCTACAGTCACCATAAATAACCGACACATTAGTAACTAGTGACATCATACTTATATTATAAACATATAGCTAAAGGACCATATTGCATTCTAACGACGCAAGATATCCTTCCAAACTCATCCACTACTTCCCGGCATCAATTCACTTGGACCCAACGTTAACATACTTGCACTTTTCATTCCATTCTCAACGATAACATGATTAGCAACATGTACCCTTAAACATATTGAAAACCCACAACTTCCCATAAACACATTCTATTAATCTGCAATCATTAGATTACATCACATGCGTACACGTTCATATATCTAAGCACATACTTACGTTTCCCATACACACGTATACACCTCTAAGTTCATACTACATACACTCGGTATGAATTCTTATTTATATACACACATACAATCACATTCACTTAATTTCTTTGAATCACATTACTTTGTTAGGCACACCATTTTCCGTATATAAACATGCTTATGTACTAGTTATGACCATTCACACGTGTGTTACATCCAAGTACAATCATTCCTACGAGAATCAATCACATACATAACAAAATCCACATTTACACGCACCAACATACATGCTACATCTTCGTGCAAGCTCCCGTATGGGTTCCCTCCTTACTTGTACCCCACAAAACTCTATAGTAGGCTTGGGGTACCTTTAGGAAGCTTAACGGGACCTTGGGTACCAAGAAAAACGTGAGAAACTAGCTTCCGACGTCGGACCGGAAGCGCAACAACTTAAGGCGTCGGCTGAAAAGGGGCATGGCGTTGGCGACGACATGCAGGGGCGTCGGCGACGCGACCTGTAGGTCCAACACTGGATTTCGTTCTTTTGAGCCTTTTTGACCCCTTTTCGCGCGCCCCGAGGGTCCCGAAAGATGAATTGACATCTTTCCCAAGTCCCCAAATCATTCCTATTCTAATTCTCATTTCCCATCATCCAATTTTCACAACTTGGTTAATTACTTTCGTATTTGTGGCCCGTTTACTTATTCCATATAGTTTCAAACATAATCAACTACATTAATCAATTTCCATCATACTTACCTTTATACTACCATTACATACCCATCTTTATATGGTTCCCAATAATCAAGCATACATAACTTCATTTAAATAACAAGAAGTGAGCTCGGGAACACTTACTTTAAGCGTCCGTACTCGTGCTTGCTTCCTTGCCTCCTCTAGACCCATTAGCCTTCTGTGATTGAGCCCATGCTAATGTCGTTCATCCTTTCATACTGTCATGTTTATAACATTGTTAGTATGTATGCTCATTCATATCAACATCCATTTCACCTCTTAGTTACATTGACTTTAATTAATAGTTCATGAACATGCATAAGACATGAATTGACAAGCACATTGTTCAACATCCACGAAACCCAATTTCATCATCATACATAATACATATTTGGTCTAACACATATCTTATGATCTCTCTAATCTTACATTTGTGTTAACATGCCTAACCATGCTATTTATACATTGTTGACCTTCAAAAAGTCAACTTTCTAGCATATATCTTCTAACTTATGAACACACACTTATCTTTAGGGGTGTTCAAAACTATCCGTATCCAAAAATCCGATATCCTAATCCGAAATATCCAAAAATTCGGATATCCGAATTTTTCGGATTTGGATAGTGATTTTAAATTTTTTCGGATATTTCGGATATCCGAAATATCCGACCGAAATATCCGAAAATATAATTTTATTTTTTGGATATCCAAATATCCGAAAATATCCGAAATATCCAAAAACTTATATTCGGATATCCGAAACTATCCGAAATATCTGGTTCGGAATATGAAAAAATAATAAAAAGTAAAAAATTAAATAAAAAGTTGAATTTTCGGATATCCGATTCACTATCCGATCGGATATCCGAAATCTCAGATACGGATTCGGATAGTAAAATCTGGTATCCGAAAATTTCGGATATCCGAATTTTTAGATATCCGGTTTTGAACACCCCTACTTATCTTGATATGGTAGACCGTTGTAATAATGTTATACATATTTCATATTCATGTTGTATGGCCTATACAACTACACGATCACTTGATTCCATACACGATATACACAAAAATCATTTCACATACTAAGCTTTCATGATTCTACATTTGACAACCACATACCATGTTAGCCAATTTAGCATAATCATAACATCATCCTTTACTAGTAAGTATAAAAGCTATACATTTAGTACACATTCTTTTCTAAATCACCATTAAGCAAGTTGTCTTACACATGATGTGCACCACCCATTGTAACATAGAGTACAATCTCCTACAACATACTTCTTACTAAAATCATTTCAGCAAACTAGATAACCACATGAAATCCATCCAAAGCACATTTCTCATGCTAACCTATCATTAATTACTTCATTGGTACATTCTATACACAATCACACACTACTTGCGTACGTTTTCACATAATATTTTCATTTAGACCTTTCATCAAACACTTGGCGTGCATACCAATATCAAAGAATAATGTACAAGTATTTCATGCCTATCTTCCTACTTCATGCTTTCATTCATCAAATATAATCAAAACATTAACAATTTCATATCACATTCAATCTACCTACAAGAATCCGTTACATACAACATGACACATAAAGATTGAATAAGGATTGGACTTGGGTGATACACCTATGTCACCATCTTCACCACTTCTAGTGGGTTTCACCTTCAAACATCAAATTACTTAAAATCATTCATAACACAAGTTCTATTTGGTGATTCCAACACATACTCATGCTTAATTTCATACTAATTCATGGATTAATCATTTGCAAAATCAATAAATCAAAAATTACAACTTACCTCATAATTGTTAGAGCTAGATGGTGAGGAATCTTCGTTCATGCAAGGTTTATCATTCAATTTAACCTAGATTTGGGGCAGATTTTGCATCCTTGTTTTAAGAGGATTTCTCCTCTTTCTCCATCTCTATACACGACACACACACAAACTACATACACCAAATTCTGAACTTTCTATTTAATCCAAACTTCATCTCAAATCTCTAAGTTCAGCCCCTCATGTTTGTCACTTGATCAAAATTGTCCCAAATTTCATCCCTTAGTTGTTTCACTAAGTAAATAACTAGGTTAAAGAGCCTAGTTAATTTATTTCATGTTATATCATATGGAAACATATTAACGAATATAAACATTCGAATTTTGGGGCGTTACAATATCCAGGTATGAGTTATTGCAATTAATTAAGAAGAGGTTTTAGAAAGTTTTAATGATAATTCTAAAGATGAATCTGTCATACCAGATTTGCTTAAGATTAAGATCCTCGAAAGCTGTGCCAGTGAAATGCACATACACAGTGCAGCCCTCATTGACATTGATTGCAACAGTGAAAATAATTTATTAAAAACACTAATTCAATCCGATTATAAGGTAATCAAGAGAAAACCAAAAAATCCTTTACAAACGAGAATCAATCCCTATGATTAAAGTTCAATTTACACATAAACACAAAACGGATCAATTTCATCCTAAACTCAACACGTCAACTGGAAACCTAACATTAGTTGGAGCAAGACAGGCTGAACAACATCCATACGAATTTTGAATTCGTATGCGTTGATAAATTAACATTAGTTTGGAGTGAAATTATCAAGTTAACGTGGTGCATGAAGATTAGAAACACGAACGCACCGTATGACGAAATATTGGATCTATAGAAAATACGAACTATTCAACATAGATACGAATTTCGAATCTGTATGTCACATACAACGCATCTATTCAACATACATACAAACTCACGAGATACGTACACGATTTACATGTAGATCTATAAAAACATGAACGAAATATGAATTGAATCCTAAAACAGTATGCAAATTTTCACACTAAAACACATTAATTCATGAATTTGAAGCAAAATGACATGCAATAGTAACGTTTTATCCTAAAAATCACATTAAGAAACGAACTAATTGATCGAATATGTACGTACAAGATGTCTAGATGATTGAAATCATGTTACATGTGTTATAATGAGAGAGAGAGAGAGAGTGAAACGGATATTTTTTTTTAAAAAGGCGGGTATATATATAGGTGATATAAGTAAGTCGGTAAGAAAGTAACTCCGGCGGGTATAGGTGATATAAGTAAGTCGGTTAGAAAGTAATTATAGTTGATGTGTTCCAATATATTGAACAAGCTTATATGGTCACTAAGATAGATGAGTAGGGCTGACAATTCTGACACGATACGATAATACGACACGAACCTACACGAAGTTAACAGGTTTCGTGTCTATAACAGGTCGGCACGATAAGACCTATTTAATTTCATGTCGTGTTTGTGTTTACCTATTTCGTGTTTGTGTCTTGTCATGTTCGTGTCTTAACAGGTCATGTCAGACACGATATGACCTGTTAAGATCTATTAAGACTTAAGACCGCTATACAACATCCGTTAAGACCTGTTAATGGGTAAATATCAAACATGTAGTAACATGTCGTGTTCATGTCTTAACATGTCGTATTTCACTTAAATGGTTGAAGGGAGATAGTGTATCATGTTGTTCACGAGCGCCAACTTGATCTATGTACCACCTGTTAGGGGTGGATTTCTAAATGACCCATGATCCTCAGATATTATCCTGTTTGGTGATCCTTACTTCTGTGTTAGTTAGTGATCCTCAGAAGTGCTTCAGGATCAGGATCATGGATCATCCTAAGGATCCTTATACTAATGATTGTCTGTTTTGAATTCGTAACTGTTTTGCAGGAATATCAAATGGGACTTGGTCTTGGCGATATTTCTGGAGAATATTCTAACTCTATTCCGCACGTGCTTGGTCAGAAATGGACGTTGTGGAGTCGTGGAGGACTTGCACCATTTGCGGATAGTTTGTTACTTAGATTTTTACTAGATTTAAATGGGGGTAGCGAGCTAATTAGACAACACTTATGCTATTTTTGGCTACACACACACTCTGAAAACCGCTCACACCAGCTCTCGTTCATTTACTTAGCAATTTCATACACTTTCTACACAGAACACTATAGTGATCCTTGTATTTAGCTCGCTATCATCCGAAGTTGTAACACATTATTTGTTTAATTTGAGTTGGTGATCGGTAGTTTCCATCACCCGGGGTTTTTTGTGCCGGAGATCAATCCTTGATCAAGGGCTTTTTCCCCGTATAAACCTTGTGTCACTTGTTATTTATTTTTCATAGTGATCCTTATTGCTATAAACCAATTCAAGCATCATACCCCGTAACAGAGAGTTTGGTTGCATTATCCTCATCAGATTTTTTGACCAAAACAGTTTGGCGCCCACTGTGGGGCAATTGGTGCTTCATTTCTAAGAAATTCTCATCTTTGTGATCATTCCGGTTCATTGCATACGAGCAGATGGCTTCATCAACAAAGAATACCTCCAGTGCAATGTCTGCAGTCAATTCATCCCAGGGCATTCCACCTTTGCCTCCACCACCTTCTGGACCTCAGAAAAATGCCGAGAAGAAACCAACTCCCATTTTCTCAAAACCTCCAACTTCTTCTGCTTCTTATACTCCTACTACTAGTGACTTGTTTACTCTGATTTTGCAGATGAAGGAGCATATCCAGCAGCAGGACAAGACCAATGAAAAGATCCTTAGAGAAATTGGAGACATCAAGAAACAGAAGAGATCGGCAGAGGATCATTCCCTATTAATGCCCAGATCTTTGAATTTTGATACTCCGGTTATAACTTCTCAGCCTTCAGCGGTTCCAGACGTTCAATATGTTAGAGGACCGAAAGGAGTGCATTACGGGTCATCAGCAATGACTCAGGCTTCAGGGTTACACTTTCAGCCATCAGGATCCCATCCTCAGCATATAGGATCCTTTGCAAGCTCTGGAGGATACTCGGGAGCGTAGCAGATTCAAGGGTACTGGTCGTTTCAAGGATCCTCCCAGGTTCAAGGATCCTCCCAAGTTCAAGGATCCTCCTATGTTCCAGGATCCTCCCAAGTTCAAGGATCCTCCCAGGTTCAAGGATCCTCCTATGTTCCAGGATCCTCCTATGTTCCAGGATCCTCCCAAGTTCAAGGATCCTCCTATGTTCCAGAATCCTCCCAAGTTCAAGGATCATCCTATGTCCCAGGATCCTCCCAGGTCCAAGGATACTCACAGTTTCAAGGATCCTTCCAGATTCCGGGATCCTTAAGGAGTTTGCAATCAGGAAGTTCCGACGTCCATCAGGGGGATTTCATTCCAATGCAAACCATTGCTTCTACTGGTCCATCGGTCATTCCAGAGCCCCAACAATATGGATTAACATCCACTCTTCCTAATTTGAATCCAATGGGAGGTAACACTTTTAATAATTCTTATACTACTAACCATGGCCTTATGCAGGATCCAGGTATCAATCATGCCATGGCCAGAGAATTGCAAAAGTTAAAGGATATGATATCAAGTGTCCCAGGAGTGGTCAAGCCTATCCCAGAGATTGCGGATGGGAGCCACAAGATATCTCATTTTGCACCACCAATCTGTGATGCTGAGATACCCAAGAGGTTCCATGTACCTACCATGAAGTTGTATGATGGTTCAACGGATCCTGAGGAACACATAGCTCAATACAGGGAAAGGATGGAGATCAATCCCATCCCAGAAAGGTTAAAGGAAGCATGTCTGTGCAAGGGATTTGGATCCACTCTTACTGGATCGGCTCTTAAATGGCTGCTAAGTCTTCCTCCTTACTCTATTACCTCATTTGCTAATCTAGTTAACCTATTTAATAACCAATTTTCTTGTAGTAGGAAATTTGAGCGTTTAACTAGTGATCTGTATAGGGTAACCCAGGGTCATAATGAATCATTAAGGGATTATATCACCAAATTTAGTAAAGAATCCTTAGATATTCCTAACCTGGATATAGCTACGGCTGTTGAAGCCTTCAAAATGGGATTGCTTAGGGATTCGTTATTCTATGATGATCTTGTTATGACACCATGCAGGAATCTAGATGAGGTAAGAACCCGGGCCCTTAGGTTCATCCGGCTAGAAGATGACAAAAGGATCCAGGAGAGGTTAGCAGGATCCTCAAAGCAAGAGAAGCAAGGATCCTCATTCAGGAACAACAAGTTCAGATCTTATAATAAATCCGATAACCAGAATGTGCATGCTGTTGAACAAGAAGAGGATGATGAGGATTATCCTCCAATCTCTGAATATTGTTTTTCTGTTGATAACAATGAACTAATCCTTGGGATGCAGAATTTAGGTGATAAAGCTAGATGGCCCAGAAAAAATGATAGACCAGCTGCAACTAAGGATAAATCAAAGTGGTGTGCATACCATGAAGATTTTGGGCATCTCACAGAAGAATGCATCGCATTGAGAAAAGAAATTGGATACTTATTGAGCAAGGGGCACTTGAAAGAATTATTGGGGAGAAAGAAGTCAAGGACTCAGGATCCTGAAAGGATCCCAGAGAAAGCTCCAGCCCCTCCAGCAGATGCACAAATTATAAACTTTATATCTGGAGGATCAGACATTTGTGGAACATCCTTCTCCGCAGCCAAAAGACATGCGAAGGAAACCAAGATGGATAATGGAGATAGACCCATTCGAACATCCAGTGTCTCCGAAGGAAAAGTTATAACTTTTGATGAGGATGATCGTGTTGACATCCAGGATCCTCATCATGACGGTTTGGTTATCACTCTTTTTATTTCTAACCATTTTGTTCGCAGGATCCTTATAGATGGAGGAAGCTCTGTGAACATTATCCAGCTTGATGTTCTCAAGAAGATGAACATCCCTGAATCCGACATCATACCAAGATCCTCTGTGCTCGTGGGATTCAGTGGCGAGACTAAGAATACTCTGGGGGACATTAAACTCCCAATCTATATCGAAGGCCTACATTCTTACCAAAAGTTTTGTTAATTGACTGTTTATCTTGTTGTAACGTGATCCTTGGCAGGCCTTGGATACACGATATGAAGGCAGTCCCATCCACTTATCATCAATGTGTGAAGCTTCCTAGTCCTTGGGGAATAGTGAAAATTGATAGTGATCAGCAAGATGCTAAGAACTGCTACACCTCATCAATGAAACATGCATCAAAGTCTAGGGAGCAATAGCAATCAAAGTGTCCTCCAAGGGATGTCTTGGAGGTAAGAGAACAGGATATAGTGGAAATCCTTATGGATCCTGATGATCCTGAATCTATAGTTTATATAGGATCAGGGATCCTTGGCGAAATGAAGGAATACCTCATATCCTTCCTCAAAAGGAGAAAGACTACCTTTTCATGGAAACACGAAGACATGACAGGTATATCTAAAGATGTAATCACTCACAAACTTGGCATTGATAGGTCCTTCAAACCAATCCATCAAAGGAGAAGGAAATTTGCACCAGAAAGAAATGCCATTATCCAGGAGGAGGTAGAGAAATTACTCCGAGCAGGTATGATTAGAGAGGTCAAGTATCCAAGATGGTTGGCCAATGTGGTTGTTGTTCAAAAGAAAAACGGAAAGTGGAGGGTATGTGTCGATTTTACCGATTTAAATAAGGCATGTCCCAAGGATCTTTTCCCATTACCCCACATTGACTCCATGGTGGATGCAACTGCGGGTCATGAACTGTTAACTTTTATGGATGCTTCATCTGGATTTCAACAAATCCAAATGGAACCATCCGATCAAGAGGATACAGCCTTCATGACTCCAACTGGTATATACTGCTATATTGCTATGCCGTTCGGACTAAGAAATGCAGGTGCAACTTATCAAAGGCTAGTGAATATGATGTTCAAGGATCAGATTGGTCAAACTATGGAGGTTTACATAGACGGTATGGTGGTAAAATCAATAAAGGCTGAGGATCACCTAAGAGACTTGGAGGAAGCATTCAATATCCTTGATAAATATAATATGAAGCTTAATCCTTCAAAATGTCACTTTGGTGTTAAAGCAGGTAAATTCTTAGGATATATGGTGACAAAGAGAGGCATTGAAGCCAGTCCAGAACAAATCAAAGAAATAGTGAACATCAAGTCCCCTACCAATGCTAAGGATATTCAGAGATTAACAGGCAGGATTGCAGCTTTAAACAGATTCATATCCAAATCCTCAGAAAAGTGCAAGGAATTCTATGATATCCTAAGGAAGAACAAGAAATTTGAGTGGACTGAGAAGCATGAAAGTGCCTTAAGAGCTCTTAAGGATTACCTATCCTCGGCCCCGGCTTTAATGAAACCAGAAAAAGGAGATGTGTTATCCTTATATCTTGCGGTATCCTCAAAAGCAGTAAGTGCCGTCCTTGTTAAGGATCACGAAGATACACAACATCCTGTCTATTATGTAAGTAAGAGTTTACTTGATGCTGAATCCAGGTATTCACACTTAGAAAAACTTATCCTTGCATTAATTATGGCATCTACCAAATTAAGACATTATTTTGAAACTCATGTTATTATCGTTAAAACTAATTTTCCAATCAAGAATGTCCTCAGGAAACCTGAAATGTCAGGAAGGATGGCTAAGTGGGCAGTGAAGCTAAGTGCATATGATATAAGATATGAGCCTAGGACAACCATTAAATCCCAAGCATTAGCTGACTTTGTGGCAGATTTTAGTAGTGATTTACAAAAGGAAGCTGAATTAGAAGTCCAGCAGCTAGAAGAGACCAAGGATCCTTGGATACTCTACACTGATGGATCCTCAAACATCAAGGGAACAGGGCTTGGAATACTACTAAAATCGCCACAGGGGGACATAATACCCCACTCTATAGCTTGTGAGTTCCAAACCACTAACAATGAGGCTGAATACGAAGCCTTGATAGCTGGTTTGCAAATTGCTAAGCATATGAGGATCAGGTATCTTGAGGTACATGTAGATTCTTTGTTAATCACTAATCACTTTAATGGATCCTATGCTGTTAAAGGTGGAAAGCTAATCAAATATCTGTAGTTAGTCAAAGAATTGGCACTCTCTTTTGTATCCTTTAGTTTGACACAGGTACCAAGGGAAGAGAATGCAGAGGCAGATGCACTAGCCAATTTAGGATCATCCTTGAAGATCCCGGAGGATATCAGGATCCCTATTATCCATATCCTGACCCCGGCTATCGAGGATCATGTGGCTATGGAGATAGGAAAGAATTCTGCAATTATCCCTAGTGAGGATACTCAAACTCATTCAGGATCATGGATCCTCCCAATCATGAGATACTTACAACATGGAGAGATTCCTACAGGAGAAAACCCTAGGGCTTTCAAAATTAAGGTATCTCAATTCACAATTTTAAATAATATGTTGTATAGACGATCTCTTGCAGGACCATACTTAAGATGCATTGAGGATCCTGAAATCCAAGAAGTTTTAAAAGACTTCCATGAAGGAGATTGTGGAAACCACACTGGGGGCAGGGCATTATTCTCAAGGATCCTGAGGACAGGATACTACTGGCCAACCATGAAGAGAGATGCTGTGGAGTATGCTAAGAGATGTGATCCTTGTCAGAGACACAGCAATATCCTTCATCAACCAGCTGAATTTTTGCATCCTATATCCTCCTCTTGGCCATTTATGAGATGGGGTATGGATATAGTTGGTAAGCTCCCTAAGGCACCTGGTGGAAAAGTATTCATGCTTGCTATGACTGATTACTTCTCCAAGTGGATAGAGGCTGAAGCTTTTGCCCAAGTCAGAGAAAAGGAAGTTATATCCTTCATTAAAAGAAATATTATAACTAGATTCGGTATTCCTTCTGAAATTATATGTGATAATGGTTCCTAATTCATTGGGGGCAGAACCACTAACTTTTGTGACAGCTGGGGGATTAAGATGGTAACATCAACACCAGTCCACCCACAAGCTAATGGTCAGGCAGAATCCTCCAATAAGATCATCATCAACAATTTGAAGAAGAAGCTTGGATCCAAGAAAGGGAAATGGGCAGAAGAATTACCTTATGTGCTTTGGGCTGATAGGACAACTCCTAAGAATGCTACAGGCCAAACTCCATTCTCTTTGGTATTTGGGGCAGAATCAGTGATCCCTACAGAAATGGTGGTTCCAACTGCTAGAACCAGTATTCGTGATCCTGAGGAAAATGATGAGAACTTGGTTCAAGACCTGGATACTATAGAAGAAATCAGAGACTTGGCAAGGATAAGGATGGCCAGTTATCAGCAAAGAATGGCCGGTGCATACAACAAAAATGTTAGGATCAGGAAATTCCAAGTTGGTGATATGGTACTAAGGAAAGCATTTCAGAATACCACCAATCCTGTTGATGGAAAGTTGGCACCAAAATGGGAAGGCCCTTACTTGATTGAAGCTGAGGCAGGAAATGGGGCATATCGATTGCTAACAATGGAAGGTGACTTACTACCAAGAGCTTGGAATGCTGTCCATTTGAAGAGATATTTCATGTGATAAGGATCCATGATCCTCACATGATAAACATCCTTAAAGGATCCTTAAAGCACGGATGATCCTCATTTATGGTAACATTCTAATCTTAAACTATTTCATTTCCTTACTTTCTCACATAAGGATAAGGATCTTGCATCCTTTATCCCCATTTCACGAGATTTTGAGTTTTGAAGGTTCAGGTACTCTTAGCAAAAGTATGATTATCTACACAAGCAACCAGTTACTTGGGTTTGACCCCAGTTATCCTTGGGTAACACCCCAGTTCCGCCAGTAGCGCACGATGATCCTGGTATAGTTCATGGCAGTGGGACTAGTACTCGTTTTAGGGGCTGATAATTCCATTGTACTGGCTATGCCTAGGATCCTACGTATAATGGTAGACGTACCATACATCCGTTTTTAAGGTTTCTAGCGTTTTCACGTTAGCCAAGGTTTTGGCATTTTCATGCCACTAAGTTTGGATAGTCGCCAGTTAGGGCCATACTCCAGTTAACATACGATCCTTGGGCTTGTCCCCAGTTATCCTTTGGGCTTGTCCCCAGTTATCCTTTGGGCTTGTCCCCAGTTGTTAACCTTTATCTTATAATGGCTTAGTCCCAAGTTATGTTTTATTTCAGGTTTTCGAAGTTAAACAACCAAGGATCCTTGATCCTTACCTTTTACTAAGGTTTGTTATGTGATTATCCTGGTTATAATAATATTAAGAGTTAGGATCCTAACTTGGATCCTCAGGTATGATCCTTAACTATTTTGATTATTTGAATAACCCTAATACTTTGACAACTGAACTCATGATCCTTAAAATATACCACTTTTTGGAATTTTTCAACTATAGGATATTTGATCCTGCATTATATCCTAAGTTTTTTATCTAAGTTGTTCGACTTTTCTTACTCAGACAAGTGTAAATCAAAACAATTGTAAAATAAAACAACAACAAGGATAACAACACAAGATAAGCCAAAAAAGATTAAGGTTATTTTATTAACAAAAGTTAAACCATCAAAGGTTGTCAAAATTACCTACCCCGAGCATCTACCAGCAATACGTGGCCCATCCGCTGGGGTAGGTAAAGGGTGTCCATTATCTAAAGGTCTTAGTAGTGCAGGAATTAAAAAGATGGCAGGATCACAATGGCTTCATCCCCCAAACAGAGGATCCCTCCACCAGTTGTAATCCTACCTATTGTCCAAAGGATCATACATGATCCTTAACCCTAATGGCTATTGTTTAGTTATTACAGACCATCATTGTTTTAAAAACATCACAACCACAAAAGACTACTACCAAATTTAAAAATTGGGCTCCGGCTACGTCTAGGAATGTCCATCATTGCCCAATTGTGCAGCCTACACCTTCGCTGCATCCTTATCCCCTCCAGCTTCGGTATCCTAAACCTGATCCTTCCCACTGCCTCCAGCCTCGATCGCCAAAACCTCCTCAGCCTCTTCATCATCTTCAAGATCAGCCAACCTTGCTTTCCAGCCCTCAACATCCCAGTTGCTTCTGTCGAAGTTAGGATCTTGAGCTTCCTGGGCCATCTTTAGTTTTGTCTGATACATTGTGATGGCAGCAGAGACCTTTGCACCTTCTATGAGATCATGCTTCTCATAGTCGATGTCGATCAGGATTTTAGCTGTCTTAGTCTTGGCATCCTGAAGGGCTTTTTCAAGATCAGCAATCTTAAGATCTTTAAGCACTGCAACTTGTTGGAGGTCAGCAATCTTCTTATCCTGTTCCTCGACGCTTCCCACATAATCTTCAATCTCAGCAAATTTCTGCAAAGAAAAAGACAAAGCAATTCAAAATCAGATGATCCTCAAATGAGTAGGATACCTAGGCAGAATTGATGATCCTCACGTCATTGAAGTATTCAAGGAACTGGTGGCAGATCAGTGGTAGGCCTTGTAGGTCCTCTGTGTCAGAAGTTTTCCTCTTCTTGCCACCCCTTCCTTTAGTGGGTGCCTTGGGAATGGAGATGCTAGGACTGGTAGTGGACCTCTTCTTCCTGGATCGAACAACATCAAGGTCGGCCGTGTTGAATTGGGATGCAGGCTTGGAAGATTTTCCGGCACCTACACATTTAAAGCAAGATAAGTATCCTTATCCTATTTCAATATAACTATTTATTTTAATATTCAATTGTACAAAAAGCAGGATACTTACTTGACATGGTGATGGAACCTGAGGATACTTCTTGTGAGTCTTGGGTGTCTATCTTGAATGACCTTATTTCAGGATCAAGCTTCCAAAAAGCAGCAAGCCTATCCTTGGTTGTGGGTGTTGTGATGAGGTGTGAAACAGAAATAACTGCATAACACAAGACAAAAAAAGGGTTAGTGATCCTTTCACAAGAGCCAGATTACCTGATGATCCTTCTCAGGATCCTCTGTCCTACCATTGGTGGACCACTTCCTGGGTAAATGCTTTCCGTTTGGAATGGTATCCCTCCTGACAAAGAAGAAGCGTCGTTTCCAATTTGTGTCATTCTTGGTGGCTTTAAAAATGGGGTGTTCTTCGCCGGGTTTACGCTTAAACAGATAGCGATGGGATCCAAACGTCGTGAGATCATACATCTGTGTCAGCTTTGACATTCCTAAATCAATCCCTTCCTGCTCTATGATCCTCTCCAGGGTATACAAGACCCTCCAAATCATCGGCATAGCTTGGATGTAAGAGATGCCGGTAAGGGAAAAGAAGGATTGTGTAAAGTCTAGAAAAGGATAGGTGTATCCTATGGTGAATGGAGTAACTGGAAAGGCAACCCATGTTTCGGAAGCATAGTCGCTCAGAACAGTGGGATCGAAGGGTTTGAAAAAGGCATTCGCCGGAAAGCAGTGACGAATCTTATCTATTTGAGCATCGTTAAAGCAACACCTCTCATGTATTGAGTCTTTGATAATCCCTTGACTCTTCAAGGGGCTATCCTTCTGGTGATCCTTGGCGGGGGAGGACCGGAGCATCATTGATGTTGGTAAAGAAAGAAAAACAGAGTAAGAGAAGGAGAGATAAGAGAAGAGATACCTGATTGATCTTCGACCGAGAATTTAAAGGGAGTTTCTTCGGATTTAAATGCATATTGATCCTATCTCTAACTCCTATTTATAATGATGATTTGCAGGATTGTCACTTCAGTGACGTCAGCTTTGCAACGGCTAGTCCGTCTCCAACGGCTAGTTATCCGTTAGTTTGTTGGGGATAAGATCGAAAAAATATAACTCGTTTATTTAAGATATAACTCCTTATATTTTGGGGGCAATTGTTAGGGGTGGATTTCTAAATGACCCATGATCCTCAGATATTATCCTGTTTGGTGATCCTTACTTCTGTGTTAGTTAGTGATCCTCAGAAGTGCTTCAGGATCAGGATCATGGATCATCCTAAGGATCCTTATACTAATGATTGTCTGTTTTGAATTCGTAACTGTTTTGCAGGAATATCAAATGGGACTTGGTCTTGACGATATTTCTGGAGAATATTCTAACTCTATTCCGCACGTGCTTGGTCAGAAATGGACGTTGTGGAGTCGTGGAGGACTTGCACCATTTGCGGATAGTTTGTTACTTAGATTTTTACTAGATTTAAATGGGGTAGCGAGCTAATTAGACAACACTTATGCTATTTTTGGCTACACACACACTCTGAAAACCGCTCACACCAGCTCTCGTTCATTTACTTAGCAATTTCATACACTTCCTACACAGAACACTATAGTGATCCTTGTATTTAGCTCGCTATCATCCGAAGTTGTAACACATTATTTGTTTAATTTGAGTTGGTGATCGGTAGTTTCCATCACCCGGGGTTTTTTGTGCCGGAGATCAATCCTTGATCAAGGGCTTTTTCCCCGATAAACCTTGTGTCACTTGTTATTTATTTTTCATAGTGATCCTTATTGCTATAAACCAATTCAAGCATCATACCCCGTAACAGAGAGTTTGGTTGCATTATCCTCATCAGATTTTTTGACCAAAATACCACCCATAATAGATCTAGCTAACTGCTATTCCTACCTTCTCTAGGTTCTTGACATCCCATCTTTTAGTCATGTTTTATATATGCTGACCCATTTACGGCCCTGGCTCGTTTTCCTTAAACGCTAGCTTTCTTAGCTTCATATCGAGTTATGTTGTTTTAACATGCCATGTCATACACATACACATCATGTACGTATACATATTGTCACGGAGTAATTCCTGAACTCTCATGCGGCACTTAGAATGCTTCTAAGTTAGGCCTTTTGGTTGGGTTGGTTTAAGTATGGCAGTGGAAGTATTTGTTTTGTGAGAACACAAGAACAAGTTTGTAGTGCAATACTACAAGAAAGATGCTTTTATATTACTTGAACAAGTATTATAAGTGAGAGTGATTACAAGAAGTTGGGTACCTCAAATAAGACCCATTTACATCTATTTATACTAGTTGGATCAGATCTAGAATGATCCTAGTCTAGAGCTTTCTATACAAGATATTTTATGGTAGAGATTCTAAAGTATTCTTGCTGAAATATCCAACACTTTGAGCTCTTTCTTGGCTGATCTAGAAAGTTCCTTGGTTGCACTTATGATCAGTCTTTTCTACATGTTTCCTTGATAATATCTTGATATTTACTTGATGATTCAAGGATGATCTAGATGCTTCTTCGTTGGAACCTTTATGGCTGAATTTTCCAGCCATTTCTAGAGTGTTTCACAACTTTGTAGCTTGATCTTTGAGACTAGAATTTTGTAGCATTCTCCGGAATATTCCAGCAGCCCTTGACGTGCCTTGAATAGCCCGGGAGGTTCCGAAATTGTGGTGTAAAAATCTGATTTTCAGGCGGGTCGTGACATCTTCCCCCACCTAAATTCGCAATGTCCTCGTTGCGATTCTTGAGCATCCTCGGTCTTGTCTTTGTGTACTGCAATGCAGATATGTTCTTGGTTTGTTGCTTTGGTCTAGCTTCTAGTGTAGCTGTGTGCACCTGTTTCCCTTTGACAAGGTACATTGTGTTTAGGAATGGTGCTGGCATGGCATTGGTTTGTCGGAAGAACTCCATTCCGAGGACAATGTCATAGTCGTCTAGTAGTGCTATGGTGAAGTCTATCTTTCCTGACCACGTCCCGACCTTTGACTTTACTTTCCACGCGTACCCTCTGATCGGCTCAGGTTCCCCGTTGGCTCTTTTGATCCATCCTTCATGGAATGTGATCGGCATGCCAAGTCACCTAGCCTCTTCAAGGGTGATGAAATTATGACTTGCTCCGGTATCAATGGTGAATCATCAAGTTGTCACGAGGTTACTTTTCAACCCCCATGTAGCATCCCCAAGTCCCCGAAGATAAGTCAATCCATTCCGCTTCTTTGTGTGGATCACCAGTTTTCTCGTGTCTTAGACGCATCAGGAGAGCGACGCCAACTCTCAACCAGTGATGCGTTCATTGTAGATACGACTAGGCACGTACACCTCTTCATTGACACTAACTCCGTCCCCCGATAAAGTCCCGAACTAGCCAGTAACCCAAGCGTTCAAGCACAACCCATAGCATTGCGACCTTCAAATATTTGGCCCGTGACACTCTCCTACCACAATTTCATGCATGTCCTCGTGCATGCTTGCCGTCACATACCAGCTCGCATACTTGACAATGCATGATCCCCTTATGTTGAGCATGATTCATTTTGGGAGGGTAGGACACCCAAAAGAACATCAACAATG
Organism: Helianthus tuberosus; assembly: GCA_030545235.1. NCBI lineage: Eukaryota > Viridiplantae > Streptophyta > Magnoliopsida > Asterales > Asteraceae > Helianthus > Helianthus tuberosus. The sequence goes on from CM060395.1 coordinate 24,012,948, forward strand.
ATCTTATGTCGTGCGTGTTGAATATAGTACATCAGTTCTGGTTATGAGTGGCGCTGACGTCCGCCGCATCAGATTTATGTTGGTGCCGATGTTCACCATTTTTCCAGGCATACGAGAACCTGGAGGATTGTAGCAGCTTTCACAAAACTTCTCTTTTACAGCGCTGCTTGGACCGTAGATTTTAGAACATAACACGGAGGGCTTCACTGCCACTATACTTGAGCGGTTCACACAATCCCATACTCGCGGAATACAAAGACCTTTGCCGAAGCAAACCCATATTTGGTCTTCTCCCACCACCATTGCGTAACCATACTCTAAATGTTAAGCTCATTTGGTTAAGAGTCATGTTCCAACGTATCCGAGAATCGTTCTGCTCTGATATAAAGTTGTCACGGGGTTAGTTTTTGACCCCTGTGTGGCGTCCGCAAGTCCCCAGGGACAAGCCAATCCATCCTGCTTTTTTGTGTGGGTCACCAGTTTCGTCCTACCTTGGACTCATCAGGAGAGCGACGCCATCTCTCGACCAATGCTGCGTTCGTCGTAGATACAACTAGGCAAGTACACCTCTTCCTTGACACTGACTCCCTCCCCCGATAAAGTCCCGGACTAGCCAGTAACACAAGCGTTCAAACACAGCCCATAACATTATAACCTTCAAATATTTGGCCCCGTGACAATATACATACACATTAAAACATAAATATATACATACATACCTATAAAATTGTGTTTTTTGGGATTGATTTTCTATTTCTTGTTTCTTAAAATCTAAAAACCAACAAAAGTTGAATTATATGTGGTTGATTTAATTTAAAAAATAATTCTAAAATGTTCAGTATCCTAAAAAAAAGCAAATACAATAAAAATAATGAAAATAATACTAAACCAATCTTCTTAATCAACAAAATGTAACATTTGCTCTATTATTCAAACATATTTCTCTATCATTTTAAAGAAAACTGATATTGGTGATTTCTTTACTTTATAGAGAAACATCTTTTGAAAGACCAAGAAATGGATGTATTATGGATATGTTAACATCCATTTGAAACGCTATATGTAACTTCATTTGTGTGATGATATTTTTTGTGTCATGCTAATTAGTGTTTTGTTGACAACTTAACTTCTCTTGATTAATCACAAAACGGCAATAAAACCATATAAATCATATTCCAATTATGTATGATGAATTCAATGAACATAAACGAACGAACATTAATGAACATAAATGAACGAACACTAATACACGTAAACGAACCAACACATTACTGAAAGTTCACGCACATAATGGAACGAAGGCAACCTCTTTTCACGTTTGCTCATATAATTAATAATACATAATTTCTTGTTCATGATTGTTCCTTTATTAGACGAACAAATGTCGCCAAATGGTTTGTTAAACGTTTGGTTCGTTTACACCCTTAATGGAGTGTGTTATCCTGAGGGTTGTCGTAAAATGCTTTGGGCCTTGCATATTAGAAAAAAAATATTATTTCTTACTTCTAGGTTATAGATAAGCCTAAAATATACTTCGGAGATGGTACAAGGTTAGGATGGCCCGTTTGTATTTAAGGAAGTTTTTTTTTTTTTTGTATATTTTCATCAGAACCTGGGAGTCTGTTAATTATCCAGCCAGTATTTTTTTAAGGAATAATGGATTTTAATAATCTCAACTATTGCCCATTGGCCGGCAACGGTCCTAACTTCAAAAAATCCCACTGGCGGACCAATCTTTTCACATATTGGCCTTCAATGGACCCTGACTAACAGAAAGCTAACGCCGTTAGTCTCCGGTCGCTGGAAAAACGTTTTTGGCCGGAAAATGGCAACAAAAATGAAAACACATGGACTCATATTTAAAAGATTTGAGTTTTGGACTAAAGTAGCAAAAATGAACAAACCTCATAAATCATTTTAGCAGTTTACTCCTACTTTTTATAATCATGCATGAGATGATTATTCTTTAAAATTACGGTTTTGATTTTGATAGAACAAAAGTTTTAAATACTCTCGTTATTAAGCCGACAGTCCGACACTAAATCTTGATTTTCATTATGAAAATAGATGTTGCAAAACAGGGAGATACGGTTGTGTTTCTTTGACCAAATCCAATGGGCCGTAAACATTGGGCCATCTTTCTCTGTGGTCAAGATTTTATGCAAACTGGGCTATGTGAAAATTGATCAGTGTAAACTGGGCTAATAAATAGACAACGATGAGGTTGTTGCCACTTGCCACCATGCCATGGCACCACTCACATAGATTCATATATTTAAATATACTAACTAATCTATACCATCTTTAATCTTTACATGTTTTTTTTAATTTTATTATTTTTTTAACGACAAATTTGGATCACTGACGTACCACTGGAGTATCATCGTGCCACCAGCCCGATCACATTCATCTCCACTAGGCAATAAAGCCTATACAACAATTCAGGATCAAACCCAATAAATGTGGAAAAAACCCTCTTGTGAGAATCAAACCCAAGACCTAATGGTAAAACCTATAAAACCATTAAAATTACTATTACAACCCATTTTTTATCGATTTTTTTTTATTGTTGTGAGTATGTTAGTTGTGAATTTAACACCAATTAATGTTGTATGTGTAGTAGCAGGTCTATGCACTTCTATTTTAAACTTTGTGCATTGTATATGTTGGTCTCTTAACTATTGTATTTGTAAGGGTCAAGTTATTCTACAAAGTCTTCTAATTGTAAGAAGTGTAAGAAGGATTTATAGAGTGACAAGTGTCCAATAAACTAAAACTAAACCCACTACATCACCAACAAAAACCTAAACACTCACCCCCACCCACCCTACCACCACCCAAAAACCTAAACCCCCCACCCCCCAACCACCCAAAAACCTAACCCCCCCCCCCCCCCCCCCGGCAAAAAAAAAACTATACCTCACAAAAAGAAAACCCCAAAAAACCTAACCCCCACCCCCCAAAAACCTAAAAAAGAACCTAACCCCCACCCCCCAAAAACCTAAAAAAAAACCTAACCCCCCCCCCCCCCCCCCCCCCAAAAAAAAAAAAAAAAAAAAAACTAAACACCCACCCCCACCACCACCGAAAAACCTAAACCCCCACCCCCTCAGCAAAAAAAAAAAAGTTTTTTTTTTTTTGGGTGGGTGATGTGGGGGGGGGGGGGGGGAGGGGGGGGGGGGGGTTTAGGTTTTTGGTGGTGGTGGATGTTTAAGTTTTTTTTTTTTTTTTTTTTTTTTGTATTGGGGTTTTTTTTTTTAGTGGGTTTTTTTAGGTTATTGGACACTTGTCACTCTATAAATCCTTCTTACAATTAGGATCCTTTGTATTTGATCCTAATCCGTATTTGTAATATGGTGTCGCTTTTATTTTATTTTTATTTGGTTTGTATGTTTGTATTGTCCAGCTTCTTTATATGCAATTCTACCAATTTAAACATGTTTTATATAAACTAATAACATTGGTGAGCCGAGCTCGAACCGAGCTTTGGCTTGTTTGAGCGATATCGAAGCGAGCTCGAGCTTTGGGTTTTACTCGTGAGCCGAGCTCGAGTAGTATAAGGCGCGGGCTCGGCCCGGCTCGTTTACACTCCTAGGTATTCTAATACTTTTCGGAATGCATTCCATTTAATCGTTAGGGCCTGCAATAAATAGCCATTGCTCAATATTATTGGTATAGACACATAAGTTGAGGGTGTTTGATCATAGTTCTCCTGTATGTTTAAACAATGAGTTTCTCATGGTGGAACTTGGGTATCTTTTGTTCTAGTTTAAAATTTGCACTAAAATAAATCATACAATTTATTTAGTTTTGGGTAAATTACACTTTTCGTCCTTTATGTTTGTACCATATTACAACGGATAGCCTTTAACTTCAATAAATACAGTCACATCCTTTATTTGGAAAACTCGTTACATCTTTCGTCCTTTAGCACTAACTAGGTTAAAAATTTTAGTTAAGTCTATTTATATAAGGGCACTTTGGTCTTTTTACCAATTTAATTATAATAGAAAATTAAATTAAAAAGTAAAAACATCAAACGACAAGTCACAACTTCCTCAAATTATATTCACTAAATTGGATCAAATAACACTACCCTCTGTCTACTTCTGCAACACTTTTCATCCAATGATTCTATGAACAAATCACCACCATTAATGGCGGAATCAACAACCATTCAATCATCTGCCACCGCCCCACCACTCCCATTGCTTCTAATTGTCATCCAGTCGGTCTCCTCCTCCAATTTCCCATATATGAGTTGCCCTCCATCTGTTCGATCCTTTGCTTCAAAGAAAATGATGAACACATTGGCTGGATCGAATTAGTACCCACTGAATGTGATTCTCCAATTGAGTTCCAAACGTATTGATGAAGCACTCGAAATCTGATAAAGGTAGAAACTCCCTTTCCAATCTGAGTTTCAACACCCTATTTCAGGATGTGGCGAACCCTAACCCCCTGGAGAAGCCGATCCCTGTTAGTCAGGGGTTTTTCCTAATTCACCTAGTGCTTATGCTCCTATGGATGTTGAATATATGGCCGCTGATGTTAATGGGTTGCAACACTATCTCCGGCACCGCCGCCGTGGTGGCACCAGAAGCAGAAACAGTGAAAAGTCTTCTCTTATTAGATGAAACAGAGATCTGGGTATTTGGGATTTTGTATTTCGATCCAAAAGATAAGAAAGACGACAACTTGGAACAAAGGTTTAGGGATTTGGAGATGAAATAGCCGATCCCTGTTAGTTCAGGGTTTTTTCATGATTCACCTAGTGCTGATGCTCCTATGGATGTTGAATCTATGGCTGCTGCCTGCTGATGTTCAGGATGTAGCTGGTAACTTGGGGCATGTTTGGCTTAACTTATTTGCTCCTTTTGCAAAAGGACTTTTGGCAAAAAAAAGTCAGGAAATATCCTGACTTTTTTTTGCCTTAGAAAAAGGACTTTTGCCCTAAAAAAGGAAAGGCAAACACTTTTCAAAAGTCCTTTTGACCTAAAAAAGGACTTCTACCTTCAAAAAAACGAAAGCCAAGCACCCTCTTGGTAAAGGGATTGTTAAATTATTATATTTTTTAATTTTAATTTTGTATTATAATTAAATTGGTAAAAAGACCAAAGTGCCCTTATATAAATAGACTTAACTAAAAATTTTAACCTAGTTAGTGCTAAATGACGAAAAATGTAACGAGTTTTCCAAATAAAGGATTGTGATTGTAATTATTGAAGTTAAAGGTTATCCGTTGCAATCCAGTACAAACACAAAGAACGAAAATTGTAATTTACCCTTTAGTTTTTATTTTTTTCAAAGTCTTGACTCTTGATTAAATAAAGGATGCCACCAACCTTCAATTTCTATAACATGTTATACTTTTTGTGGCTTGTACTTAATAAATAACCTTCTCCTTCACATATTGCTCTAGATGTGGTAGAGCCCATAAATCACCTTCACCTTCTCATATTGCTCTAAATGTGGCAGAGCACATCATTATTTTTTTTAATTTGTGCAATCTTTTTAATTCCTAATTGGCTTACTAACAAGGTTGTTTCCTTAGTTCACAAGATATGGATTCACACTACAAGAAGAAAATGAACCTAATGCAACCCTGATAAAAAGTTGCATTAGGCCTTTTAAAGGTTGCATTAGGTCAAATGCAACCTTTTATCTAGGGATGCATTAGAAGCAGTTGCATTTGGTCTTAAGCATTAGATCTAATGCAACATTTTTAAGACCAAATGCAACCTTTTTTTAAGTGTTGCATTTACTAGTCAAATGCAACCTTTTTAGTAAACAACCTTTTTTACATTCTAATGCAATTTTTTTTTTGTATTTTAGTTACAAAAATGCAACATTTTTTACACTCAAACGCAACTTTTTCTATAAAAATGCAACCTTTTTCTAGGCCTAATACAACTGTTATTATTTTTTAACAGAAAAAATGCAACATTTTTTATAGCACAAGCAACATTTTTTTTCACACAAATACAACCTTACAACATAAGTTCAATTGCTATTAATTGATATAAATTCAATAGTAATTACACGGAAACAATAATAAAAAAGATATCATTGATAGTTAAAGTGTGTACTTCAACATGTTTGTCAAAATTTAAATAACTCTACAGTCGATTACAATAATAAAAAAGTGAAAACATTCTACTCATCTCGATCTCCAACTACTTGTTTCATAACCTTCCGTATCATAGCTGACAAGTTGTGTCGCTTGCTAGCAAACTCTTTTCGCATAGTTTCAAGCTCGGCTTTTTGTCTATAATGATCATCTTCAATCCTTTTGAGCATTTCCAACAACTAGTTTTTCTCAACTTCAACATGTAAATTAGTTGAAATAAGCCTTATAAAATTAACAACTTGATAAATAAAATAATTGTCTAGCGAAACATAATGCATAACACAGAGACAGAAATATATTTTAAGCATACCATTCCACCACTACCTCCAAGTTCAACAGGCATGTGGTAATCTCTGTCTTCATCAAGCTCTACAAGTGTGACTTCCTACATAATACAAGAATTTTGGTAAACGTTCTTACTTCCAACCATATCCTCTGCCCAAATAAACAAGTGTTCTACCAAAAATAACAATGAAAAGATTGAATGCCTGAAGTTACAGTCTACACATTTTCTGAACTTACAGTCCTCATTTCAAAACCTTAAAAAGACTACTAGAATAACTTTTTAGAAGGATGCCGCACAAAATAACTGGTCATGGTCTCTTATTACCCCAAGACATCAATATATATGTATTGTAATTTGCATAAAGAAACAAAAACATGACCTGATAGCCCACACTAGTAGATGTAACAGCATTGAGCCTAGCCACAGAAGATCTTATCCTCGTGTCTAAACATCAAACAGCATCATCATCTGCTAAAAAATAAGAGAAAAACAAAGAAATATTAACTACAGAATGAGAAAAACGCAATTTCATTTGAGGTCAAGCTCACCTTCTTGAGACTACCTTTAGTGCTGGAGATTGTTGTTAAGAGAAGATAGAAAGTGTCCTTTTTACCGGCTCTAATTACCAATGATCATTGTAAGAAAGATGGAGAATGTAAATGTACCTTCATCAAGTGCTCAAGTTTCCCAGATTGATGGCTGAAGCAATACAAGTTCCTGCAGATTGTTTCCATGTGTAAGATTAAAGAAAAACAATAATCGGGACCATAATATGAACTCTTAAGACGTGAATGTTGTGTCGTGCTGTTCACAAATGCAGTACATAATAATAACCATATCTAGTGAATCCCACAAATCACAAAGCTATTAGTAGGGTCAAAAAATTAATTATTAAAAAAAAAAACAAAAAAAGGCAAAGGGTCTACTGTAACTCAGGGTTTGAGCAAATACCTATCTTCACCAATATAATATATCCATTCTCCTTTAGGTGATATACAAGCTGCAACAAAATCTCCACCCTCTTTTTTACCATATGAGAAACTTCTCACAACCTGCATTAAGCCAACAATCCATCATTATTCTGAATGACATAAAACAAGTTAATAAACTGGGCAGGTCATTTGGTCAGTATCAAGCCAACCCACAACAATTCATTTTTATTACATTACAGAACAATAATATTACATTATAATCTAAACAAAAAATAATTCTACCTGTCCTTGAAGTGTCATAAGATAAATAGATGATGTCTTGTTACAAACTATAACATGGTTAGGATTTTTGGGTGACAGGTGGACAGAATTTATGGATGCGTCACCTCCCTGTGAGTCAAAACTGGAAGATGATGAGAAATTCAAATATAAAAAGGAAAAAATGAACTTAAGAAGAAATCTGATATCGTGATGTAAAATGATAGCAATACCCTCAAAGGAGGTGGTGGCCTGAATGTTTGTAGACAATCTACAGTCTTTAGATCCCAAACCTGAATAAAAATTAGACAAAAGAACAATCACTTGCAGACTGGATACGTTTGTTTCACTTGTAGGTAGGCGTCGAAAACTCACCTTTACTGTACAATCACTTGATGCTGTAATTATACGAAGTCCATCACTTGTAAAAATGGCATCATTTACGTACGAAGAGTGCCCACCATGAAATGTACTACACCAACCTTCTTAGCCAAGATGAATATCATGTGACCCTTGATGAGACTCCACCATTACCATTTAACAGTCCAACAAACGTTAACAAATGTGTGTAACAACTCTCACTAAAAAGTCATAATTATTACTTTAATTGATCATTAGGAAACCCTAATTGAGACACCCAAGTGATTCCGCATAAACCCTAAAATTTTCAGAATAATCGGAATCAGGATTAGGGCCCCTAAAACTTAGGGGGGGATAAACCCTAGTAGACGATTATCCACTTTAAACGTTGTCACCTAACTGAAAATCAAAAGTGTCAACTCACCTGAGCTAGTCCCAATCGTGGCTACCCTATAAGCTAGTTTTATTCCCTACGCATCGTAGCAATAAGGTCCCTGCGGTGCGCAGGAAGCCTTACGCATCGTAGGGATAGGAGTGATACGATGCGTAAGCTTGACCAAAATTCAGCTATAAATAGAGGACATTGGCAATTGATTTCTGGACATTCAACGTCGAAAGAATTCGCACTATACACTGAGATACAAACTGAATACTCTAAATTACACCCTCGGGTCTCGAAATTCTGCCGCAAAACAGGGTATTAGCACAATCGCTGCTACGATTCATTTTCCGACGATCAATATATCCAATGGATGTTTAAGTGCCGCCCACATTAGGGTTATACTTTGTCGTTCGTCGTTAATTCGATGGATGAAGTATCGCACTTTGTCGTTCGTTGAGAGAATTTGATCTCGTGAGTTATCGTAAATGCTGGATTGATTACTAACCCAGTTTTGTGTGCATTGTTATTTAAATTAGGTTAACAAGGCTAATTCATAGACTAGACTCTGTCCGTATTAAATCAGCAATGTGAGTCATTCTCTCTTTTTATCAAATTTGTTTATAAAAGCATGTTATTTTCAAAGTTATAATTACGGGGATTAAGTCTTTGTAATCACCAAGTTACAGCCGGTATGTGGGGTTTTGTATACATTACTTGATAATCGTCACCATTGGGGCAGCCAATTGGGGGATATGACCATAGTCACAGATTCGGTCTAGTGACAAATACCGTGGGTAGTTGGTTTGATATCAGAAACATTGTAATCGCTCTTAATACTGTAAATTATAACAAATGTGTCATTTTAGTAAATGGAATGATTCACTCAGTATTTCCCGCTGACAAAACCTTTTTCAAACATGTTTCAGGTGATCTGTTGTAATTCAGGAAAAGTGCTGGGGAGCATTTCAAGCTTAAGATAGTGGCTCATTATAAAATAAAGAAATAAGTTTTGTAATATCACGATTTCGTAGTAAAAACATAAGATTGTAAATTATCGGGGTTTTATCCCGAATTGTGAAATAAAATAATCGGGAATTTTTTTTTTTTAGCTTTAAACGATCCTGATGATAAACTTCCGCTGTTAAACTCAATTAAATAAATACCACGGGAATTTCTGTCTCACGGCTCCTGGAACGGGTCAAACCGGGTCGGGGGCCGTGACAGAAAAAGGTGGTATCAGAGCCACTGAGTTAAGCTAATTAAGTATTTAGAAATACTTAATTTTTCCTGATTACTATTATGTGTGTTATTAACTGATTATTTGTTAGTTACAGTATGGGTAAGCAAAAGCTGTCAAGCATCTATCTTAAATTAGATAGATCATCCAACGAGAAGGGAAGTTCATCCCGAACCAAATCCTCGAATCAGGCTGAAATTCCTGAAGAAGGAATATTTGTGCGAAAGGCACAATACGAGGAATCACTTTCTCCTAGAAGGAGGGAGATGATTATTAAGAAAAGTAAAGAGAAAATCCTAGAAAAGAAGATTAAACGGGAAACCCAGGAATTAATTGATAAATCACCTTGGGAAGATAAGCTAGATAAGAAATGGGCAAATTTATATATGCTAGCCACAGTAGCAGAAAATATAAATCTTTAAATATTTTAAAGTTTTAGCACCTTACCCTTACAATCTAGAAACCCTGTGCAATAAATAAAATTTCAAACCCTAAGTGTGTTTTCCAGTTATCTTTGTAATAAATTAGTACACAGTATGTAATAAATAAAAAGGTTATTTATGAATTTTAACTTAGTATTTTATGCATTTTGCATATATGCTACATCAACATGAGTGGGATATCTGAAGCCTTTCAGAACCTCAATCTTTACCCGGTGAAAATAGAAGTTTCCAAAGAAGTTACTGGATACTTTCCCGATGTAGAACAACCGGTAGAATTCAAGGCTCCTCCTTTGAACAAGCCAAAACGAAAGAAAAGAAAGAATTACGTTTGGGGAAGTCGTATACGTAGGAACAAGCCAGCTACCAAACTTCCCAAAATAAATAATCCTTTAAAAAAAAAGGAAAAGAAATTGTAACCAGGAAAAGTTCTAGACTGCAGGAGATGGAGACTAAAATCAAGGAAGATTCTAGGCAAATGAAAGAGCAATTTGAGGAATATTCTAAGGATATAGAAATGGAAGTTGGACAAGGTTCTAGACCAACTCAGATGGAAATTGGAGAAAGTTCCAAACAAAACCAGGAAAGGACTTTTCAGGAAGAAATAGATTTTCTATTAGCAAGCTGTGAAACTATTCAGCCTGTTAATACCAATATTTTTACCAATTCTCTTGAAAATCAACTCCCTATGAATTTTGAACCAGCAATCCCAGAACCCATAGTTCACTCCCAACCTTTAGAAATGGAGGAATGGTGGACCAATGATTGGCAATTTCAAAATATTGTCAACGATCCTTATTCCTTTTTTCCACAAGTCGATCCAGAACCCCTACCTAATCCACCAATGAGTAACGAAAATATGGCTGAACTTCGCCATTTTGGTGAAGAATTGATGGATGCGGGAAATAGAATCAGGGAAATAGGGGGACAAATTGCCTGGAAATATGATGAAAGGGAGCTTCGTTTTTAGGACGACAAGTGACGAGAGATAGTAGGATGGTAAAACTGTGGTTGTGTAATAGTAAAAGTAATAATAAAATCAGTCTGTAAAATAACGACGAATAAAACTCTGTAAAATATTGGTGTGTAATGATGCATACTATCCTATATATAAAATGTAATCGAGAAATCGATAATTTTGCCTATACGTGTGTTGAAAATTGTTTGATTGTTTTTATGTATAATTGTTATTTATCAGATACTAATAAAAATTATATATATATTATCAGATGGAAAACATTGATAATGAACCAGTAAATGAGGTTAATCAATCTGAGCAACATCCAGGAGATCAATATATGACTCGGCAAGATATCGAAAATATTGTTGCTCAAGGGATAGCCAATGCTATTCCAGCATTCGTTGCTGCTATAAAGAATCCAATCGAACCGCAACAAATTGTCCCTAGTAAACAGATTACTGAAGATAACTTCAGTAATAGTGTAAACGGAGGCAATAATCATGTAGATCATAATAGGGAACCACATCAAGCTCCATTACCCAAGAAAATGAAAACTGCAACGCCTGGTTGCACTTTCAAAGAATTCCTTGCTTGTAAACCCACTGAATTTCCAGGCAATGAAGGAGCTACTGCATCACTGCGTTGGTTAGAGAAAACCGAAGCAGTCATTGCAATAAGTAAATGTGGTAAAGATGATCAGGTCATGTACGCATCAAATCTCTTCAAAGAAGGTGCACTCGAATGGTGGAACACTGTGTTACAATCAAAAGGAAGAGTAATAGCTTATGCTATGACTTGGGAAGAATTTAAGGGTTTTGTGGAAAGAAAATTCAGTCCCGAGTATGAAAAGGAACATATGACGAATAAGTTTCTAAATCATCGGATGATGGGTGTAGATTGTCGCGGTTATACCTCGACATTCTTTGAATATGCTAGAGTGGTACCAACACTGGCTTCGCCAGAACCGGTACTCATTTCTCGCTACATTTGGGGATTGATTAGCGAAATTCGCAATATCGTTAAAGCTGCGAGACCACGCACTATTGATGATGCTGTGGAATTAGCTAATACCCTAACCGATGAACTAGTACGCACAAGAGATGAAGATAGGAAAAAGGAACTAGCTCAGAAAATTACCGAAGGATTTCGTGTGGGTAATAATAACAGCTTCAAGAGAAAAGGAACAGGGCAATCTCCAGCTCCGTCATTCTGCAGGAAATGCAAAAAGAAACATTATGGAAGATGCGGTATCACTTGCAATTTTTGCAAAACTGTAGGACATCGTGAAGAAAACTGCAAAAAGAAAACCGTAATCTGTTTTAACTGTGGAGAAGCGGGGCATTATAAAACAGAATGTCCTAAATTGATCAAACCAGAAGATAACAAACCCAAGGCGACCGAAGGAGCTACTAAGAAGAATGTCAGAGCATTCCAGCTAACCACTCAAGAAGCTGAACTCATCCCAGATGTAATAGCTGGTACGTTCTTAGTTCACAACGTATACGCAAAAGTATTATTTGACTCTGGTGCAAACCAAAGTTTTATAAATACTTTATTTTGCCAAGCTCTTAAGTTACCTTTAACCAACATTAGACAGATTTTTACAGTCGAAACCGCAGATGGGAATTCAGTTAAAATAGATCAGGTTTTGCAAAAAGTAGAAAAAGAACTTTCAGGTCATAAATTTTCTGCAAACTTATTACCTATGAAATTAGCTGAATTCGATGTTGTATTAGGAATGGATTGGTTAATAGCCAACCATGCTCGAATTCTTTGCGATCAGAATTCCATAGAAATTCAATCACCCACCGGAGAAGTAATTAGGATTACAGGAGATAAACCACGTAAGCCCATGAAGTTCATATCAGTTATGAAAGTTGCTAATTATGAACGAAAACAAGGAATAGTGTATATGATTTCAGTAATCATTAGCACTAAGGGTAAAAAAAACTTAAGGAAATTTCTGTAGTCTCAGAATATCCTGATGTATTCCCAGAAGATTTAACGGGATTACCTCCAGACAGGGAAGTAGAATTTAGGATTCATCTAATTCCAGGAACTACACCGATAGCCAAGGCACCTTATCGGTTAGCACCCACAGAAATGTTAGAACTGAAAAAACAATTAGATGAATTACTAAGTAAAGGATTCATACAACCTAGCTCATCCCCTTGGGGAGCGCCAGTGTTGTTTGTGAAGAAAAAGGATGGTTCAATGAGAATGTGTATCGATTATAGAGAATTGAATAAGATAACAATTAAGAATCGATATCCATTACCTAGGATTGATGATCTTTTTGATCAACTTCAGGGGGCTAGATATTTTTCTAAGATAGATTTACGCTCCAGATATCATCAATTGAAGGTACAAGAAGAAGACATACCTAAAACTGCTTTTAGAACTAGGTATGGTCATTACGAGTTTACAGTCATGCCCTTCGGGTTAACGAATGCACCTGCAACATTTATGGACATGATGAATAGGATCTGTAAACCGTACTTGGATAAATTTGTAATTGTCTTCATAGACGATATACTTATTATTTCCAAAAGTCAGGACGAACATTGTCAGCACTTGCATGCACTCTTAACTTTGTTAAGAAAAGAAAAGTTGTACGCCAAATTCTCGAAATGCGAATTTTGGCTAAAGGAAGTGCAATTTTTAGGACATATGGTAAATCATGAAGGTATTCATGTAGATCCTGCTAAGATAGAAGCAATTACCAATTGGAAGGTTCCACAATCCGCAATGGAAATTAGAAGTTTTATAGGATTAGCTGGATACTATAGACGGTTTATTAAGGATTTTTCCAAGATAGCTGTACCATTAACAAAGCTAACCTGTAAAGCAGTTAAGTTTGAGTGGGGACCTAAACAAGAAGAAGCTTTTAGAATATTGAAGCAGAAATTAACCCATGCTCCAATCTTAGCCTTACCAGAAGGAACTGGAGATTTTGAAGTATATTGTGATGCTTCAAAATTAGGATTTGGATGTGTGCTTATGCAACGCAAGAAGGTAATTGCGTACGCATCAAGGCAATTGAAAAAGCACGAAGAAAACTATACGACTCATGATTTAGAATTAGGAGCCGTAATTTTTGCCCTTAAGATTTGGAGACATTATCTGTACGGAAGTAAGTTTACTATCTATACAGATCATAAAAGTTTAAGATATATATTTGGGCAAAAAGAGTTAAACATGAGGCAAAGGAGATGGATGGAAATCTTAAGCGACTACGACTGTGATATTCAATATCATGAAGGAAAAGCAAATGTAGTTGCAGATGCTTTAAGTCGTAAGTATCATGAAAAACAACGACGAGTTCGTGCTCTCAGATTAAATCTACAAATAGATTTAATGGAACAATTAAAGAATGTTCAAACTACAGCAATCAAAGATGATGCTGAAGGAATGAAAGGACGAATGAAGGAATTAGAACAAGGAGTAGATGGAATTTGGAGATTCCACAAAAGTAGAATTTGGGTACCTAAGCAGGGAGACTTAAGACCTAAGATTTTAGAAGAAGCTCATAAATCTAGGTATACTATGCATCCAGGAAACAATAAGATGTACCAAGATTTAAGAAAGAACTTTTGGTGGATAGGAATGAAAAAGAACATAGCAAGATATGTTTCTAAATGTCTTACTTGTTCACAAGTTAAAGCAGAACATCAGAAACCTTCAGGATTACTACAACAATTAGAAATGCCAGTATGGAAATGGGAACTTATAACAATGGATTTTGTTACTAAGTTACCCAAAACCAGAAAAGGTAATGATGCGATTTGGGTAATTGTGGATCGATTAACCAAATCAGCTCACTTTTTACCAATGAAAGAAACCTTTAGCATGGAAAGACTGGCTAAATTGTATGTAGATGAAGTTGTATCCTTACATGGAGTTCCACTCTCCATTGTTTCGGATAGGGATAGTCGTTTTACTTCCCATTTCTGGAAAAGTTTCCAAGAAGCAATGGGAACTCGACTAAACCTAAGTACTGCATATCATCCACAAACAGACGGACAAAGTGAAAGGACAATTCAAACTCTAGAAGACATGCTCCGAGCATATGTAATAGATTTTGGTGGAAGTTGGGATGATCATTTACCATTAATTGAATTCTCCTATAATAATAGTTATCATTCAAGCATTGAAACTGCCCCATTTGAAGCATTATATGGAAGAAAGTGTAGAACTCCAGTTTGTTGGGCAGAAATAGGAGAAAGTCAATTATCAGGTCCTGAAATTGTGCAAGAAACAACTGATAAAATTACTTAAATCAAGGAAAGGCTGAAGACGGCTCGAGATCGCCAGAAGAGTTATGCGGACAATAGATGCAAACCGTTAGAATTCCAAGTTGGAGACAGAGTACTATTAAAAGTTTCTCCTTGGAAAGGAGTTGTGAGATTCGGTAAGAAAGGAAAGCTAAGTCCCAGATACGTAGGACCATTTTCAGTGATCCAACGTATAGGACCAGTTGCTTATCGTTTACAACTACCAGAAGAATTAGCAGGAGTACATGATGTATTTCATGTATCCAATCTCAAGAAATGCTTATCAGATGAATCACTGGTAGTACCTCTTCAAGACATAGAAATAAATGAAAAGTTAAAATTTGTGGAGAAACCTCTTCAGATAGAAGACAGAAAAGTGAAGTTTCTCAAGCACAAACGCCTAGTGCTAGTTAAAGTAAAGTGGGATTCAAAGAGAGGAGCTGAATACACTTGGGAGCTGGAATCAGAAATGAAGCGAAAATATCCACATTTATTCCAGTAAATCTCGAGGACGAGATTTTTATTAAGGTAGGGAGAATGTAACAACTCTCACTAAAAAGTCCTAATTATTACTTTAATTGATCATTAGGAAACCCTAATTGAGACACCCAAGTGATTCCGCATAAACCCTAAAATTTTCAGAATAATCGGAATCAGGATTAGGGCCCCTAAAACTAAGGGGGGGATAAACCCTAGTAGACGATTATCCACTTTAAACGTTGTCACCTAACTGAAAATCAAAAGTGTCAACTCACCTGAGCTAGTCCCAATCGTGGCTACCCTATAAGCTAGTTTTATTCCCTACGCATCGTAGCAATAAGGTCCCTGCGGTGCGCAGGAAGCCTTACGCATCGTAGGGATAGGAGTGATACGATGCGTAAGCTTGACCAAAATTCAGCTATAAATAGAGGACATTGGCAATTGATTTCTGGACATTCAACGTCGAAAGAATTCGCACTATACACTGAGATACAAACTGAATACTCTAAATTACACCCTCGGGTCTCGAAATTCTGCCGCAAAACAGGGTATTAGCACAATCGCTGCTACGATTCATTTTCCGACGATCAATATATCCAATGGATGTTTAAGTGCCGCCCACATTAGGGTTATACTTTGTCGTTCGTCGTTAATTCGATGGATGAAGTATCGCACTTTGTCGTTCGTTGAGAGAATTTGATCTCGTGAGTTATCGTAAATGCTGGATTGATTACTAACCCAGTTTTGTGTGCATTGTTATTTAAATTAGGTTAACAAGGCTAATTCATAGACTAGACTCTGTCCGTATTAAATCAGCAATGTGAGTCATTCTCTCTTTTTATCAAATTTGTTTATAAAAGCATGTTATTTTCAAAGTTATAATTACGGGGATTAAGTCTTTGTAATCACCAAGTTACAGCCGGTATGTGGGGTTTTGTATACATTACTTGATAATCGTCACCATTGGGGCAGCCAATTGGGGGATATGACCATAGTCACAGATTCGGTCTAGTGACAAATACCGTGGGTAGTTGGTTTGATATCAGAAACATTGTAATCGCTCTTAATACTGTAAATTATAACAAATGTGTCATTTTAGTAAATGGAATGATTTACTCAGTATTTCCCGCTGACAAAACCTTTTTCAAACATGTTTCAGGTGATCTGTTGTAATTCAGGAAAAGTGCTGGGGAGCATTTCAAGCTTAAGATAGTGGCTCATTATAAAATAAAGAAATAAGTTTTGTAATATCACGATTTCGTAGTAAAAACATAAGATTGTAAATTATCGGGGTTTTATCCCGAATTGTGAAATAAAATAATCGGGAATTTTTTTTTTTTAGCTTTAAACGATCCTGATGATAAACTTCCGCTGTTAAACTCAATTAAATAAATACCACGGGAATTTCTGTCTCACGGCTCCTGGAACGGGTCAAACCGGGTCGGGGGCCGTGACAATGTGTGAGGTCAAGGTGTGTGAACTTCAGCCCAGAAGAAGATAAGTTACTTGTCCCAGCATGGCTAAATTGTAGGCTTGATGCCATTCAAGGAACAGATCAAAAACACTCTCAACTCTGCGAACAAAAAATCTTACTTTCAACAATATAAAGAACGACAACCGAGCGGACAATAAAGTCTTTAATACATAGATGGTCATGTATTCAACTTGCCACAAATAAATATTGTGCAAAACTAGCTCAAGTTGAAGGAAACCATGATAAGAGACGATCATGATTGAAGAAATATTCTTAACTACTTTGAAGATCAAACAGTTTTTAGTCAACTTTATTGATGAAGAAAGGCTTTTTGAAGGAACATTTTGCATATGTTACTTTGTATAATGGTCTATAATAGTTAAATGAATGTGCATTTGATGATAGATTGTGCACGTTTTGTAAGTAACATGATGTGTTTAGGCAAGACGAAGATCAATGTTTGTATTCGTCACCTGGTTGACTGCTTCATTTGATGTTAGTTGATTTTTGGACCCGAGAAAACATAACAAAGCCGTCTCCGAGAACTCCTAAAATAATTTAGGTCTCGGGCGAAATAAAAAATCGGGCCCAAAATTGTGGTAAGAGGAAATAAATTAAAAAAAAATAAAACCTTCGTGGTGGAGCCAAACCTTAAACTTGAGACCTCTCCATTATCTCAACCTGAATTTTTCCACTCCACCAACAACACTTTTATATATAATAAATGAATGTGTATATTAAATATATAATTTACTATATATATAAAAGGTTATAAAAACCTTTTGTGCCCTTTAAAATTTTGGGCCTCGAGCGACGGCACGTGTTAGCCGGCCCAAGAGCCGACCCTGAAACAGAATAACGAAACCTAATAACACTTTTGCTATATCATGTGTTTGTTTTCTAGCCCATGAAGAATAACCGACCGGGTTGATACTACATTTTATGAACAGCAAAAGCAACTACAGCTATTGAAGGGTTGAAAATTTACAAGTGGTTGGGTTGTCACACACACTCTTGTTTCCTAACAACACTTGGTGCAAGTTGACAGTGTTACCTAGTGGTGTGGAGATTGCCATTGCTTTCAAAATCTTCTCTTAATTATTTAATTTAATAGATAAATAAAAAATATAGGTAAATTGCATTTTATTTTATAATCATGAAACAAAAAAGGAGGAGGTGTAGATGTATAACAAATTTTAGCGGAACAAAGGTGGTTACACAATTATAAAAGGTATATTGTGATCCCTGATTAAAAAGATTTGGATCCGCTCCCCCATCTAGGCTCCTCGTCTAGACTCAATCCATTCGGATGATGACTGGGCCTAAGCCCATTTGGTTTTTCTTAGCATGCTTAGTTGGTTCCAGTGGGCCTAATCCTAATAAGCTCATTCTTAGACGAGCCCATTAGGGTTATGGCCCAAGGATCTTGCTATATAAGGAAAACTCCTCTTTCCAAAAGGATTAGATTATCCCCCCCCCCCCCTCTTTTTCTGGAAGCTTATGCTCTCTCTCTCTCTCTAAAACTATACCTCTTTTACTTGCACTTATAATTATCACAACTGATATGGTACTGACTTGAGCATCGGAGTGCCCTCGGGGCGATCCCCCCGGGCCCTCTAACGAGATTTATCTGTCGCTGCAGCCCAAGACTCGACGTCCCGCAAGCAGTGGTGGAGCTTGACCAAAAGTTCTGAGAGGGCGGAAAGTCATGAGACCCAATTTATATAATGTATAAATATTTAGGCAAAATAATTGGGGGGGACAACCCTATATAATTTTAAAATTTTCGGATGAAAAATAGAAAATTTTACACTTCTAACCGAAACATTGGGGGGGGGGGGGGTTACACTAAGCTACGCCACTGCCCGCAAGAAGAACCATTACCATGACGACAAGAGGAGGAATCTGAACCGGATCTCGCCGAGTTCAAGGTTAGTAACGCCAAGCCGTTTCAGTCCTTGGATTCGACATTGGCGCCATCCGTGGGACCGAGCACAAGCGTGTCTCGGTCTCTTCATACAAACGGCTGGATCTGCCCTCTCAGCAACGGTCAGATCTGCATCTTGACTCCGATCACCAGGTTCTAATCCAAGACAGCTCTTTGTTTCTAAACTCAAAACCCAAACCAATACATTTCTCTCAGATCCGATCTTAGTTGTCAAAAAAAATCATACATACCTAAAAAGAAAGGGATAAAATGGGTTAAAAGTCCCAAAATCTATTTTTAATCCCCATACAAAATCCTAAATAGTTTTTACATTGACATCTTAATAATTTTTAAACAAAGTTGTTTCAAACCGAATGTTTTAACCCTTACCCAACCTGCCATCCTGCCTCATCTAATGATAAATGCACATAAACATGAGCGCGCGCACACACAACATGAAAGATAGAAGTGACTAAATCGTGTGCTTGCATTATTGAGGAGAGCAGCACTAAAATCCCATATTCAAATATAAACAGTAGGGTTCTTTTAAATACTTATACCTAAGATCCACACACAAATAACAAAAATCTTATATTCAACAAGTGACTATTTTCACCCCTATTTATCCTCCTTGGTGCCATCAGTGGCTGCGCTATGATCAGATTCAGTTGAATCACTACCTTGACCATGTTCATTAATCAGTTCACGCACAACGGCATCAATGATTGCAGTTGCCTTAGCAGCTTCTATTTCATTCTTACCTTCTACTTCAGTCTTAGATGGATGCACGGGATCATTGGTTGCGCTATGATCAGATTCATCTGAATCACTACCTTGAGCATGTACATTAGTCACTTCAAGCACAACAGCATCAATGATTACAGTGGCCTCAGCAGGTTCTACTTCATTATTACCTTCTTCTTCAGTCTTAGATGGATCATTTCGATGAACCAGGTTGTACCTCAGTGCTTCCCCTGACAAAAAAAATAAAATAAAATTATAGTGATATATATATATATCTGAGCTTGATACTTCTTATATATATATATGTGTGTGTGTGTGTGTATGAGAGAGAGAGAGACGTAATCACCAATAAGATCACTATATTCACCACAAACATTGCTGTATTTTCTTGCGTGTTTTTTTTGCAATTTCCCCTAACATCTCCGAAGCCTCCTCCAAAGGCACTAGAGGATTTTGGTAAATTTCATTGTAACAGAAACATCAGTGAAGTAGAATAATAATGGGTGAATTAACAACTTGATGAAGCAAGCCCACAAACCATAGAGTTGGGACATCGGTTTCATCAAAGTGCCCTTCACCATAGTTTTGATGAATCAAGTCCGCAACCATGTGATCAATAAACACACGAACTAAGTATCAGCCCAAACTTACCGATTTCCAACAGATTGTAGCATGTGGTAAACTAAATCTAAAGTAATTACCTAAGCTTATCCATTTACACCTTTAAACTTTCAACATCACCTGAGATTAAAAAAATAAAATTGGTATAGTAGTGAGATAGACAAACGAAATCAAATGGATATAATTACCTGTAACAAAATTAATAATCTGCTTATAGCGTCTAATATCATGACATGAGTATTCAGACAACAAAGCGTACTCCATATTTGTAAGACCCTAAACCATTTTAAACAAAATGTACGCAACGGAAATGCGAACCGAATTTTTTTTTCTTTATAATTGTTCTAACATACTAGAAAACCGTTTAAAACGACTTCTTTAAAATAAATACATCATTCATCCTTAGTTAATGTTACCCTTATAACCTATTAATACAAAATATGTGACCACTTCTCCGTACAGTCCATGATCTTCAACTCGATCATCGTCCCTAATTTTGGGGTGTTACATTCCTTTGTACATGTATCTATTCCTTTGTGTAAATATTTATTCCTTTATACATGTATTTGTTCCTTTATGTAAATATTTGTTCCTTTGTACATGTATTTGTTCCTTTGCACATGTGTTTGTTCCCTTGTACATGTATTTCTTCCTTATGATAATAATGATGATCCAAATAACCTACAGTCACCATAAATAACCGACACATTAGTAACTAGTGACATCATACTTATATTATAAACATATAGCTAAAGGACCATATTGCATTCTAACGACGCAAGATATCCTTCCAAACTCATCCACTACTTCCCGGCATCAATTCACTTGGACCCAACGTTAACATACTTGCACTTTTCATTCCATTCTCAACGATAACATGATTAGCAACATGTACCCTTAAACATATTGAAAACCCACAACTTCCCATAAACACATTCTATTAATCTGCAATCATTAGATTACATCACATGCGTACACGTTCATATATCTAAGCACATACTTACGTTTCCCATACACACGTATACACCTCTAAGTTCATACTACATACACTCGGTATGAATTCTTATTTATATACACACATACAATCACATTCACTTAATTTCTTTGAATCACATTACTTTGTTAGGCACACCATTTTCCGTATATAAACATGCTTATGTACTAGTTATGACCATTCACACGTGTGTTACATCCAAGTACAATCATTCCTACGAGAATCAATCACATACATAACAAAATCCACATTTACACGCACCAACATACATGCTACATCTTCGTGCAAGCTCCCGTATGGGTTCCGTCCTTACTTGTACCCACAAAACTCTATAGTAGGCTTGGGGTACCTTTAGGAAGCTTAACGGGACCTTGGGTACCAAGAAAAACGTGAGAAACTAGCTTCCGACGTCGGACCGGAAGCGCAACAACTTAAGGCGTCAGCTGAAAAGGGGCATGGCGTTGGCGACGACCTGCAGGGGCGTCGGTGACGCAACCTGTAGGTCCAACACTGGATTTCGTTCTTTTGAGCCTTTTTTACCCCTTTTCGCGTGCCCCGAGGGTCCCGAAAGATGAATTGACATCTTTCCCAAGTCCCCAAATCATTCCTATTCTAATTCTCATTTCCCATCATCCAATTTTCACAACTTGGTTAATTACTTTCGTATTTGTGGCCCGTTTACTTATTCCATATGGTTTCAAACATAATCAACTACATATAATCAATTTCCATCATACTTACCTTTATACTACCATTACATACCCATCTTTATATGGTTCCCAATAATCAAGCATACATAATTTCATTTAAATAACAAGAAGTGAGCTCGGGAACACTTACTTTAAGCATTCGTACTCGTGCTTGCTTCCTTGCCTCCTCTAGACCCATTAGCCTTCCGTGATTGAGCCCATGCTAATGTCGTTCATCCTTTCATACTGTCATGTTTATAACATTGTTAGTATGTATGCTCATTCATATCAACATCCATTTCACCTCTTAGTTACATTTACTTTAATTAATAGTTCATGAACATGCATAAGACATGAATTGACAAGCACATTGTTCAACATCCACGAAACCCAATTTCATCATCATACATAATACATATTTGGTCTAACACGTATCTTATGATCTCTCTAATCTTACATTTGTGTTAACATGCCTAACCATGCTATTTATACATTGTTGACCTTCAAAAAGTCAACTTTCTAGCATATATCTTCTAACTTATGAACACACACTTATCTTTAGGGGTGTTCAAAACTATCCGTATCCAAAAATCCGATATCCGAATCCGAAATATCCAAAAATTCGGATATCCGAATTTTTCGGATTCGGATAGTGATTTTAAATTTTTTCGGATATTTCGGATATCCGAAATATCCGAAAATATAATTTTATTTTTTATTTTTTGGATATCCGAATATCCGAAAATATCCGAAATATCCAAAAACTTATATTCGGATATCCGAAACTATCTGAAATATCTGGTTCGGAATATGAAAAAATAATAAAAAGTAAAAAATTAAATAAAAAGTTGGATTTTCGGATATCCGATTCACTATCCGATCGGATATCCGAAATCTCAGATACGGATTCGGATAGTAAAATCTGGTATCTGAAAATTTCGGATATCCGAATTTTCAGATATCCGGTTTTGAACACGCCTACTTATCTTGATATGGTAGACCGTTGTAATAATGTTATACATATTTCATATTCATGTTGTATGGCCTATACAACTACACGATCACTTGATTCCATACACGATATACACAAAAATCATTTCACATACTAAGCTTTCATGATTCTACATTTGACAACCACATACCATGTTAGCCAATTTAGCATAATCATAACATCATCCTTTACTAGTAAGTATAAAAGCTATACATTTAGTACACATTCTTTTCTAAATCACCATTAAGCAAGTTGTCTTACACATGATGTGCACCACCCATTGTAACATAGAGTACAATCTCCTACAACATACTTCTTACTAAAATCATTTCAGCAAACTAGATAACCACATGAAATCCATCCAAAGCACATTTCTCATGCTAACCTATCATTAATTACTTCATTGGTACATTCTATACACAATCACACACTACTTGCATACGTTTTCGCATAATATTTTCATTTAGACCTTTCATCAAACACTTGGCGTGCATACCAATATCAAAGAATAATGTACAAGTATTTCATGCCTAACTTCCTACTTCTTGCTTTCATTCATCAAATATAATCAAAACATTAACAATTTCATATCACATTCAATCTACCTACAAGAATCCGTTACATACAACATGACACATAAAGATTGAATAAGGATTGGACTTGGGTGATACACCTATGTCACCATCTTCACCACTTCTAGTGGGTTTCACCTTCAAACATCAAATTACTTAAAATCATTCATAACACAAGTTCTATTTGGTGATTCCAACACATACTCATGCTTAATTTCATACTAATTCATGGATTAATCATTTGCAAAATCAATAAATCAAAAATTACAACTTACCTCATGATTGTTAGAGTTAGATGGTGAGGAATCTTCGTTCATGCAAGGTTTATCATTCAATTTAACCTAGATTTGGGGCAGATTTTGCATCCTTGTTTTAAGAGGATTTCTCCTCTTTCTCCATCTCTATACACGACACACACACAAACTACATACACCAAATTCTGAACTTTCTATTTAATCCAAACTTCATCTCAAATCTCTAAGTTCAGCCCCTCATGTTTGTCACTTGATCAAAATTGTCCCAAATTTCATCCCTTAGTTGTTTAACTAAGTAAATAACTAGGTTAAAGAGCCTAGTTAATTTATTTCATGTTATATCATATGGAAACATATTAACGAATATAAACATACAATATCCAGGTATGACTTATTGCAATTAATTAAGAAGAGGTTTTAGAAAGTTGTAATGATAATTCTAAAGATGAATCTGTCATACCAGATTTGCTTAAGATTAAGATCCTCGAAAGCTGTGCCAGTGAAATGCACATACACAGTTGCAGCCCTCATTGACATTGATTGCAACAGTGAAAATAATTTATTAAAAACACTAATTCAATCCGATTATAAGGTAATCAAGAGAAAACCAAAAAATCCTTTACAAACGAGAATCAATCCCTATGATTAAAGTTCAATTTACACGTAAACACAAAACGGATCAATTTCATCCTAAACTCAACACGTCAACTGGAAACCTAACATTAGTTGGAGCAAGACAGGCTGAACAACATCCATACGAATTTTGAATTCGTATGCGTTGATAAATTAACATTAGTTTGGAGTGAAATTATTAAGTTAACGTGTGCATGAAGATTAGAAACACGAACGCACCGTATGACGAAATATTGGATCTTGTTGGATCGTTACTTGACCCGAAAACGTCAATCCGAGTAGCTCATCTTCATATGTAAAGGCGGAATCAATGCATATAAAGTCTACAACAGCTTATCCTTTCAATTCCTATCTTTTATTGCTTTTCTGAAGAAATTTGACAAGAGTTCGGCTCCTAAGCACACACACACCACTACTACACAAATGACCTATATGCCTATTTATAATGTTTCTGGTCAGCTTATATGACATGCCGTATAAGCGGACCAGACTTAAGACATATAAGCGGACCAGACTAAAACCCTATGAGCGGACCAGATCAAGTACATATAAGCGGACCAGACTAATATAATGACATATAAGCGGACCAGCTCATAAAATACATAATTTGACACTTTTGACCCTCTGTTGACCATCTTTAACTTCAGACTTTTTGTAGACGCAGTCAACAGACATTCCGTGCATCAACAGACTCCCCCTTGGATGTTGACGTAGTCTTTTAGCTCCAGAGTCTTCAGTCTTAGTCTTTTCACTAACTCTGTCTATCTTCACAAGCATTCTTCACAGGTTTCAGCATCACCTTGCTCTAACTTCAACTTCCCAATAACTGTTGATCCAGACTCCCCCTTTCACAGACTCCCCCTCTCAGTATGCTAGAATCTTGAGATATCTGGTTCAAGCTTTGACAATTTGCTTCCATGGGAATTAATGAAGTCCAAAACCTGTTACCCTGCACATCCTCTACCTCAACATAAGTTTCACAAATTTATAACAATTGAATTTAATAAACTTACTGGTAGACATCATATATTCAACAAACATACTAGTTACATCAAGTTCAAATAAATGACCCTGATTAACTAAGCACACAATCTTTCAAAACATTTGTATATGACATTCAAAGTTTTCAACATATTCTCCCAATCCAATTCATCATGTTTAGCACTTGGAATTTTGAATATCAGTCCTTCAACATCAGTTGTCGAAAATCTTTTTGTATTTTTCAAAACTTTATGCTAAAACACTCCGAAAATCTTTTTGGATTTTTGATCTTGACTGAAAAGCAGTAAAGAAATATGTACAAACAATATTTTTGTGAGTTTGTGTAAGAGAATCATATCAGTTCATGAGACCAATCACTAGCACCGTTAAGCTTTAAACATTTTCAGTTCTAAACGATTCACGTTGATTGACGATATTGTTGTCCATATAAACTCAATCTAAAAACTTTCAATCTGCTTACCGATACTTTAAGGTATATTAAGATAGCACTAAGTTCTTATGGACCCCACGATCTCAGCATATCCCCTCATCATGCAATACACTGACTCAAGTAATGCCTTTAAACTTTTATCAACTGTGATTTGTGCGAAACTAAAGCAGAATGTTTAAACATTAACAATCAGGTCGATACTTCCGTATACGCAGAGAAAGTCCAATGTTTAAACAAAATAAGAAAATAAAAATAAGTTGAAGTTGTTTAGGCTTTAACCACCAGTTCGATACTCCCGTATACGCAGAGGTGATCCAAAGCTTAAACGAAACACCAAAGAAAATAAAGCAGAACGTTTAGGCAACAACATCCAGGTCGATACTCACGTATACGCAGAGGATGTCCGATGCTTAAACAAAATAAAGAAATAAAACAAGTTTAAATCTTTGCAAAATAAAATGCACAATCACAGCGACTTTTCAGCAAAGTTGTGAAAGTTCACAAACTTAACCAGTTTTATGTCTTTCGACAATCAGCGATTACTGAGTAGGTACACAGTCAAGAAGGACAAAACCAAGTACTATGCTTTTGACCATGTTTCCCACTAGAACTAGGCTTTTTCATTTATGTTTGTATCGTTATCGCAAATCTACTAATCTAGCTGAGCCTACCGTCACATCTTTAGTGAGACCGTTTATCACTTTTAGACTTATACATTTCTTTAGCATGCTGTGATAGTCCACTGATTTACTATCATTTCCTCTTGTCTCAACAAAACTCATTTTCAATTTTCAATGTTTTTGACATTTTCAAATTTTCTAATTTTTTTTTTTTAAATTTTTCTCCCCCTAAAATCAAAATATGTTTCAATTTTGATTTTCTGGGAAAATTTGAAAACAAACTATACAAGAAAACGTGACAAACTGATATCAAATCGCTTCAATTCGCCATTCTCTTGGCATAAACAATCAGAACTCCCCCTGACAACAAACTATTTTCCCATTTAGATTTCAAAACACTTAAGTTTGTTTTAATCAAATGATTTTTCCGGAAAATTAGTTTTGTTTGTCTTTTCACAAACTCGGGGTTTCATCACATTGTTCGTTTTCAACCATTTTAAAGAATTTGACAATTAAGACCCTTGTCAACAACAAACACTTAGTAGAAAATCAAGTACAACTTAATGTCCCTGATTTACCACTTGTAAATCGAAATATCACAGTTACCAATCTGTGAATTTCTCAAGAAATATGCCGATTCCTGTTCCACACTTACCAACCTGGGAACTCCGGCAAGTCATGTTTTTCTATTTGAAAAGTTTCACCCAAGCCTGACTATCTTTGGGTGATTTAGAATTCTTGTTCAACAATGGTGGAAAATTTTCATCATCCATTGTTAAACCTAAATTCTCAGATTTTACCTCAACACTAAGCTCCTCTGGCTTTGATGAACCAGAATCATTGCCTGCACATGGCTTGTCTGACTTTGACCTGTTAGATTCATTGCCTGATGTTGGCTTGTCTGACTTTGACACATCAGATTCATCGCCGACCATTTTCTTTTTCTTCTTTTCTTCTTTCGTCCTCAGATTTGCATCTGAAGAATTCAATTTACTTGGCTTTGCAGTCAAGTTAGTTGATTCATCAGAACTCTTATTCAATCTGTCCGGTGAACCCGAAGACAAAATTTTCTCGAGATACTCTCTCGCCTTCTTCCTTTTCTTTCGCAGTCTGTCTTTCTGCCCTTGTGAAAGTTTAACTTTCTTTTCTTGAATTATCTGATCCTGAACTTTAGGTTTTAGAACCTTCTGTTCATGGGGCTTGACGTTGACTGGCTTCTTTGCCGTTCTTTGAGATTCAACCCTCAATCTTCCCATCGATCTCCTCGGGCAATCTCTGGCAATATGTCCTCTGATTTGACAATTATAGCATCTTCTTGTCTCATAATTCCAATTCTGGCAGTTAACAGCAATGTGTCCTCTCACACCACAAGTGTAGCACACCCTGTTATCGTACCATTCACCACTTTCACACCATATGCTTAGATCATAACATTGTCTGGCTTTGTGGTGATTATCACTCCTCCTGAAAACTTGATTTGGCTTTGAAGCATTGTGGTCAAACCTGCACCACTTATTACCAACATTTTGTGAGTTTTCATTTTTAGATTTTTGTGATTTTTGATAATGATTTGATGACTTATCTGATGAGCTTTTATTTTCATTTTTAGGATTTTTCAAATTTTTATCTTTTTGTTTCTGTTCTACACTCTTCTTAACAGGTTTTTGCTTTGAGCATTCACCTATTTCAGTAGATTACAAAACAGTATTTTTAAATTTTTCTTGTAAATCTAAAAATATTTTTCTTTTCTTTTCTTTTTCATCATCAGATATTTCATCACAATCTTCAATTTTGACTTTGACTTTGTCAAAATTTGTGACATTGTCACTTATTGGAACAGAATTGATCGGTTTTGGACACACAAATGGTGCCGAAGTCACAAAACCTTTCAATTTATTCTCAAGTTCATCAATCTTGTTTCTTGAATTCTCAGCTTCTTTTTCAAGCTGAGAGATTCTTTCAAGATAGAACTTGATAGAATTTTCATTTTCAATTTTAAGATTTTCAAGAACAAATTTTTCATTTTCTAAACCTTTTAACTGTTCTTGAAATCTTGTTTCATTTTCTTTTAGATTTTTGTTTTCCAATTTTATCCAAAAATCTTCATTTCCTGAGGATTTTCTTTTACTTTCAAAATCTTTTTCATTTTCTTTCAAAATTTTGTTTTCTAATGACAAACTCTCAACATTCTTCAAAAGTTTGTCATTTTCTGACATCAATTTCTCACAATTGTCTCTCATTTCAATAATCTGTATATCATCAGATTCTTTCTCATCCTTCAAGCTTTTGATTTCCAATGTTAAACTCTCCACATTCTTTAAGAGTTTCACATTGTCTGCTTCTGATTTTTCGCATTTCAAACATTTTCCGTTCATTTTTCCATCATCAGCTTCTTTCTTTGTTTCCATCTTGTATGTTCCTGCACAAAAAATTTTAACAAAATCAAGAGGATTCATATTTTCATCAATATAACAACCCCTCTTAATATCGTATCTCATAACATTTTTTGCTGCAAGACACACAGTGATTCGTTTTCTCATTTCAATGATTACATCCAAATCTATCTTTCCTGATTCTTCTTTTATTTCATCCAATAACTCCCTTTTTCTTGAATCTTTATGACTCCTATGATTTGTTATTGTATTGATGAAACTTCTTAAATCAAAGCGTGATAAACTAGAATCCCGTCTCAGTTCATTCACGAAGTTATCCCATTCCAAAGGTAAAGCATCAACAAATTTCAAAATTCTTTCATCCTTTGAATGATATATCTTATGTTTTTCTAATTTGATGATTAATTCCCAAAATCTTTCTTTCAACATCTCCATCGATTCATCCTTCATACACAAGAAATTTTTGTATCTTTTTATATAAACCTCTTTATCATATCTCGTTTCATTCCAAGCTTCCTTTTTCCAGTTATTCAGATTTTCAAGATTCTTGTTTTCTTGTTCATCAAACATTTTGACTTCACTTTCTTTGTTAAGTGACATGATTAAAAACAAATTTTCCGTTCAAAATTCACACAATTTCAACTTCTAGATATTTACACCTTGTAAAAATCCCTCGAATCACCTGATTGGGCCAAATTTTATAAGTGGGTCGGTGAAATTTTGGGCTTCACATGAGACAATAACCTGCCAATTACAAGTTAGTGGGGCGGTGAAATATAGAAATTGGATTGGTCAAGTGGGACGGTGGATTAGAAAAACTTGGATTGGCCCAAACTTTTCTAGTGGGGCGGTGCTTTTAATGACAACAACTAGCCGACCAAAAATCACGTGGGGCGATGATGTTTTATGGCTGACAAGAACAATATCAACCTGCCAATAACCTGTAATGATCAGACAATCACATGAAGAAGATGACTCATAAGCGAACCTAATGAGCAAACCTCCTCTACCACATAAGCGAACCTCAAATGTACAGATGAGCGAACCAGACAATGTCTGTTCGAGCGAGTCAAATGTTGTTCGTTTAAGCGGACCAGATTATGTCCGTTCAATCGGACCAGATTATGTCCGTAAAAGCGGACCAGCAGATGTTCGAATAAGCGGTCCAGAGAATGGTCTTTCGAGCGGACCAGGTCAATGTCCGGATAAGCGGACCAGATCAATGTCCGTATGAGCGGACCAGATCAATGTCCGGATAAGCGGACAAGATCAATGTCCGTATGAGCGGACCAGATCAATGTCCGTATGAGCGGACCACAAATTTTAACCGATTTTAGCCCGAATAACACTCTGATACTTTCAAGGATTATAATACTCTTAATTCCGATCACAATGAAATGATTTTCGTTCAAATCCGACCGCTAATCCATTCTAGATCTAAGTTTTAAATTCTGTCCGAAAAAACTGATCGTATTTTAGATGAAATTGATTGATTTTTACTTTGTTTTAAAGACTGATATTGCTACTGATTGTTTAATAACAAGTTTCGGTCAATATATTCTAACTTTCAACTCATTTTATCCGATGAAACTTGTTAAAACTGAAAAATAAAAGAGAAATATGAGTAGAAAGATGAGAAAAGTGTCGAATCAGCTGATGTAGTATGAACTTCTCGTCCTGAAGCTCTGATACCACTTGTTGGATCGTTACTTGACCCGAAAACGTCAATCCGAGTAGCTCATCTTCATATGTAAAGGCGGAATCAATGCATATAAAGTCTACAACAGCTTATCCTTTCAATTCCTATCTTTTATTGCTTTTCTGAAGAAATTTGACAAGAGTTCGGCTCCTAAGCACACACACACCACTACTACACAAATGACCTATATGCCTATTTATAATGTTTCTGGTCAGCTTATATGACATGCCGTATAAGCGGACCAGACTTAAGACATATAAGCGGACCAGACTAAAACCCTATGAGCGGACCAGATCAAGTACATATAAGCGGACCAGACTAATATAATGACATATAAGCGGACCAGCTCATAAAATACATAATTTGACACTTTTGACCCTCTGTTGACCATCTTTAACTTCAGACTTTTTGTAGACGCAGTCAACAGACATTCCGTGCATCAACAGATCTATAGAAAATACGAACTATTCAACATAGATACGAATTTCGAATCTGTATGTCACATACAACGCATCTATTCAACATACATACAAACTCACGAGATACGTACACGATTTACATGTAGATCTATAAAAACATGAACGAAATATGAATTGAATCCTAAAACAGTATGCAAATTTTCACACTAAAACACATTAATTCATGAATTTGAAGCAAAATGACATGCAATAGTTACGTTTTATCCTAAAAATCACATTAAGAAACGAACTAATTGATCGAATATGTACGTACAAGATGTCTAGATGATTGAAATCATGTTGCATGTGTTATAATGAGAGAGAGAGTGAAACGGATATTTTTTGTAAAAAAAAGGCGGGTATATATATAGGTGATATAAGTAAGTCGGTAAGAAAGTAACTCCGGCGGGTATAGGTGATATAAGTAAGTCGGTTAGAAAGTAATTATAGTTGATGTGTTCCAATATATTGAACGAGCTTATATGGTCACTAAGATAGATGAGTAGGGCTGACAATTCTGACACGATACGATAATACGACACGAACCTACACGAAGTTAACAGGTTTCGTGTCTATAACAGGTCGGCACGATAAGACCTATTTAATTTTGTGCCGTGTTTGTGTTTACCTATTTCGTGTTTGTGTCTTGTCATGTTCGTGTCTTAACAGGTCATGTCAGACACGATTTGACCTGTTAAGATCTGTTAAGACTTAAGACCGTTATACAACATCCGTTAAGACCTGTTAATGGGTAAATATCAAACATGTAGTAACATGTCGTGTTCATGTCTTAACATGTCGTATTTCACTTAAATGGTTGAAGGGAGATAGTGTATCATGTTGTTCACGAGGGCCAACTTGATCTATGTACCACCCATAATAGATCTAGCCAACTGCTCATCCTACCTTCTCTAGGTTCTTGACATCCCATCTTTTAGTCACGTTTTATATATGTTGACCCATTTACGGCCCTGGCTCATTTTCCTTAAACGCTAGCTTTCTTAGCTTCATATCGAGTTATGTCGTTTTAACATGCCATGTCATACACATACACATCATGTACGTATACATATTGTCACGGAGTAATTCCTGAACTCTCATGCGGCACTTAGAATGCTTCTAAGTTAGGCCTTTTGGTTGGGTTGGTTTAAGTATGGCAGCGGAAGTATTTGTTTTGTGAGAACACAAGAACAAGTTTGTAGTGCAATACTACAAGAAAGATGCTTTTATATTACTTAAACAAGTATTATAAGTGAGAGTGATTACAAGAAGTTGGGTACCTCAAATAAGACCCATTTACATCTATTTATACTAGTTGGATCAGATCTAGAATGATCCTAGTCTAGAGCTTTCTATACAAGATATTTTATGGTAGAGATTCTAAAGTAGTCTTGCTGAAATATCCAACACTTTGAGCTCTTTCTTGGCTGTTCTAGAAAGTTCCTTGGTTGCACTTATGATCAGTCTTTTCTACATGTTTCCTTGATAATATCTTGATATTTACTTGATGATTCAAGGATGATCTAGATGCTTCTTCGTTGGAACCTTTATGGCTGAATTTTCCAGCCATTTCTAGAGTGTTCCACAACTTTGTAGCTTGATCTTTGAGACTAGAATTTTGTAGCATTCTCCGGAATATTCCAGCAGCCCTTGACGTGCCTTGAATAGCCCGAAAGGTTCCGAAATTGTGGTGTAAAGATCTGATTTTCAGGCGGGCCGTGACATCTTCCCCCACCTAAATTCGCAATGTCCTCGTTGCGATTCTTGAGCATCCTCAGTCTTGTCTTTGTGTACTGCAATGCATGTATGTTCTTGGTTTGTTGCTTTGGTCTAGCTTCTAGTGTAGCTGTGTGCACCTGTTTCCCTTTGACAAGGTACATTGTGTTTAGGAATGGTGCTGGCATGGCATTGGTTTGTCGGAAGAACTCCATTCCGAGGACAATGTCATAGTCGTCTAGTAGTGCTATGGTGAAGTCTATCTTTCCTGACCACGTCCCGACCTTTGACTTTACTTTCCACGCGTACCCTCTGATTGGCTCAGGTTCCCCGTTGGCTCTTTTGATCCATCCTTCATGGAATGTGATCGGCATGCCAAGTCACCTAGCCTCTTCAAGGGTGATGAAATTATGACTTGCTCCGGTATTAATGGTGAATCATCAAGTTGTCACGAGGTTACTTTTCAACCCCCATGTAGCATCCCCAAGTCCCCGAAGATAAGCCAATCTATCCCGCTTCTTTGTGTGGATCACCAGTTTTCTCGTGCCTTGGACGCATCAGGAGAGCGACACCAACTCTCAACCAGTGATGCATTCATTGTAGATACGACTAGGCACGTACACCTCTTCATTGACACTAACTCCGTCCCCCGATAAAGTCCCGAACTAGCCAGTAACCCAAGCGTTCAAGCACAACCCATAGCATTGCGACCTTCAAATATTTGGCCCGTGACACTCTCCTACCACCATTTCATGCATGTCCTCGTGCATGCTTGCCGTCACATACCAGCTCGCATACTTGACAATGCATGATCCCCTTATGTTGAGCATGATTCATTTTAGGAGGGTAGGACACCCAAAAGCACATCAACAATGATCTTATGTCGTGCGTGTTAAATATAGTACATCAGTTCTGGTTATGAGTGGCGCTGACGTCCGCCGCATCAGATTTATGTTGGTGCCGATGTTCACCATTTTTCCAGGCATACGGTGTAACAACCCTTGGTAAAACCAACACTCTCATAATATGTCTGACACCCTATTATATTTTAGAATGTCCCAATATGTCTTTAATTACACCCCGTATGTGAAAACCAAGCCCAAATTATGTTATAGTTTATAAAAATAAAATAAAAATCTGAAATTAGAACTGAGGCGGGCCGCGTAAGATCCCACCTCAAGCTCACGCGGGCCGTATGAGAGTGTTGACCGGACTCCGCTGAAACCTTTAGTTCAAGCGGGCCGCATAAGACCTCGTCTAAGTTGACGCCCGCGATCGCACCAGAGGCCGACACGTGTCGTAATCGTATCAAGCCTAGTGATGACCCAGCTAAGCTACTGCGTTGACCAAGGTTGACGCGGGCCGCGTACCCTTGGCCTGTATCTTACGCGGGCCGCGTGGAAACCCAATTTCACAACTATAAATAGCGGGCATCAGTTTTCAGTTTCCGTCGCTCATTTCTTTCTCTCAATCTCGAATTCTGAAGTTATAGACATAATATTTTGGGTATTATACCCCTAATTAGCGAGGTTCTGCTCCGTTGTAAGTATTATAACCCCAGTTTCGTAACAGTTACGCTGCCCGATTGATTTAGGGTTCCGTAACAACTGTCGTGGTTCTGCCCGACGTAGTTGTTGGAATGCCGTCTCGGGGAGGGTATCATTAATAATTTCAAAGGGTTATGGTACTAATCAATGTACATTTGTATAAATTATAGATTATATTCAGGAAACCCTTACGAAAAGCCTAAGACAGCAATGTGAGTTTATCCTCTTTTTGTTAATGTTTTTGGTAATGTTTTACCCAACCTTAAATGTTTTACTATGAAATTAAGCAGTGATTGAGTCTTTGTAATTCTTCAATTACTGCCGGTATTATGGGGTTTTGTATACAAAATTTACTACGAGTAGTAGTAAGTCTGAATGACAGTGCATTACCATTGGACGACGAGTTAGCCAATGGGTAATTTGACCATAGCCATAGATCCGGTCGAGTGGCAAATACTGAATGAGTAATTGTGTAGAAATAAACAATGTGATCGCTCTCAATACTGTTTTAATTGATAAAATGTTTCTTGATTAAATTGGGATTCACTCACCAGTATTTCCGACTGACAAATGTTTTTAAAACACGTTACATGTAACATAATGTGAACAGCCAATTAGTGAAAAGCCAGCTGGAGAGCACTGAAGGCTTGGGAAAAATGTGGCTATAAAAGTTACCTAATAAACGATGTTTTAAATTCAATAAAATAGGGTTTATCCCTATAATGTATTGTAATAAGAAACTTGGGTTTTTACTCATGTTATTATTAATATAAAAGAAGGTGGTTTTTTTACTCTGATAAACATTTCCTAACTACGGTCCTGATGTAAATTCCGCTGCGAGATTTAATAAACTGATACCACCAAACTCTGAGCTCACGTCCGCCCGTTCCCGGGGATCAGGGATCGGGGGTTGTGACAGAAGGTGGTATCAGAGCCTAGCCACTGGTCTGAGCCAAAGAAGTGTTCTGCTGACACTTAAATTTTGAATTTATGTTTGGAAATAAAATAAGGAAATACATGCATAACTGTAATTATGTGTTATGTGTTATTTGACTATTTGTTAGTTTTCAGTATGAGTGATCAAGGACAATCAGATGTGAATCGTCAGTTAGCTGATTCACCTAGGAGTGAAGGTACATCATCACAGCCTGCCCTTTCAGGGTATTCTGCTGATCAGGAGGAGGGAATATTTGCCTTTAGAGCTCAATCTGAAGAACCATTTCCTACTAAGAAACGAGGATGGTTCAGTAAAGAAGCTTTTGCTCGTAGGAAGAGAATGCGAAAATTTCAACAGCAAAGGGCTTTAGCAGCTATTAAGAGAGAGACAGATGCTCATACTCAAGATATGCTAAATAGAAGCTTAGCTAATTTCCATATCTTAGCTACAACTGCTGCTGACCCAGGTCTGGAACAACTAGTAGTCCCACAACCACAAAACCCAGAACAGCCCATGGAGATAGAAAATCCAGAGAACCAAGTAGAGATGCATGATTTTAACCCAGAAGAAATCCCAAAGATACCTGCACCAAACCCATTAGACCCGAATTATGATCCCTGGTGGGACGATAATAGGGACTTTGTGCAACGTTACCCTATTCAGGATTATCCACCCATACAGAACATAGAAGCTTACCCAGGTATGGACCCTTTAGATCCCTATTACCAAGATGATTATATTAGGGAGATATTAGAGGATCCTTACCAATTTCATGAATTGTCACCCCCATATCAGGAAAACGCACCCCAGATTCCAAACCCAGTCCGAGAACCTGCACCCCCAATGAGTGCAGGAAACGTTCAAGAACTTAGGACTTTCGGGGAGGAAATTTTAGAGAGCAGTGAGAGAATGCGTCAGGTGGGAGAGCGTCTCGTATAGAAGTACGATGAACGTAATATGGATTTTTGGATAAATCCATATCCGTAAATGTTAAAGAAGTGGTAGTAATACTAATATAAAATAAAAATATGTGTGTACGGATGCATATTACTATTTTATTTCTGTTGGTATTGTAATCTTTAATTCTGTACTAGTGTGTAATAGACGCATAAGTATATGAAAAGAGTAAGTAGCAATGATCTACGTTTTTGGTTAAATTGCGTGTCATGTGAATTGTGATATTTCTTACTATCTTGTGATATTAATATGGGATAAATGTTTAAAATTCAGATGGCCGACGAAGGAAATCAAGGAAATCTGAATAACGATAACCAGAGTAACATTAACGTGGTTAATGATAACCCGAGTGTCAATAACAATGGAAATCAAGTGAATAATAGTGCTATCCAACACATAGTAGCACAGGGAATTATAGATGCAATGCCATTTATTCTTCAAACTGTTAAGGATGCTGATAATAAAAGTAAACATAGCAGTAAGCGACCAATTGAACCAGAAAATAGTGTAAACAATGGGCCTATATTTCAAATGCCTATTCCCAAAAGTAGAAGAACCGTGCCTAACGGTTGTTCTTATAAAGAATTCTGGTCTTGTAAACCAATGGAATTCTCGGGCAACGAAGGGGCCATTGCAACATTACGCTGGATAGAGAAAACTGAGGCAGTCTTAAGGATAAGCAAGTGTGCTGAAGAAGATAAAATATTGTTTGCTTCTAATTTGTTTAAGAATGCAGCACTAGAATGGTGGAACACTATCCTCCAGACAAGAGGAAGTGATCAAACCTATAATATGGAATGAGAAGAATTTAAAAACAAGGTAGAAAGGAAGTTCTGCCCATCTAATGAGAAAGAACAGATAGCAAACAAATTCCTAAATCTTAGGATGACTGGTGTAGATAGTAAGGGGTACACTAAGATATTCTTTGAATATGCCAGAATAGTGCCAACTCTTGCTTCACCAGAACCAGTGTTAATCTCCTGTTATATTTGGGGATTAATTGGGGAGATAAGACACGTAGTCAAGGCAGCTAGACCTCAAACCATAGAAGAAGCTGTCGAATTAGCCAATACCTTGACTGATGAGTTAGTCCGTACTAGAGAAGAGGATCAAAGGAGGAATCTAACCCAGAAATTGACTCAAGAATTTCGTTCTGGAAATTCTAACCGTGGGAAAAATATAGGTTCTACCTCTGCACCCTACTGTAGGTATTGCAAAAGAAAGCATTCAGGGAGATGCTCCATATATTGTAACTTTTGCAAAATGGTCGGGACACAAAGAAGAAAACTGTAGAAAGAAAGCTAACAGCAGGGTATGTTACAATTGTGGAGAACAAGGTCATATCAAGCTGAATTGCCCAAAATTAGCTCCAGCTCCAGACAACAAGAATACTAAAAATGCTAGAGCATTTGTTCTGACTGCAGAAGAAGCCAAGATGATCCCAGACGTTATAGCTGGTACGTTTTTAGTTAATGATGTTTTTGCTAAAGTATTATTTGCCTCTGGTGCAAACCAAAGTTTTATTAATACATCATTTTGCAAATTTCTAAATCAATCATTAACTAAACTACCACTAGAATGCGTAGTAGAGACAGCTAATGGAGAAACTATAAGAATTTCTGAAATCTTGCAGGGAGCAAGCATAGAAATTTTAAATCAGAAATTTATTGCAAACCTATATCCCATAAATCTGGTAGGATTTGATGTTGTTTTAGGAATGGATTGGTTAATAGCCAATAAAGCTAATATTTTGTGTGATCAAAAGTTAATTCAAGTAAATTCACAAAAAGGTAAAACGATCACAATCAAAGGAGATAAACCATCTAGAACTACAAAATTCATATCTGTGATGAAAACTGCAAGTTGTATAAGAAAAGGTTCTATAGTGTATTTGATTTCTATAATCACTAACACTAAAGGAAAAGAACTAAAAGATATTCCAGTAGTATCTCAGTTTTCAGATGTTTTTCCAGAAGAATTACCAGGACTACCTCCAGATAGAGAAGTTGAATTCAGAATTCATTTGCTACCAGGAACATCACCAATTTCCAAAGCACCTTACCGTTTGGCACCTGCAGAAATGCAAGAATTGAAGAAACAATTAGACGAATTGTTAGAAAAAGGATTCATACAGCCAAGTTCGTCGCCATCTGGAGCGCCGATATTGTTTGTTAAAAAGAAGGACGGATCAATGCGTATGTGCATTGACTACCGTGAATTAAACAAACTCACGATTAAAAATCGGTACCCATTACCGAGAATCGATGATTTATTTGATCAGCTGCAAGGAGCTCGATATTTCTCTAAAATCGACTTAAGGTCAGGATATCATCAATTAAAGGTACAGGAAGAGGATATTCCTAAAACCGCATTCAGAACGAGGTATGGTCATTATGAATTTACTGTCATGCCATTTGGTTTAACCAATGCCCAGCTGCATTTATGGACATGATGAATCGAATATGTAAGCCATATTTGGATAAATTCATAATTGTATTCATAGATGATATTCTAATTTACTCTAAGAATAAAGAGGATCATGCAAAACATTTGCACGCACTTTTAAGTTTGTTAAGAAAGGAAAAGCTTTATGCTAAATTTTCTAAGTGTGAATTTTGGTTAGAACAGGTACAATTCCTTGGACACCTAGTCAATCATGAAGGAATTCAAGTAGACCCAACCAAAATCGAGGCAATTACTAAATGGAAAACCCCTGAGTCACCAACCGAGGTCAGAAGTTTCTTAGGATTGGCCGGTTATTATAGAAGATTTATTAAAGATTTTTCTAGAATAGCCATTCCTTTAACTAAGTTAACCTGTAAATCTGTTAAGTTTGAATGGGGATTAAAACAAGAAGAAGCCTTTAAAATTCTTATGCACAGATTGACCCATACACCTATATTAGCATTACCAGAAGGAACTGAAGATTTTGTAGTCTATTGTGATGCTTCTAAATTAGGTTATGGATGTGTTTTGATGCAACGACAGAAGGTTATAGCTTATGCATCTAGACAACTTAAGAATCATGAAGAGAATTATTCAACTCATGATTTAGAGTTAGGAGCTATAATTTTTGCTCTTAAGATTTGGAGACATTACCTTTATGGTAGTAAGTTTACCATATTCACTGATCATAAGAGTTTAAGGTATGTTTTCGAGCAAAAGGAGTTGAATATGAGACAAAGACGCTGGATGGAATTTCTTAGTGACTATGACTGTGATATTCAGTATCATGAAGGAAAAGAAAATGTAGTGGCAGATGCTTTAAGTCGAAAGTATCATGAAAAACCAAAAAGGGTACGTTCTCTTAAATTAAATCTTCAAGTAGATTTAAATGATCAAATAAGAGAAGCACAAGAGTCAGTAATCAAGGATGATTCTGAAAAATTAAAAGGTATGTTAAAAGAATTAAAACAGGGAACAAATAGGATTTGGAGATTCCATGAAAAGAGAATGTGGATACCTAAATTAGGAAATCTACGCCATAGTATATTAGAAGAAGCCCATAAATCTAAGTATACGATGCATCCAGGAAGTGATAAAATGTACCAGGATTTAAGGAAAAATTTCTGGTGGATAGGAATGAAAAAGGACGTAGCAACCTATGTTTCTAAATGTTTAACTTGCTCACAAGTTAAAGCTGAACACCAGAAACCCTCAGGTTTGTTACAACAATTAGAAATGCCAGTTTGGAAATGGGAATTTATAACAATGGATTTTGTTACTAAATTACCCAAGACAAGGAAAGGAAATGATACAATCTGAGTGATTGTAGATAGACTAACTAAGTCAGCTCATTTTCTACCAATGAAAGAAACAATTAGTATGGAACAATTAGCCAAATTATATGTAAATAAAATTGTTTCTTTACATGACATTCCTTTATCAATTGTTTCTGATAGGGATAGTCGATTTACCTCTCGTTTTTTGTTAAGTTTCCAAAAGGCAATGGGAACTAAGTTGAAATTAAGCACAGCTTATCATCCTCAAACAGACGGACAAAGTGAAAGAACAATTCAGGTAATTGGGACGATCACTTACCTTTAATAGAATTTTCTTATAATAATAGTTATCACACAAGTATCAATGCTGCACCCTTCGAAGCACTTTATGGACGAAAGTGTCGCACCCCAGTCTGTTGGGCAGAAATTGGGGAACAGCAATTATCTGGACCTGAGATAGTGCAGGAGACAACTGATAAGATTATTCAAGTCAAGGAACGACTGAAAACAACACGTGATAGACAAAAGAGTTATGCTGATAACCGATGCAAGCCATTGGAATTTCAAGTAGGAGATAAAGTGTTGTTGAAAGTCTCTCCTTGGAAAGGAGTGGTAAGATTCATCAAACGGGGAAAGCTAAGTCCCAGGTATGTTGGACCTTTTAAGATTATTAGAAGAATAGGACCTGTAGCCTATCAGCTACAATTGCCAGAGGAAATGGCAGGAATACATGATGTGTTTCATGTATCTAATCTTAAAAAGTGTTTAGCTGATGAATCATTGATAGTACCTCTTAAGGATATAGAGGTAAATGAACAACTCAAATTCGTAGAAAGACCTCTGCAAATTGAAGACAGGAAAGTCAAGAATCTCAAGCATAAGAGATTAGTTCTAGTTAAAGTGAAGTGGGACTCCAAAAGAGGGCCTGAGTACACATGGGAACTCGAGTCAGAAATGAAAAGAAAATATCCGCACTTGTTTCAGTAGATCTTAAGGACGAGCTCTAAAACAAGGTGGGGAGAATGTAACAACCCTCGGTAAAACCAACACTCTCATAATATGTCTGACACCCTATTATATTTTAGAATGTCCCAATATGTCTTTAATTACACCCCGTATGTGAAAACTGTAACACCTCGAAAATTCGTGTTCAATGAAATAACGACACGTGTCATGTAAGACAAAACGCGTTGAAAAACCCGGATTTAATAAAGATGTTTTGGCAGGATTTAAAAGTGGCGTCATGTTAATTTTTACCTCTGAACGACCTCATTCATAAATCCCAAGACCCAATTATATTTTACACACATCTAACATATCCAGGAGTTTGTTGACAATAATTGA
The DNA here is from genome assembly GCA_030545235.1 of Helianthus tuberosus. Lineage (NCBI taxonomy): Eukaryota > Viridiplantae > Streptophyta > Magnoliopsida > Asterales > Asteraceae > Helianthus > Helianthus tuberosus. The sequence goes on from CM060395.1 coordinate 24,054,412, forward strand.
ATTTGAGTGCATGATAGGTTCGTATGGAAATTCTACGGTAAACCTTCTTTAACGGCACTTTCAAAAAGGATTTAAAGGAACATGGCAAATGGTAGGGTATGTAATAGTACAAGGCACATTTTAAGGGCCCCTAATTGATAAAACAAGGCCCCAAAATCGGATAATGAGGTTGCCCTTTCGAAATACTGAAAGATCAAATGTTTCTGGGTTCTGCAAGGTGCTTGCGCACCGTAAGCATACCCCTTGCGGTGCGCAAGGGGTTGCCAGCGAACAGAAATGTTGCAGCTTGCTGTTTAAACGCGATTTTCGACTTTTAAACGGTTTTCCACATCTCCCTTGGCCCCTAAACAACCCCTAAACATGTAGGACACCTGTGGGAATGTTGTGGTAAGTGCTAGACTTTGTTGTCAACACTTTGTGGTGATTGAATTCACTATATAAAGCCATGAGTTGCAACCATTGTTCCTCACACTTCATTCTTGCAAACTGATCATCTCTGGAACTCCAAAGCTGATTCCAAGACTTCCTAATCAACCATTAGACCCTTGTAAGTCTGCTAATCCTTTCTTAATTAAGTTTAGCTTAGTTATTTAGCTAAAAGTCAAACCATCGTAATTACGGTTTGACTTCGAGATTAATTAATAATGGCTCAGTCAAATCTCGAATTAAAAGTAGTTATAAGTTGGTAATTATGTGGGTAATAAATCCTTAAAAGGGTTCCCCCTGATTACCACTCTAACCAGGTCAAAAGTCGGGTCAAACTTGCTAAGAAAAAGTCAACAGGATACTTAAAATACAATTTATGCATAATTAGCAATGTAGATCATATACAACCTGTTTGATCAATGTTATAACTTAGTAATAAGTGTAAGAACATGTCTAAACATGTTCAACCCGACAGTTTCCTGTAAATACCCGGTTCGGAACCGAAAGTCACATAGTTTGACTTTCCCTTTGACTTTCAGTTCTGACCCGTTTAGGCATGTTTTAGAAATGCCTTAGAGCTTTATTTGGACCAGGTTATATGCTAGTATAACCCTCTGTGATTATACACCTCGGATCATTAGTTATCCAATTAATATGCATGATTCCGTTAATTGCTCATATGTTGACCATTATGCCCTTATTACTTTAAAACGTGATTTTTGGAAATGTAAAAGAGTAGAAACTTTAATTACTGATATATAAACTTGTATGCAAAGTTTGACATCAGTTTGATTTGTAGATTAAGAGTTATGCTCATTATCGCAAAATGAAAGCTTTATGTTAATTAAATGGCGTAATTAGCGTATAGCCTAGTTAAGCCTACTTTTTGATATCCAAATCTTTACCCACTGATGTAATATATTATTTTGGGATTTTTAAAGATTTTTAATTAATTTTAGGCTGAGCATAACTAGTAGTCGTAGGCTTAGTCCGATAATTGTCGGTTTTGCCCTTACGGGCCATAAAATGAGTTTTACATATCTAAACGACTCCAAACCTTTTACTACTGATTAGATATGTTAAATAAATTATTTTAATCCTTCTGGAAGTATAAAAATATCAGCTTTATGTATCGAACCCGTAAACGGCTCATAATCGCCTTATTAAGCGTTTTTAACGCATAGTATGTATTAAAAACTATATTAAACATACCCGGGTTGATACCTACTGATATTATAGGCAAATTATGATATTTTAACAGTAAGCAAAAGTTTATTAATTCAGACTTCAGTTTTGAGCTTTTCGGCTTATGTGAAATTACCAAAATACCCCTACGGGGCATAGTTTGGTTATAATTGATAAATTTCACATATATATTTTATCCTACTGATATAACTTAGTAAATTGAGTATATTTTCTAATTACATCAGACCTGTAACTCAGCTTGTTACTTAAACTCTTTTATAAACTTTTAAATGACCAAACTACCCCTACGGGGCCTAGTTTGTATTTAAACACGTTTCGGGCATAATGAAAGACATCTTACTGATGTCACAACATATTTGAGGCATAATTAACTTAGGAAACCTGTCTATAGCTCTCATGAATACCCGTCACGCTTATTACGCGTACGGTTCGGTTTATGTAATAAGTTTACATAAATTAGACGAAACGGGTCAAACCTTAACGGTTTTATCTCATAATCCAGAATGTGAATAATAAACCCATATTAAACAAGTCTCTGAATTTGTCGGGTCTAAATCACATTCTATCCGGTCTTCGCTTAATCGTGCGTACGAACCGTATCTTTGAAACTAGCCGGTCTAAGCTTAAGCTTAATTAAAGACCCGTTAGGATTCTAATAGGTTATTATAAAACCTTCGTTCCAGATTAGGAGTACCAGTAAAAGCTACGTGCATTTTTCTTATTGTGATTTATACATTGCTCAGGTAAATACTTTTAACTTATTTTCCCTGTACGGGCTTGGGTTATGGTATATAGCATACCGCTTGATCGGGCATCAAATTCTCCACCGATTGAGTGGGTAGTTGAATAAATTTGACCGGCTCGTTTAAACAGTCTTGTTACTTAAAGCCTTTGGGGGGTTAATGACCATGTCCCGGATATCCCTGGCATCATTTTACGAAATGGCCACGACCTGAGCACGGGGTGTAGGCGTACACCTGTCAGTGTATAACTCAATATTGTGGTGTGTCTATTGATCTTTAACCCGGACAAGATCCGGGCTACTGAACGCACAAGGAACATGTAATTCGTTCACAAGATTATATATTTAAAATAATTCTCCCAAGTTATAAAAGGTTAATTTTGCCTCTGTGCATTTTAATCAAATTATAAAAGATATTTTGTGCCACGTGCATCCAAACCAATTTTCAATCATTTTTCCAAAATGAGTCAGTTGAATGTATTTACCAGTGTAAACTGACGTATTTTCCCAAAAAGATTAAATGCAGGTACTAAGCGTAATTGGCTGGATTGTCTCCTTAGCATCAATAAAAAGTCTCGCAAGCTTAGGATGCCTAAAAGTCTGTTGAACTATTGTTTTCATTTTATTTCCGATCCATCTGTGGATAAACTTCCGAATATTGTGACATTTGATATTACAATATTAAATTCGGTTGTATTATATCCTTTAAATTGCTTCCGCTGTGCATATTAAATATTGTGTTGTTTGACTATTATGTTGCCAACCACGTCACGATACTCCCCACCGGGCCCACCGGTGACACGTGGAAAGTCGGGGTATGACAGGTTGGTATCAGAGCCAACATTGAGTGAATTGAACACTAGTCTTTCGTGTTTAATCTCAATAACACAGTAGCACATTCCTTAACCTTCTGAGTCTAGACTTAACTTAGGAATATTCTAAATCCTAACCTGGAAATTTTTGCTTCCAAATTTTTATATATACGTCGCCAAGCGAAGAAGCTGTAATAAAAATTCTCCACATCTGGAGCCTTGAAATGCTGAGCTTCGTACCACGGCTAGAATGAAACGAGCATCCAAGGAGAGGACACTCAGAAATAAAATAAAGAAGAAACTCCTCTTGCTGAAGATCGTTTCCTTAATAAGTCCTTATAAGGACACAATTATCTTTCAGTCCCTACGAGGACAACATTATTCCTTTCAAGTCCCGCTTAGGGCAACTTTATACTTTTATTTTTATATAGTGTAATGATTAAGTTTAGACTTTCATTCTAAACAAGAAATATTAAATAAATGGAAAATAACATTCCTTTTGCAAGATCTACCATTATAATAAAATGGCAAAATCTAAAAAAGGACAAGACCTAGCTTCGGGTCATATTAAGACCGGCCAAGATGGCAGTTCCTCAATTTAGATTCAGATCCTTATTAACATTTCAATTTAGAAATTGTTCTGCGATAAATACTAAAAGAATCTTAAGAGTGAAACCTAGCCTGAGTGTCATTATAAAGACCTAGCCAAGATGGTAAGACCTGTTTAAAAGATTCGTATTTTAGTTAACATCTGAAAACATGTTAACACTCCCGGCGGATGTGATTCGTTGGAAATCACACACGTTATTAAGGATTCTTCAAAAGATTCCTAACCCATTTTAATGATCTCTGAATCCTGGGTTTACATCATCAATTAAGATGATCATATTTTAACCATACGTGGTAATATAGTGCCTAGGGGCCTTGCTCATTTCTACATGAGCCAAAATACAGTGGTAGCTATGACTCCCTGTCAGAACAAGGTAATGAACTAGGTTCAAACCTCAAGGCTTTGATTCTCTGAAATCATAGCTTATAATTTATAAATGTCCTTGTGACTAGGCCTATAGTGCCAGAATACCTTCATGCTCTGATTCTCTGAAATCATAGCTTATAATTTAAAAGTGTCCATCTGACTAGGCCTTTGTGCCACCTTAATATCCGTAATGTTTTATAACTAGGATAAATTATAATGCCTCGATTCTCTGAAATCATGGCTTATAAATTAAACTTGTCTACGTGACTAGGCCATTTGTGCTATTATTAAAACCTTAATGCCTCGATCCTCTGAAATCATGGCTTATAAATTAAACTTGTCTACGCGACTAGGCCATTTGTGCTATTACTAACTTATAAATTAGGATTTATGATAAAAATCCTGAATAAAATAAACATCCTTCCTTCCCTGCCAGTATGCATTTTTAAAAGAATCTTAAAGGTAAAACCTAGCCTACGCGGCCAAGATGGTGAAACCTACTCAAGGGATTCAGATCCTTGTTAACACCTAAGAACGTGTTAGCACTCCTGACAAATGTGATTCGATAAAATCACAACAGTCATCCCTATATTGGAAATTTTTTTAATTTCCTAATTTGCCTTATGATCTAGAAATCATGGCTTACATCATCTTATAAGATGATCATATTATAAACATCCGTGAGTAATGAAGTGCCTACGGGCTAAATTTGTTGTCCGATAAGACAACGGCAGTGGTGGTCTTTGACCCTGTCTAAAGATATTGGGATACGTCCAAGCATAATAGTTGGTAGAGACCATACGATCTCGACTAATATCATCTGAAAAGATGATCATACCATAAATATCCCTTAGAAGGGAAATGCCTACGGGCTATAATTAACGTCCTCCGAGACTAAAGACAGTGGTAGCCTACAACTCCCTGTCAAGAAAAGATGTTCTGCCTACGGGCTATAATAAATTGTCCATCTGAGACATTGACATTGTGATCTTTATGATTCCTTGTCTAAGGTGGTGAGCTATGCTCAAGCCGAATAGTCAATATGATTAATGCAATCCTGACTCATATCATCTAAAATGATGAATACATTGTAAACATCCATTAGTGATGTTTCGCCTACGGGCCATATTATATTGTCCATTTGTGACACAAACATTACGACCTCTATGATCCCCTGTTTAAGGTTGTGAGCTGCACTCAAGCCAAATAGTCTATATGGTCATTGCGATCCTGACTAGTATCATCAGTATGATGATCATAAATTCATAATATTGACATCCCTAGTGATGAATTGCCTACGGGCTATGCTTTATTCTATTGTCGATAAGACAAAATAGTGGTGATCTTTATGATCCCCTATTCAAAATGGTGGGATTATACCCAAAACCTAATAGTCAATATGATCGATGTGATCATGACTAATATCATTAGATACAAAAATTATATATAGACATCCAATAGTGATGTTAATTGGTTTACCTTTCCGTCAAAAGAATCGCCTGTCAAGACGATGACATTTGTAGTCTATGACTCCCTATCCAAAGGTGAAGAACTATGTTCAAGCCTTAAGACTCCTGATCTAATAAGATTGCAGCCTATGAATTGATGTCCTTGTGACAAATCCACAAGTTATATTTCAAGTCACCCATAACAAGCCTCCGTGCTATAATTCGTCATTCGTGACAAGTTAACATACTAAATGTTAACATCGCTGGTGACAGGCCTTAGTGCCATATCCTATAACGTCCTAGAGACAAGGCCATTTGTGCCGCATCTAAATGTCATTACGACAAGGCCTTCGCGCCATATGATTACTTATGTCCTTCATGACTAGGCTTATTGCCATATCTTTCTACGTCCCTCGTGACAGGCTTCTATGCCATTTGTGTGTATATATATATATATATATATATAGAACCAAATTCATGTAAGGCTAGCATTTGAGCTATTTATAATCGTCCTTGTGACAAAGACAGTTGTGACATTATGGTCCCCTGTCAAGCAGGTATTGGACACGCTCCAAACCTTGAATACCATTGATAGTCCTTTTGTGACCTAAGCTAAATGTAATAGATATACATTCAAATAACATTCATTAAGAATGTTCGAAACATAATGGCCTATACGGTTCATGGATGCCGTGGCTAATCTATGTCAGGTCATCAGGATGATGACTAATAATGGTTTAATTTGGTATTTAGTACCAAGTTTTGAGTATGGAAAACTCGGATGAGATAGGCAATAGTCGCGATGCTATTAATGCGACAAAAGCAAATAATGTCTCAAACGTAAACCTCAATATTAATGGAGTAAATTTCCAAGCGGTGGTTAACGCAGCAGTTTGAAAGGCCAAGGGGAAAAGGTCATGAAACAACCCAAAGAGCCGAATGCTTCTCGCTCTAAATTTCATCCAAAACCACGTTCAAATGCTCGTGAGAAGAGCTTTGTTCACACTTCGGATATGAAGGATGAACCAAAGGAGGAGGATAACTCCCAGAAATCTAAGAAAGAGAGCAAGTACAGACTTAATAAAAAGCAACGAAAGTTCAATAAGAAGCCTGTATGTAAGAATTGCTATCAAAGACACTAGGGACAGTGTCGAATAGACCCAGGACCAAAGCAGTGTGACACCTGCTAAGGAACAGGTCATCATTTCCCAGGAATGTAGGGACATAAAGAATGCGGTCTATCACGGCTGTGGTAAGTAAGGCCGCATCAGAACTAGATACCATAAAGCTGCCAAAGAAAGTGCAGCTAAGCCTGGAAAGGCTAAAGGAAGAAATGCCTGAACTCACCTGATGAACGCCAAGAGGCAATTCACGATGTCATCAAGTACGTTCATTATCATTTACCAATGATAATTTTCTGCTAAGTGTCCTGATTTAATGCAGGCAATAATAAATCTTCATAAACCATAAGCTTAGCAAACTTTTATATTATCCACAAGGTATAACTTACCAAGGAAACCATAGTAACCGATTCTTCTAGTATCGTCAAGGAACCCTTCCGAAAAATCTAAAAGTACTCTTTCTTCGCATAGAGTACAACAACATATGTTATTTTAATTATTTTTCTCATTGTTTTACTATCACCTGCGAATGCCAAACTATGTTTGATAAAAGTACCATATGAGGATTGGCGTATCCTAGTGTGTCCCATAGATTACTTCCATGCTTGATCAGTATGGAGGTTTAATACATGGAACCCATGAGATATCCCAATGGTCATATGGTACTAAAGTCGACTAGTAGTATTCAAAGAAGATATCCAGAATGGAATTATCCAAGTAAATGTTCCCGATTAAGAAATTCGTGGACTTGTAACATAAATGTGTCACTTATTTGACACAAGCAATGATGGATGAACTGGAGCCTGAGATATGGAAAATCTCTGTAGCCTCCTTGTATCTTGATTATCTTCTCATAAGTTTTCCCTGCTTACCTCCTGGAAGGCAGGTAGAATTAAGATTAGCATCCCACTGTGGGCTGGAGTATTGTGAAAACTCCATATTGATTATGGAATAATCGAAACCTTGATTAAGTAGGTTTTAATACATAGGCTCATATAGCCTGACTCAATATTCTGAGGGTTTTATGTTATTAAATAAGAAAGACGGTTCATATTGCTTATGTATTAATTGCCGCAACCCTAATTAGGCAACGATTAAGAATTTGCCATCAGCTACCCAGGATCTAAGGGCAAACTATTGGTAGATAGGCTTGAAGAAGTCTGTGGCCACCTATGTAGCAAAATGCTTGACTTGTGCGCAAGTCAAAGCAGAACATCAAAAGCCGTCAGGCTTGCTACAACAGCCTGAACTTCCTACGTGGAAGTGGGAAATGGTAACTATGGATTTTATCACCAAGTTACCTAAGACAAGGAAAGGAAATGATACAATATGGGTTATAGTTGATAGACTGACTAAGTCAGCACATTTCTTACCCATCAAGGAGACTTATAGCTCCGACATGTTAGCCCAGTTATACGTGGATAAGATTGTAGCCTTACATGGCATACCTGTGTCTATTATCTCTTACCGAGATACTAGATACACGTCACATTTTTGGAAAAGCTTCCAACAATCTTTGGGCACACGTTTGAATTTGAGTACGGCTTACCATCCTCAGAAGGACGGCTAGAGTGAGCGTACTATTCAAACGTTGGAAGACATGCTACGTGCATGTGTGATCGAGTTGGGTGGTAGTTGGGATAAGAACCTACCGTTAATCAAATTCTCCTACAACAATAGCTACCATACCAGCATAAAGGCTGCGCCTTTTGAGGCATTATACGGTAGAAAGTGTAGAACGCCTGTTTGGCGGGCGAAAGTTGGAGATGTCCAATTATCAGGACCAGAGATAGTCTTTGAAACGATGGACAAGATTGTCCAGATTCGTGACCGTCTCAAGGCTGCCCGAGATAGGCAGAAGAGTTACGCAGATTCAAAGCGTAAAGCTTTTCACTTCGAAGTAGGTGATAAAGTGTTGCTTAAAGTATCACCCTAGAAGGGAGTGATGCGTTTTGGGTAAGAAAGGCAAGCTAAGCCCGAGATACATAGGACCTTTCGAGGTTATCGAACGTGTGTTCCACATCTGCAATCTGAAGAAGTGCTTCGCTGATGAATCACTGGTAATACCGCATACAGATGTGCATATAGATGAGAGCTTAAAATTTGTGGAAAAAACCTTTGTCGCTTGAAGATCGACAAGTAAAGAAGCTTCGAAGGAAGCATGTACCTATTGTAAAGGTCAAATGGGATGCCCGTAGAGGTCCCGAATATACGATAGGTTGAATCCACGATGAAAGAAAAGTACCCTTATTTATTTCAGTAAATCTCGGGTCGAGATTTATTTTAAGGGGGTGAGGATGTAACACCTCGAAAATTCGTGTTCAATGAAATAACGACACGTGTCATGTAAGACAAAACGCGTTGAAAAACCCGGATTTAATAAAGATGTTTTGGCAGGATTTAAAAGTGGCGTCATGTTAATTTTTACCTCTGAACGACCTCATTCATAAATCCCAAGACCCAATTATATTTTACACACATCTAACATATCCAGGAGTTTGTTGACCATAATTGAATTTGAGTGCATGATAGGTTCGTATGGAAATTCTACAGTAAACCTTCTTTAACGGCACTTTCAAAAAGGATTTAAAGGAACATGGCAAATGGTAGGGTATGTAATAGTACAAGGTACATTTTAAGGGCCCCTAATTGATAAAACAAGGCCCCAAAATCGGATAATGAGGTTGCCCTTTCGAAATACTGAAAGATCAAATGTTTCTGGGTTCTGCAAGGTGCTTGCGCACCGTAAGCATACCACTTGCGGTGCGCAAGGGGTTGCCAGCGAACAGAAATGTTGCAGCTTGCTGTTTAAACGCGATTTTCGACTTTTAAACGGTTTTCCACATCTCCCTTGGCCCCTAAACAACCCCTAAACATGTAGGACACCTGTGGGAATGTTGTGGTAAGTGCTAGACTTTGTTGTCAACACTTTGTGGTGATTGAATTCACTATATAAAGCCATGAGTTGCAACCATTGTTCCTCACACTTCATTCTTGCAAACTGATCATCTCTGGAACTCCAAAGCTGATTCCAAGACTTCCTAATCAACCATTAGACCCTTGTAAGTCTGCTAATCCTTTCTTAATTAAGTTTAGCTTAGTTATTTAGCTAAAAGTCAAACCATCGTAATTACGGTTTGACTTCGAGATTAATTAATAATGGCTCAGTCAAATCTCGAATTAAAAGTAGTTATAAGTTGGTAATTATGTGGGTAATAAATCCTTAAAAGGGTTCCCCCTGATTACCACTCTAACCAGGTCAAAAGTCGGGTCACACTTGCTAAGAAAAAGTCAACAGGATACTTAAAATACAATTTATGCATAATTAGCAATGTAGATCATATACAACCTGTTTGATCATTGTTATAACTTAGTAATAAGTGTAATAACATGTCTAAACATGTTCAACCCGACAGTTTCCTGTAAATACCCGGTTCGGAACCGAAAGTCACATAGTTTGACTTTCCCTTTGACTTTCAGTTCTTACCCGTTTAGGCATGTTTTAGAAATGCCTTGGAGCTTTATTTGGACCAGGTTACATGCTAGTATAACCCTCTGTGATTATACACCTCGGATCATTAGTTATCCAATTAATATGCATGATTCCGTTAATTGCTCATATGTTGACCATTATGCCCTTATTACTTTAAAACGTGATTTTTGGAAATGTAAAAGAGTAAAACTTTAATTACTGATATATAAACTTGTATGCAAAGTTTGACATCAGTTTGATTTGTAGATTAAGAGTTATGCTCATTATCGCAAAATGAAAGCTTTATGTTAATTAAATGGCGTAATTAGCGTATAGCCTAGTTAAGCCTACTTTTTGATATCCAAATCTTTACCCACTGATGTAATATATTATTTTGAGATTTTTAAAGATTTTTAATTAATTTTAGGCTGAGCATAACTAGTAGTCGTAGGCTTAGTCCGATAATTGTCGGTTTTGCCCTTACGGGCCATAAAATGAGTTTTACATATCTAAACGACTCCAAACCTTCTACTACTGATTAGATATGTTAAATAAATTAGTTTAATCCTTCTGGAAGTATAAAAATATCAGCTTTATGTATCGAACCCGTAAACGGCTCATAATCGCCTTATTAAGCGTTTTTAACGCATAGTATGTATTAAAAACTATATTAAACATACCCGGGTTGATACCTACTGATATTATAGGCAAATTATGATATTTTAACAGTAAGCAAAAGTTGATTAATTCAGACTTCAGTTTTGAGCTTTTCGGCTTATGTGAAATTACCAAAATACCCCTACGGGGCATAGTTTGGTTATAATTGATAAATTTCACATATATATTTTATCCTACTGATATAACTTAGTAAATTGAGTATATTTTCTAATTACATCAGACCTGTAACTCAGCTTGTTACTTAAACTCTTTTATAAACTTTTAAATGACCAAACTACCCCTACGGGGCCTAGTTTGTGTTTAAACACGTTTCGGGCATAATGAAAGACATCTTACTGATGTCACAACATATTTGAGGCATAATTAACTTAGGAAACCTGTCTATAGCTCTCATGAATACCCGTCACGCTTATTACGCGTACGGTTCGGTTTATGTAACAAGTTTACATAAATTAGACGAAACGGGTCAAACCTTAACGGTTTTATCTCATAATCCAGAATGTGAATAATAAACCCATATTAAACAAGTCTCTGAACTTGTCGGGTCTAAATCACATTCTATCCGGTCTTCGCTTAATCGTGCGTACGAACCGTATCTTTGAAACTAGCCGGTCTAAGCTTAAGCTTAATTAAAGACCCGTTAGGATTCTAATAGGTTATTATAAAACCTTCGTTCCAGATTAGGAGTACCAGTAAAAGCTACGTGCATTTTGCTTATTGTGATTTATACATTGCTCAGGTAAATACTTTTAACTTATTTTCCCTATACGGGCTTGGGTTATGGTATATAGCATACCGCTTGATCGGGCATCAAATTCTCCACCGATTGAGTGGGTAGTTGAATAAATTTGATCGGCTCGTTTAAACAGTCTTGTTACTTAAAGCCTTTGGGGGGTTAATGACCATGTCCCGGATATCCCTGGCATCATTTTACGAAATGGCCACGACCTGAGCACGGGGTGTAGGCGTACACCTGTCAGTGTATAACTCAATATTGTGGTGTGTCTATTGATCTTTAACCCGGACAAGATCCGGGCTACTGAACGCACAAGGAACATGTAATTCGTTCACAAGATTATATATTTAAAATAATTCTCCCAAGTTATAAAAGGTTAATTTTGCCTCTGTGCATTTTAATCAAATTATAAAAGATATTTTGTGCCACGTGCATCCAAACCAATTTTCAATCATTTTTCCAAAATGAGTCAGTTGAATGTATTTACCAGTGTAAACTGACGTATTTTCCCAAAAAGATTAAATGCAGGTACTAAGCGTAATTGGCTGGATTGTCTCCTTAGCATCAATAAAAAGTCTCGCAAGCTTAGGATGCCTAAAAGTCTGTTGAACTATTGTTTTCATTTTATTTCCGATCCATCTGTGGATAAACTTCCAAATATTGTGGCATTTGATATTACAATATTAAATTCGGTTGTATTATATCCTTTAAATTGCTTCCGCTGTGCATATTAAATATTGTGTTGTTTGACTATTATGTTGCCAACCACGTCACGATACTCCCCACCGGGCCCACCGGTGACACGTGGAAAGTCGGGGTGTGACAAAAACCAAGCCCAAATTATGTTATAGTTTATAAAAATAAAATAAAAATCTGAAATTAGAACTGAGGCGGGCCGCGTAAGATCCCACCTCAAGCTCACGCGGGCCGTATGAGAGTGTTGACCGGACTCCGCTGAAACCTTTAGTTCAAGCGGGCCGCATAAGACCTCGTCTAAGTTGACGCGGGCCGCGCAGACTCATAACACGCGATCGCACCAGAGGCCGACACGTGTCGTAATCGTGTCAAGCCTAGTGATGACCCAGCTAAGCTACTGCGTTGACCAAGGTTTACGCGGGCCGCGTAACCTTGGCCTGTATCTTACGCGGGCCGCGTGGAAACCCAATTTCACAACTATAAATAGCAGGCATCAGTTTTCAGTTTCCGTCGCTCATTTCTTTCTCTCAATCTCGAATTCTGAAGTTATAGACATAATATTTTGGGTATTGTACCCCTAATTAGCGAGGTTCTGCTCCGTTGTAAGTATTATAACCCCAGTTTCGTAACAGTTACGCTGCCCGATTGATTTAGGGTTCCGTAACAACTGTCGTGGTTCTGCCCGACGTAGTTGTTGGAATGCCGTCTCGGGGAGGGTATCATTAATAATTTCAAAGGGTTATGGTACTAATCAATGTACATTTGTATAAATTATAGATTATATTCAGGAAACCCTTACGAAAAGCCTAAGACAGCAATGTGAGTTTATCCTCTTTTTGTTAATGTTTTTGGTAATGTTTTACCCAACCTTAAATGTTTTACTATGAAATTAAGCAGTGATTGAGTCTTTGTAATTCTTCAATTACTGCCGGTATTATGGGGTTTTGTATACAAAATTTACTACGAGTAGTAGTAAGTCTGAATGACAATGCATTACCATTGGACGACGAGTTAGCCAATGGGTAATTTGACCATAGCCATAGATCCGGTCGAGTGGCAAATACTGAATGAGTAATTGTGTAGAAATAAACAATGTGATCGCTCTCAATACTGTTTTAATTGATAAAATGTTTCTTGATTAAATTGGGATTCACTCACCAGTATTTCCGACTGACAAATGTTTTTAAAACACGTTACATGTAACATAATGTGAACAGCCAATTAGTGAAAAGCCAGCTGGAGAGCACTGAAGGCTTGGGAAAAATGTGGCTATAAAAGTTACCTAATAAACGATGTTTTAAATTCAATAAAATAGGGTTTATCCCTATAATGTATTGTAATAAGAAACTTGGGTTTTTACTCATGTTATTATTAATATAAAAGAAGGTGGTTTTTTTACTCTGATAAACATTTCCTAACTACGGTCCTGATGTAAATTCCGCTGCGAGATTTAATAAACTGATACCACCAAACTCTGAGCTCACGTCCGCCCGTTCCCGGGGATCAGGGATCGGGGGTTGTGACATACGGGAACCTGGAGGATTGTAGCAGCTTTCACAAAACTTCTCTTTTACAGCGCTGCTTGGACCGTAGATTTTAGAACATAACACGGAGGGCTTCACTGCCACTATACTTGAGCGGTTCACACAATCTCATACTCGCGGAATACAAAGACCTTTTCCGAACCCATATTTGGTCTTCTCCCACCACCATTGCGTAACCATACTCTAAATGTTAAGCTCATTTGGTTAAGAGTCATGTTTCAACGTATCCGAGAATCGTTCTGCTCTGATATAAAGTTGTCACGGGGTTAGTTTTGGACCCCCGTGTGGCGTCCGCAAGTCCCCAGGGACAAGCCAATCTATCCTGCTTTTTTGTGTGGGTCACCAGTTTCGTCCTACCTAGGACTCATCAGGAGAGCGATGCCATCTCTCGACCAATGCTGCGTTCGTCGTAGATACAACTAGGCAAGTACACCTCTTCCTTGACATTGACTCCCTCCCCCAATAAAGTCCCGGACTAGCCAGTAACACAAGCGTTCAAACACAGCCCATAACATTATAACCTTCAAATATTTGGCCCCGTGACAATATACATACACATTCAAACATAAATATATACATACATACCTATAAAATTATGTTTTTTGGGATTGATTTTCAGTTTCTTGTTTCTTAAAATCTAAAAACCAACAAAAGTTGAATTATATGTGGTTGATTTAATTTAAAAAATAATTCTAAAATGTTCAGTATCCTAGAAAAAGCAAATACAATAAAAATAATGAAAATAATACTAAACCAAACTTCTTAATCAACAAAATGTAACATTTGCTCTATTATTCAAACATATTTCTCTATCATTTTAAAGAAAACTGATATTGGTGATTTCTTTACTTTATAGAGAAACATCTTTTGAAAGACCAAGAAATGGATGTATTATGGATATGTTAACATCCATTTGAAACGCTATATGTAACTTCATTTGTGTGATGATATTTTTTGTGTCATGCTAATTAGTGTTTTGTTGACAACTTAACTTCTCTTGATTAATCACAAAACGGCAATAAAACCATATAAATCATATTCCAATTATGTATGATGAATTAAATGAACATAAACGAACGAACATTAATGAACATAAATGAACGAACACTAATACACGTAAACGAACCAACACATTACTGAAAGTTCACGCACATAATGGAACGAAGGCAACCTCTTTTCACGTTTGCTCATATAATTAATAATACATAATTTCTTGTTCATGATTGTTCCTTTATTAGACGAACAAATGTCGCCAAATGGTTTGTTAAACGTTTGGTTCGTTTACACCCTTAATGGAGTGTGTTATCCTGAGGGCTGTCGTAAAATGCTTTGGGCCTTGCATATTAGAAAAAAATATTATTTCTTACTTCTAGGTTATAGATAAGCCTAAAATATACTTCGGAGATGGTACAAGGTTAGGATGGCCCGTTTGTATTCAAGGAAGTTTTTTTTTTTTTTTTGTATATTTTCATCAGAACCTGGGAGTCTGTTAATTATCCAGCCAGTATTTTTTTAAGGAATAATGGATTTTAATAATCCCAACTATTGCCCATTGGCCGGCAACGGTTCTAACTTCAAAAATTCCCACTGGCAGACCAATCTTTTCACATATTGGCATTCAATGGACCCTGACTAACAGAAAGCTAACGCCGTTAGTCTCCGGTCGCTGGAAAAACGTTTTTGGCCGGAAAATGGCAACAAAAATGAAAACACATGGACTCATATTTAAAAGATTTGAGTTTTGGACTAAAGTAGTAAAAATGAACAAACCTCATAAATCATTTTAGCAGTTTACTCCTACTTTTTATAATCATGCATGAGATGATTATTCTTTAAAATTACGGTTTTGATTTTGATAGAACAAAAGTTTTAAATACTCTAGTTATTAAGCCGACAGTCCGACACTAAATCTTGATTTTCATTATGAAAATAAATGTTGCAAAACAGGGAGATACGGTTGTGTTTCTTTGACCAAATCCAATGGGCCGTAAAAATTGGGCCATCTTTCTCTGTGGTCAAGATTTTATGCAAACTGGGCTATGTGAAAATTGATCAGTGTAAACTGGGCTAATAAATAGACAACGATTACGATGACTAAGGTTGTTGCCACCATGCCATGGCACCACTCACATAGATTCATATATTTAAATATACTAACTAATCTACCATCTTTAATCTTTACATGTTTTTTTTTTTTTATTATTATTTTTTTAACGACAAATTTGGATCACTGACGTACCACTGGAGTATCATCGTGCCACCAGCCCTATCACATTCATCTCCACTAGGCAATAAAGCCTATACAGCAATTCAGGATCAAACCCAATAAATATGGGAAAAACCCTCTTGTGAGAATCAAACCCAAGACCTAATGGTAAAACCTATAAAACCATTAAAATTACTATTACAACCCATTTTTTATCGTTTTTTTATTGTTGTGAGTATGGTAGTTGTGAATTTAACACCAATTAATGTTGTATGTGTAGTAGCAGGTCTATGCACTTCTATTTTAAACTTTGTGCATTGTATATGTTGGTCTCTTAACCATTTTATTTGCAATATGGTGTTGCTTTTATTTTATTTTTATATGGTTTGTATTGTCCAGTTTCTTTATATGCAATTCTACCAATTTAAACATGTTTTATATAAACTAATAACATTGGTGAGCCGAGCTCAAACCGAGCTTTGGCTTGTTTGAGCGATATAGAAGCGAGCTCGAGCTTTAGGTTTTACTCGCGAGCCGAGTTTGAGCTTCAAAAAAACATGACGGGGCGAGCTCGAGTAGTGGAAGGCGTGGGCTCAGCCCGGCTCGTTTACACTCCAAGGTATTCTAATACTTTTCGGAATGCATTTCATTTAATCGTCCTCCTGGTTGGTGCCCCAATTTAATATTGATCATAGATAGGGCCTGCAGTTAACAGCCATTGCTCAATATTATTGGCATAGACACATAAGTTGCGGGTGTCTGATCATAGTTCTCTTCTCCTGTATGTTTAAAGAATGAGTTTCTCATGGTGGAACTTGGGTATCTTTTGTTCTAGTTTAAAATTTGCACTAAAATAAATCATACAATTTATTTAGTTTTTATTCTTTTTCATAGTCTTGTCTAACTGTCTAAGCATGGCTAAATTGTAGCCTTGATGCCATTCAAGGAACAGATCAAAGACACTCTCAACTCTTGGAAAAAAATCTTTGATTACTTTCAACAATATAAAGAAACGAAAACCGAGCGGACAATAAAGTCTTTAATACATAGATGGTCATGTATTCAACTTGCCACAAATAAATATTGTGCAAAACTAGCTCAAGTTAAAGGGTTAAATCAAAGTGGCATGACCGAGCAAGATAAGATAGAGAAAGCTAAGATTATGTACACATCACTAGAAAAGGGTAAGGGCACCTTTAAGTTTGAGCATTGTTGGTACCTATTAAAGGACCAACCTAAGTGGATTTCACACACAACAAATAATGCCCCAAAGCGAAGGTCGATGGTCTCATCCCCGACCACGACCACAACCCATCCCCATTGCAGAATTCGGTCGAGAATGAAGTTATTGAGTTGGACCAACCAATAGGTAGGAAAGCTGCAAAAAAACATTTTTTAGTCAACTTTATTGATGAAGAAAGGCTTTTTGAAGGAACATTTTGCATATGTTACTTTGTATAATGGTCTGTAATAGTTAAATGAATGTGCGTTAGATGATTGATTTTGCACCTTTTGTAAGTAACATGATGTGTTTAGGCAAGACGAAGATCAATGTTTATATTCGTCACCTGGTTGACCGCTTCATTTGATGTTAGTTGATTTTTGGACCATATGTACCAAAACTGTTTGGTTGAGTAGGGTATCTAATGCATCTGCCCTTTATGCAACTTGGTTGTGGGCTTGATTCACCTTTTTAATGTTAGCTTGCGACTTGCATTAGTTTTATGTTAACTATCTATTACATGTCAGATGCTGGTATAAAGAGCAGAACTTGGTTCTTTTTACTTGTAGCTGCAGCTGCATTAGTCTTATGTTTACTAGCTTGTGAACTGCATCAGTCTTATGTTAACTACCCATTAATTTTTTTTGTGTCATTTGTTACAGTAGTTTGATTAAGTAGAACAATATACTACTATACATGTGATAACATCTAGAGAGGCAAAGATGCTTTCAGTTATAAAAGATGTTGATGCAGGCTTACATAACATGCTATGTTTATACATGCTTACAGAGAGTAGCGAACCCAGGATTTTTTTTTTCATTGGGTCCATTTTTTTTGGTGTTCAAAATTTTCATAACAAAACGTTAAATTTTTTGGGTCGATCCTCGTTCGTGTCGGGTCAGAGCGAGGTTTGAATTAGATTTAAAAAAAAAACTTGAAAAACGAGCTATACAAGGATTGAATCCACGACCTCTTGTTGGTAAAGATAAGGGTTTACCACTACACCATTTTTCCTTTTCTTTCTATGTTGTCAACCTAATTGTATTTATGGGGTCCTTATAAAATTTAGTATACTGGATCTACTAATTTTTAAAAAAACATTAGGGGTCGGGGACCCGATCCACTCTATATGGGTCCGCCCTTGCTTATAGAAGAAACATGCTCACTAAAGGATTGTTTATAGGGCTATTATTCTATTATACTAGTACACTCTAAACTTCAATTATTAATTATCATTTTTACATATCAGACTACATAACATGTTGATATTTTTACGTCCGATCCGTTCTAACCAGAACCAAAAGACTAATTTTAGACGGATCCACCTTGACCCGAACTTGTTTCATTAAAACTTATTAAAAAACAGTTTTAGAAGAAAACGACAATAAGACAAAATAGTTAGTAGTTAAGATTGTATATGAAATAAAAAGAAACAAATAATAAAAAAAGCGTATAAAGATAAAGAATGAGATGTGGAGAGTCTTTTGAAGATCCTTAAATATTTATGATAAATATGATTTTTAGTAATTATAAAGATAAAGTTAAGAACTTCATTGTTAATGCTTTTACAACCTAAAAAGACATCTACGTATTTTCTATACTGAAAAATAGAAATATCTTATCATTGTTTTTTACATAACATTAGCCTGAGGCCAGTCGGGGGACGGCCAAGGGCCGGCCAGGCATGATCGTCTCCGTCTGGTTTTGGACGATCTCGTTGGCTCCCTCCTTCACACACACACACATATATATATATATATATACTTATATATATATAGGGAGGGGCTCATGCTAGAACCATCCTTATTGTGAGAACCTTGAGAACCAATGTGAACACAACCTAAAATAGCTAAAAAAACCTAACTCCCACCCCCCCCCCCCCAAAAAACCTAAACCCCCCACCCCGCCCCCCCCCCCCCCCCCCCGCGCTAAATGCTAAAAAAAAACCTAACCCCCACCCCCCCCCCCCCCAAAAAAAAACCTAAACCCCCCTCTCCCACCCCCCCCCCCCCCCCAAGCTAAAATGCTAAAAACTAAACCCCCAAAAAACCTAAAAAATAAAAAAAAAATCTAAAATTTTTTTTTTTTGAATTTTTTAATATTTTTTATGTTAAAATCGCTACTTTTAGAAGCAAAAAAATTTTTTTTTTTTTTTTGCTTCGAAAAGTAGCGATTTTTTTTATAAAAAATATTAAAAAATTTAAAAAAAATTGTGTGATTTTTAGGCATTTTTTGTGTGTTCACATTGGTTCTCGCGGTTCTCACAATAAGAGGTGGTTCTCGCATGATCTTCTCCCTATATATATATATATATATATATATTTAGCCCCATCCTTCACCCCTCTGGTTCATCCCCTTTAGGCCCATCCTCATTCCTGATAACGTGGCGAACCATCCTCTCCACACCATACATTCAAGCCTGAAGGGTTCAAAATTAACGTGGCTACAAAGAAAGAATTAAAGTGGGAAAAGGAAATCTTTTTTGGGATTAAGTTGTGATTAAAAAGCTGTGACATGTGGGGGGTATGCCATCACATCACTTCCTCTTACCATTTGACAGATTTTGGTGGCTCTTTTACTTACACTTGTGTACTAATAATCCATTTTAAAGTAGTTTAATTCATTTTTATTTACCCCTTTTTTTCGTTTAGTTAAATTAAATTGGTAATTAACTCTTTACCATAAGAAATTGACTTAATATTACTAGGAATATGACATTTGATCTCATGGACACTTAGGCCATCCGTAGTCATAAAGCCCCTTGTGGGGCGTTATGCGACACGTGTCGTGCCACGTCACACAGGGGCTTTATGAGGCGTTATATCACTAGAGTCCGTAGTCATAAAGCCGCTACCCATCATTACCTATTTAATAATTTTCAATTTTATTAATTAATATAAAAAAGCATGCTTGTTTGTGATTGGTCCATTTTTCAAAATCCTCCCCCCCCCCCCCCCCATTAAGCGTTATACATATCACGCCAGCCACCATTTTCAAACTCAGTAATGGTGTTTGGGCTTTATTGGGGCTTTATGGCGGTATATGGAGCCCCATTACACATTGTCTTATTGCATGATATAAGGAGTTGATATATTATGTATCATGATGGTTAATTAAATTGGTAATTAACTCTTTACCATAAGAAATTGACTTAATAAAGAGGATTAGAATCAGATGTTGATATATTATGTATCATGATGGTTATTTAAAAGGGTGAATTGCATATATCCCCCTAAAATTTTCATTAATTGCGTATTTACCCAAGCTAAAACTAAAATTGCGTATATCCCCTCCTTTATTGAAAAAAATTGCATATTTATCCATTTTGATTTATTTTATTAAATAAAAATTATAGAATGACTATTTTACCCTAATTTTTCCTAAATCTTTAAAATCTCTCAAATTTTCATATTTACCAATTTTTAACTGGTGCTTTTTATAATATTTTTTGTAGTTTTTCCATTTCATTTATGCTTTGTTCGAATATTTGACTCATGTTTAATCTACTTGAGCTAATAAATTTAGTGAAAATTATGTAGTGTACAACAGGTAGAAATATTATGTCTTCCTTCTTCACGTTAGTAAAAATGTGTTGATTGATATCATTATTCAATTCTTTTGAAAGTTGCTCTGCGTATTGTTGAGAATTATTCAAGTCTAGCATAATTCAACTTCTTGTAGCGCTTATTCCCAGCCAGTTCAGATGGCATTCTAAGCCTCAATAAATCCAATCCTCAGACTACTTTCTTGTAACAAGTGGTGTTTAAATTTCAAAACTTTTAGCTTATCTCTAACCACTGCAAGCTTGTGAACCGATATGAAGAATCGCCGGCGAATTTTCAAACGGATAATTCCCAACTGGAATTAAGAAACGTGAACAATTGCGACCCTATTTGGAACCTGGAATAACGAATAATCGACGATCGAATAAAGGCCGCTGAAAGCATTAGAACCGATATGCATAATTATCAGCGACTTTTGAACGGAAAATCACTGGCGAGAATGAGGAAACGTGTTCAGCGAATTATTAGGGCTTGTTAATTTTGGAAGGGCAATTTTGTCCATATTTAAAACTTTAATAACAAAGGGGATATATGCAATTATAAATTTAGGTTGGGTAAATATGCAATTAAAGATGCTTTTGAAGGGGATATATGCAATTCTCCCTATTTAAAAAGTAATATTATTATGTTCTTTTATTTCTTAAGACCAACCGTAGTGATGCAACAAATGGGCGTTTTCTTTGCCCAATCACCCCCAATCACGCCGCGTAACCATTACGCATGGGCGTGTTTGGTATGTTTTTTGTGCAAGCGTTTTTTAAATCACGCCAATGGGGGGGGGAGAGCTTGTCCAATCATATTTCAGCTTACATTATTTGGCCAATAAGATTTTTAAGTTTTTTATTTTATTTTATTTTATTACAAAACATAATGCCCAATAATGTCTCATCCCCACTACACCCATTTTAGAAAACGCCCAATAATGCCACATTGTTGACTGGGCTGCCACATGGCGTAAAACGCCCAAGGGTGAATATTGCCCACTACGCATGGTCTAATTGTTATGGAAAATTCATCCTTTTAACTACGTGTTGGAGAATTTAGTAGAAAAAAGGTTTGACTGTAAAAGTAGGGTATTTAAAAGAATCTAGAGTAAACTGTCAAAATGGTCCTTGAGGTTTGGTCACTTTTGCCACTTTAGTCCAAAACTTAAACCTTTTGAATATGGGTCCATGTGGTTTCAATTTTGTTGCAATTTTCATTCAAATCAAAATCTAATCAGATTTTTCAGTTAAAATCCAGTTTTTTTTGTCTTTTTCCTCCCTTTAATGAAGGGCAAAATGGTCAGATTTTTTTAATTTGTTATAATAAAACGTAAAAGACCTTTTTGCCATTCATTAAAAGGTACAAAAAAAGACAAAAAAACTAGATGTTAACTGAAAAATCTTACCAAATTTTGATTTTGGATGAAAATGACAACAAAATTGAAACAACAGGGACCCATATTCAAAAGGTTTGAGTTTTAGACTAAAGTGGTAAATCTGACCAAACCTCAGAGAACATTTTGACAGTTTACTCAAGAATCTATGTTATACAATCATACATTTTTTTTTTTGAACGGTAACTTTCTAAAGGTATTTACATCCCCAAATCGGGGACCCTAACCAAGTCTGTCTCAGACTTACGTTGTCTTAACCGGGTCTGCGCTGGAAGTGGTCAGACTTGGCTAACGGCGTTCGCCCGGAAACCGTACCGTCTCAACACGAGACACCTCGCTGGAGTAACGGCCGGATTAAAACCGGGGCGGCTCAGGCTCGAACTTGCGCAACATTGGCTAACAAGCACATACCATCATTGCCTGGTCCCCACACCTTTGCTACACCCGTAAGTCGAACCGGAGTCTCTAAGAAAATAAACCGGCCCAACTCCCAACTGAGCTGGGAGATTCATACAATCAATCATACATGATGTTGGTTATTTCATATTTGTGATTTCGTTAATAAATTAAATGAAATTTAATATTTAATAATAATAATAAAAGTGGGGGAGGGTATATTTAGGGGCGGAGCAGTGTCACGTCTTAGTTTGTTGGTGCTGCTCCTTGAACAAAACAGCAACAACTCTGAAGTCTGAACTCCACTGCCTCCTCTGTCCCATCACCCCTTCTTTCAACTTTTCCTATTTATTAGACCTTGTGTAATGGGGCCTTATATGGCGCCCAATTCAAAGATAGCGCCCCATATACCGCGACGGGCGACATTATGGGGAAAAAATGGGGGCAGGCGCCATATATTTCACGGCGTTATGTGCTTTCCTTTTCAACCATTGACCAATCAAAATAAAGAATGGTTTTTTATTATTAATTAATAAAAACAAAAATTAATAATTAGGTAATGATGGGTAGGGGTAGAGGTGCACAAAATAACTGGTTAATTAACCGTAACCGGTTATTAACCGAAACCGTAACCAGTTAATAACCGATTTAGGAATAACCGGTCCAGCCGGTTAATTAACCGTAGGTTAGTAACCGGTTACAAGTTTTTAGTATAATAACCGGTTATTAACCGGTTTTTTTAAACCGGTTTTTTAACCGATAGACTGGTTAACCGAAAAAATAACCGAAAAATTCAAAAAAAAGGCAAAAAAACCGGTTTTTAACCGAAAATAACTGGTTAAATAACCGAACCAGTTAAAGTAATTAACCGGACCAGTTAAAAAAATAACCGGTTAAAGTAATAACCAGTTAAAGCATTAACCGGTTAAAGTCAAAAAGTCAAATTAACCGGTATAACCGGTTAACCGATCCGGTTATTAAAATTAACCGGTTTGTGCACCTCTAGGTAGGGGCTTTATGACTACGAGCTCTAGTGTTATAACGTCCCATAAAGCCCTTGTGTGACGTGACACGACACGTGCCGCATAACGCCCCACAAGGGGCTTTATGACTACGGATGGCCTTAGACTAAGTCTTTGTGTAGTGGGTCAACCTAATTGTATTTATGGGGTCCTTATAAAATTTAGTATACTGGATCTACTAATTTTTAAAAAAACATTAGGGGTCGGGGACCCGATCCACTCTATATGGGTCCGCCTTTGCTTATAGAAGAAACATGCTCACTAAAGGATTGTTTATAGGGCTATTATTCTATTATACTAGTACACTCTAAACTTCAATTATTAATTATCATTTTTACATATCAGACTACATAACATGTTGATATTTTTACGTCCGATCCGTTCTAACCAGAACCAAAAGACTAATTTTAGACGGATCCACCTTGACCCGAACTTGTTTCATTAAAACTTATTAAAAAACAGTTTTAGAAGAAAACGACAATAAGACAAAATAGTTAGTAGTTAAGATTGTATATGAAATAAAAAGAAACAAATAATAAAAAAAGCGTATAAAGATAAAGAATGAGATGTGGAGAGTCTTTTGAAGATCCTTAAATATTTATGATAAATATGATTTTTAGTAATTATAAAGATAAAGTTAAGAACTTCATTGTTAATGCTTTTACAACCTAAAAAGACATCTACGTATTTTCTATACTGAAAAATAGAAATATCTTATCATTGTTTTTTACATAACATTAGCCTGAGGCCAGTCGGGGGACGGCCAAGGGCCGGCCAGGCATGATCGTCTCCGTCTGGTTTTGGACGATCTCGTTGGCTCCCTCCTTCACACACACACATATATATATATATATATATACTTATATATATATAGGGAGGGGCTCATGCTAGAACCATCCTTATTGTGAGAACCTTGAGAACCAATGTGAACACAACCTAAAATAGCTAAAAAAACCTAACTCCCACCCCCCCCCCCCCCAAAAAAAACCTAAACCCCCCCCCCCCCAAAACCTAAACAACCCCCCCCCCCCCGCGCTAAATGCTAAAAAAAACCTAACCTCACCCCCCCCCCCCCAAAAAAAAAAACCTAAACCCCCCTCTCCCACCCCCCCAAGCTAAAATGCTAAAAACTAAACCCCCAAAAAACCTAAAAAAATAAAAAAAAATCTAAATTTTTTTTTTTTTTGAATTTTTTAATATTTTTTATGTTAAAATCGCTACTTTTAGAAGCAAAAAAATTTTTTTTTTTTTTTGCTTCGAAAAGTAGCGATTTTTTTATAAAAAATATTAAAAAATTTAAAAAAAAATTGTGTGATTTTTAGCTATTTTTAGGCATTTTTTGTGTGTTCACATTGGTTCTCGCGGTTCTCACAATAAGAGGTGGTTCTCGCATGATCTTCTCCCTATATATATATATATATATATATATATATATATATTTAGCCCCATCCTTCACCCCTCTGGTTCATCCCCTTTAGGCCCATCCTCATTCCTGATAACGTGGCGAACCATCCTCTCCACACCATACATTCAAGCCTGAAGGGTTCAAAATTAACGTGGCTACAAAGAAAGAATTAAAGTGGGAAAAGGAAATCTTTTTTGGGATTAAGTTGTGATTAAAAAGCTGTGACATGTGGGGGGTGTGCCATCACATCACTTCCTCTTACCATTTGACAGATTTTGGTGGCTCTTTTACTTACACTTGTGTACTAATAATCCATTTTAAAGTAGTTTAATTCATTTTTATTTACCCCTTTTTTTCGTTTAGTTAAATTAAATTGGTAATTAACTCTTTACCATAAGAAATTGACTTAATATTACTAGGAATATGACATTTGATCTCATGGACACTTAGGCCATCCGTAGTCATAAAGCCCCTTGTGGGGCGTTATGCGACACGTGTCGTGCCACGTCACACAGGGGCTTTATGGGGCGTTATATCACTAGAGTCCGTAGTCATAAAGCCGCTACCCATCATTACCTATTTAATAATTTTCAATTTTATTAATTAATATAAAAAAGCATGCTTGTTTGTGATTGGTCCATTTTTCAAAATCCTCCCCCCCCCCCCCCCCATTAAGCGTTATACATATCACGCCAGCCACCATTTTCAAACTCAGTAATGGTGTTTGGGCTTTATAGGGGCTTTATGGCGGTATATGGAGCCCCATTACACATTGTCTTATTGCATGATATAAGGAGTTGATATATTATGTATCATGATGGTTAATTAAATTGGTAATTAACTCTTTACCATAAGAAATTGACTTAATAAAGAGGATTAGAATCAGATGTTGATATATTATGTATCATGATGGTTATTTAAAAGGGTGAATTGCATATATCCCCCTAAAATTTTCATTAATTGCGTATTTACCCAAGCTAAAACTAAAATTGCGTATATCCCCTCCTTTATTGAAAAAAATTGCATATTTATCCATTTTGATTTATTTTATTAAATAAAAATTATAGAATGACTATTTTACCCTAATTTTTCCTAAATCTTTAAAATCTCTCAAATTTTCATATTTACCAATTTTTAACTGGTGCTTTTTATAATATTTTTTGTAGTTTTTCCATTTCATTTATGCTTTGTTCGAATATTTGACTCATGTTTAATCTACTTGAGCTAATAAATTTAGTGAAAATTATGTAGTGTACAACAGGTAGAAATATTATGTCTTCCTTCTTCACGTTAGTAAAAATGTGTTGATTGATATCATTATTCAATTCTTTTGAAAGTTGCTCTGCGTATTGTTGAGAATTATTCAAGTCTAGCATAATTCAACTTCTTGTAGCGCTTATTCCCAGCCAGTTCAGATGGCATTCTAAGCCTCAATAAATCCAATCCTCATACTACTTTCTTGTAACAAGTGGTGTTTAAATTTCAAAACTTTTAGCTTATCTCTAACCACTGCAAGCTTGTGAACCGATATGAAGAATCGCCGGCGAATTTTCAAACGGATAATTCCCAACTGGAATTAAGAAACGTGAACAATTGCGACCCTATTTGGAACCTGGAATAACGAATAATCGACGATCGAATAAAGGCCGCTGAAAGCATTAGAACCGATATGCATAATTATCAGCGACTTTTGAACGGAAAATCACTGGCGAGAATGAGGAAACGTGTTCAGCGAATTATTAGGGCTTGTTAATTTTGGAAGGGCAATTTTGTCCATATTTAAAACTTTAATAACAAAGGGGATATATGCAATTATAAATTTAGGTTGGGTAAATATGCAATTAAAGATGCTTTTGAAGGGGATATATGCAATTCTCCCTATTTAAAAAGTAATATTATTATGTTCTTTTATTTCTTAAGACCAACCGTAGTGATGCAACAAATGGGCGTTTTCTTTGCCCAATCACCCCCAATCACGCCGCGTAACCATTACGCATGGGCGTGTTTGGTATGTTTTTTGTGCAAGCGTTTTTTAAATCACGCCAATGGGGGGGGAGAGCTTGTCCAATCATATTTCAGCTTACATTATTTGGCCAATAAGATTTTTAAGTTTTTTATTTTATTTTATTTTATTACAAAACATAATGCCCAATAATGTCTCATCCCCACTACACCCATTTTAGAAAACGCCCAATAATGCCACATTGTTGACTGGGCTGCCACATGGCGTAAAACGCCCAAGGGTGAATATTGCCCACTACGCATGGTCTAATTGTTATGGAAAATTCATCCTTTTAACTACGTGTTGGAGAATTTAGTAGAAAAAAGGTTTGACTGTAAAAGTAGGGTATTTAAAAGAATCTAGAGTAAACTGTCAAAATGGTCCTTGAGGTTTGGTCACTTTTGCCACTTTAGTCCAAAACTTAAACCTTTTGAATATGGGTCCATGTGGTTTCAATTTTGTTGCACTTTTCATTCAAATCAAAATCTAAACAGATTTTTCAGTTAAAATCCAGTTTTTTTTGTCTTTTTCCTCCCTTTAATGAAGGGCAAAATGGTCAGATTTTTTTATTTTGTTATAATAAAACGTAAAAGACCTTTTTGCCATTCATTAAAAGGTACAAAAAAAGACAAAAAAACTAGATGTTAACTGAAAAATCTTACCAAATTTTGATTTTGGATGAAAATGACAACAAAATTGAAACAACAGGGACCCATATTCAAAAGGTTTGAGTTTTAGACTAAAGTGGTAAATCTGACCAAACCTCAGAGAACATTTTGACAGTTTACTCAAGAATCTATGTTATACAATCATACATTTTTTTTTTTGAACGGTAACTTTCTAAAGGTATTTACATCCCCAAATCGGGGACCCTAACCAAGTCTGTCTCAGACTTACGTTGTCTTAACCGGGTCTGCGCTGGAAGTGGTCAGACTTGGCTAACGGCGTTCGCCCGGAAACCGTACCGTCTCAACACGAGACACCTCGCTGGAGTAACGGCCGGATTAAAACCGGGGCGGCTCAGGCTCGAACTTGCGCAACATTGGCTAACAAGCACTTACCATCATTGCCTGGTCCCCACACCTTTGCTACACCCGTAAGTCGAACCGGAGTCTCTAAGAAAATAAACCGGCCCAACTCCCAACTGAGCTGGGAGATTCATACAATCAATCATACATGATGTTGGTTATTTCATATTTGTGATTTCGTTAATAAATTAAATGAAATTTAATATTTAATAATAATAATAAAAGTGGGGGAGGGTATATTTAAGGGCGGAGCAGTGTCACGTCTTAGTTTGTTGGTGCTGCTCCTTGAACAAAACAGCAACAACTCTGAAGTCTGAACTCCACTGCCTCCTCTGTCCCATCACCCCTTCTTTCAACTTTTCCTATTTATTAGACCTTGTGTAATGGGGCCTTATATGGCGCCCAATTCAAAGATAGCGCCCCATATACCGCGACGGGCGACATTATGGGGAAAAAATGGGGGCAGGCGCCATATATTTCACGGCGTTATGTGCTTTCCTTTTCAACCATTGACCAATCAAAATAAAGAATGGTTTTTTATTATTAATTAATAAAAACAAAAATTAATAATTAGGTAATGATGGGTAGGGGTAGAGGTGCACAAAATAACTGGTTAATTAACCGTAACCGGTTATTAACCGAAACCGTAACCAGTTAATAACCGATTTAGGAATAACTGGTCCAGCCGGTTATTTAACCGTAGGTTAGTAACCGGTTACAAGTTTTTAGTATAATAACCGGTTATTAACCGGGTTTTTTAAACCGGTTTTTTAACCGATAGACTGGTTAACCGAAAAAATAACCGAAAAATTCAAAAAAAAGGCAAAAAAATCGGTTTTTAACCGAAAATAACTGGTTAAATAACCGAACCAGTTAAAGTAATTAACCGGACCAGTTAAAAAAATAACCGGTTAAAGTAATAACCAGTTAAAGCATTAACCGGTTAAAGTCAAAAAGTCAAATTAACCGGTATAACCGGTTAACCGATCCGGTTATTAAAATTAACCGGTTTGTGCACCTCTAGGTAGGGGCTTTATGACTACGAGCTCTAGTGTTATAACGTCCCATAAAGCCCTTGTGTGACGTGACACGACACGTGCCGCATAACGCCCCACAAGGGGCTTTATGACTACGGATGGCCTTAGACTAAGTCTTTGTGTAGTGGGGCGCCATCTCACCTTATAAAGCCCCATAAGGCCCCTGAACACCGTTACGGGGGGCTTTATGAGGGCGCCATAAATGAAAATTGGGGGTGTGGCGTGATAATTTTAACGGCGGTATGGGATTTGCTTTTGAAGTGTTGACCAATCAAAAATTATTAAGGGTTTTTTTTAATATTCTAATGAAATTGAAAATTAAGAATTAGGTAATGATGGGTAGGGGCTTTATGACTACGGGCTCTAATGATATAACGCCCCATAAAGCCCCCGTGTGACGTGGCACGACACGTGTCGCATAACGCCCTACAAGCGGCTTTATGACTACAGATGGTCTAAAGGGTATGGGGGCCGGCTAGGACCGGCGCCGGTCCCCCACACCGCCCCCTGAGGATCGGCTCGGCCCAAACGGCTCCCCACAGCCGGGTTAGACGGGGCCCCACTTGAAGATTATAGCCGTTGGAACGGCTCTTTTATATAAAAAAAAATTCCTTTTTCAATTTAAATACCCTCTATCTCATCCATTTTTATACAATTCTATCCTATTCTACTCCCATTCTTCTCCAATTCTCTTCATTTTTTATAAAAAACACTCCATATTTTTTATACCTATTTCTCTAATCATGCATTCTTTCAACCCAAACAACCCCAACCCAAACAACCCCAAACCGAATATTCACAACCCGAACCAACCTAACTTTTTTTCGACTCCCGCTTACACTCCGAATATGGATCATTCGTGGGGGGCTCCGCAATTTCCTTTTTCGGGTTTCCTACAAACACCCAACGCATTCTCACAAATGTCTCAAGTTCAACAACTCCAACAATACCAAGCACTACAACAAATCATGCAACGCAACTCGTTTGAACAACTCCAATCGCAACCGCCAACTTCCCAACCGGTTCAACTTGACGATGATGATGATGAAGAAGTCGTCCCCGAATCGCCACCGCAAGAGCTCAACCGAAAAAAAAAACAAGGGGAAGGGGAAGAAGGTTGAAAACGTACCCGAAACCGTGCCAAAAAGCGGTTCGAGAGCAAAGGGGAGACCTTGGACGAAAGTAGAGGAGGAGGCGCTAGCAATGGCGTTTGCTAAGTCCTCTACTTGCCCGATAGTCGGTATGAACCAAAGTTTAAATTTTTAATTTAAATTTTAAAAGTTTTTATTTTTTATTTTTACTAATGCATTATTTTTTAAAATTTAGGAAACAATCAAACGGGTACTAGTTTTTGGAAGAAGACAACGGCTAGATTTCACGAGATTATGGAGCATGGCTCGGATCGTGATATAGAAGCCGTCTCGGGCAAGTGGCGTAAAATGAGCAAGATCATCAATAACTTTAACGCAATTTATAACCAAATTTACACTTGTCCTCCTAGCGGGAGTAACGAGGCGGACATTCTTAACCTTGCTATCGCTAAGTGGGACTCTCAAAATTCAAAGCCTTTCCCGCACTTCCGTGCATGGAACGTTGTAAGGAAAGAACAAAAATGGACGCCGATTCCAAATGAGGTCGCAACCGCCAAACGGACTAAAACTTCCGAGTCCGGAAGTTATAGTGCGGGAGGCTCCACCGCTCGTTGTCAAATCGACATAAACGACGACCCGGAAGATGACGAGGACGTGTTGCCCATTCACGAGTCGGAACGTCCCACCGGGAGGGACAGCAAAAAAAGAGGCGGCCGGAAAGCACAAAGGGGCCGGCTCGAGTGGAGGGGGCGGCTCGGGTGGAGGGGGCGGCTCGAAGGCATCGGCGAAAATGGACGACTTGATAAACGAATTCCGTTCGTTCAAAGAGTTCGCAACCGAAAAATACACTCACAAGAAAACCGTGTCGGCCGACTATGCTCGAGCGGAGGATTTTAGGATTATGAGGTTGGATCTCGACTCGGTTCCGGTGGATGAATGCGAGGTTTATCGGAGGATGAAAGAAGAGGTGAAGAAAAAATGGACGTCGTAGGTTGTTTAGTTTTTTAATCGTATCGTAATTTTTTTTTGTTTTTTATGTTTTTAGGAAATGTAATTTTTTTTTTCGGAAATGTTTTTTTATTTTTTTTATTTTTAGGAAATGTAATTTTTTTTATGTTATGAAATGACTTTATTTATGTTGTTTTATGTTGTATTTTTTAACTTTTATAAATTTTATATTAAGTTAATAAAAAAACACTTAGAAAATTATAAAATAATGAAGTGAGGTAGCCCCATCCTCCATCCCCCTCAAATGTGAAGGAGGCCCATCCCCCACGAGCCGCCTACGTGGGGGCTCACCATACCCTTTAGTCTTATTAACACACTAATAACATACAATAATAAAGTATCCCATCTTTTCTACTCATATAGATACATAACTAGTGACAGAATCTGTGCTTCACGGCTGGTGATTCAACAAAACTAATATAAAAACATAGATAAAAAAAAACATTTGTCAACAAAAACCTAACACATATGTTGCGTAGCATTTTTATTTTGTTAAAAACGTTTCTCAATGAAAACTTTGTATAAGAAAAAAACAAAACGTAACACGTGCTTTGCGAGCTATGCGTAACTATTTATGTTGTTAAAATCAAATTTACACCGTCCTAAAACACCAACCCTTTTCCAATGGAAGATTTTTTCACTTGTACGATTATATCCTTATATTAATAGATATAATACAAATTAAATCATCTTAATTTGATTTCTTTTCATTTAGACCGTTATATTAATTGGTAAAATACAAATTAAATCCTCTTGTTTGTTTTAAATTAAATGTCACCTTAAAGTTATAAAATCAAACTTAATTCATATAATCTTGTTATAATTATAATTATTATTTATTGATTTGTTTATTATTTGATATTATTTTAGTTTTTTTTTTAAATAGAAAGTGATATCATGTCTGATTGTAAATGCCAAGTTACATCAAAACAGAAGGTAGACGGGCAAGAAGCTGCGTCGTCACCCATTTCTGAATTACAAACACTAATCTACCAAAAAGACAAAACCCTGCCCCCTGAGGCTGAACAATTGATGTGGATGACCCGTTGGACCCTGTTAAGAATTGGATAGCTTCTGGCGCTAAGGAGCCAAATGTGTCAAAGGCAAAAGGGACAAAAACATGTTGGTTCTCTGCACAAACTTTAGCGTGCTTATCAACTTTCTTTGATTCTGCCTTTCTTGCTGCTTGTCCAACTACAAACCCCTTTTCCCTTAAACCAACCAAAGGGGAAACCCCCGTGAGGTCCACACAAGCATGTTTCCCCCTAGCTCAATCAAAGACGAGCAGATCCGCTGGTCGCAGAGTAGATCTCCCTTCCATAGGGTCCGTAAGGAAATTCACAGGAGCCTTTTTCTTAGCCGAAATCCCAGCTCTTCTCAGGATGTCCCACAACACATCCTGCACCCAGTCATGCCGATATTTGAACCCATAGAGCTCTTTACAATGCACAACGCGTTCTCCGTATTTATCCATACAAGCTTTACGGCATATCGGGTAGGTTTCATCTTCTGGGTACATAGGGATCATCAGCCGGTATTTAAGGATGGCTATGTATTCTACTACTGACATACATTATCCCAGCCCCTCAATCGGGATAACTATGTGCTAAAATCTTGAGCATGAGGACCCTTCAGGCACTCCAACCGTCTTATGGTAAAATGACAAATCAAAATTTTCACCCAGCCTTTGAGCGATTTTGCTAAACAGAGCATTCGCCAAAGTTTTTTTTTTATGGCTTCAGGGGGGGGGGTCCTTGTTAGAGAAACCGTTGATATCAAAGTCTGGGAGAAAGACATTTAAGCGTTCCAGCGCCTGCATATTTCACTTCTTAATATACTTATTATCTGATGTTATTTTAATTTTTTTAAATTAGTTAAAATATTTTAAATATATAAGTTTAGATTAGATCAAAATAATTTAGTTATGGGGAAATTTGGGACGACACCATATTTAGAGTTTGTTCAATTTCGGATGGTGTACAACCGATTCACTTTACATTTTAAGCCATTTTCTCTTAAACAACACTATTTTTCTGAGTTAACAATCGAATTGAAATTTTCTTTTTAATAATTAGTTTAAAGATTTAAGAAGAGATACTACAAGTCGTATTTTGAAATATCAACCGCTTATTAAAAAATGTTTTACATAAGTCTCATTTCGTTCCAATAAATTTTTTTTTTTTTATTTTGTTAACAAAATCTTTTATACATGTCACACCCCGATATTTCCACGTATTACCGGTGGGGAGTATCGTGACGTAGTTGATATCATCATAGTCAATTAATCACAGTTCAATGCACAGCAGAAGTCTAAAGTAATAATAAAACAAACCGATTCGAAAGTATAATAAAACATTACACAACGGTTGTATATGGATCCACATGCGGATCTTAAAACAGAAATATAAACACTGTTCAACAGACTTTAGACGTTTAGAACTCGCAAGATTCCTTATTAACGCCCTGAACTCCCAGCCAATTACGTACAGTACCTGTCACTTAATGTTTTTGGAAAATACGTCAGTTTACATTGGTAAATACAATTAACTGACTTTTTTGAAAACATTTATGAAAATTGATTTAAATGCACAAGGCACAAATATCCTTTTATAACTTGGGACAATTATATAAAAATAATCTTGTATACAGATTTATATGTTCCTTATACATTCAGGGCCCGATATAGAAACCGAGTCAAGATTAACAAACACACCACAAGTATAGGCCCACAAGAAAGTGAGATACCGTTTTTCCTACGCAACTGTCAGGTGTATGCCTACACCCGTGCTTAAGACGTGGCCATTTCTTAATAAATGATGCCAAGGATATCCGGGACATGGTCATTAACCCCAAAAGGCTTTGTTTTAAACAAGACAGATTAAAACGGGTTACCTCAATAATTTAACCACTAATCGATTAAACATTCAATACCCGACCAAGCGGTATTATTATAATACCGTATCCCAAACCCATATAGGGAAAATAAGTTAAAAGTATTTACCTGAGCTAAAATGTAATTTTATTCTCAGCCGTATATTCAAATCAGCAAGCACAAGTACCTCTACTGGGAATCTCAATCTGGAATGAAGGTTTTATTAACCTATTAGATTCCTAACGGGTCTTATTTAAGCTGTAACTTAGACCGGTTAGTTTTAAGGAAAGGTTTTCGGTTCAAAACGTAAGATTAAGCGAAGACCAACGGTAGTAGCTGGGCTGGTTAGGAAAAAGGGTTGATGGGTTCAACTTTGCCTAACGCAGGTCGTGGGGTCCCCCCACGTTTGCAAAACGCGGAAGGAGGTTCACTAGTTAGTTTTTGTTATTTGCTGGAGATCCTTCTCTGAATTGTATTCAGATTCGGATGTGGGAGCAAATAGAATGTGTGTGGTGTGTGTGAAAAGGAGTGACTCGTATGTAAGCAAGTACTCAATGTGAATGACCAGAGATTAGAGAATCAGAGCTGGCCAGGAGATGTTTCTTGAAGTAAATGAAGTGTCAATTTATAGGAGAAGACATCTCCCGAAGTAGAATTCATTTGACTAGTGATCCTTCTTGCAGTGAGGGGCTTACCCTTTCGGGGGTTGAAGCCTTTTGTCCCCCGGATAATAGCGTGCATTCCTGCAGACCTGCATTGCTTTTGCGGCTGTGGGTTGGTGAAGCAATCCCTGGATGTGACTGGCTACTGTTTCCGTGTTGCTTTTCCCTTCCTCACAGCTTTTTAAGCCTTGAACCCTTTAACCCTTTAAGCATTTACGCAATTAGCCATTTTATTCCATCTTGGGCTATGACGGGTGGTCCTTTGGACAACCCTTAAGCATGTTAAAAGATGAAATAATCCTCCACTTAATCGTGTAATTATCTTGAATTAGATAACTACGGTGCTTATGTTTCAGGTGCAGTTCAGGAGTTAAAAGATGGATAAAACGCAGCTTTGGAGGCTTTGGTGATAAACGGGTCGAGCGTGGAACAAGAGACACAACAAAGAAAACAAGGCAGCTCTCCACCGTAAATTACGGTCCTACCGTAATTTACGGTGGACCTGGATTTTACCTTCTCCTCCACCGTAACACAGTTTGTTTGTGCCGTAAAAGAACCATGTCCACCGTAAATTACGGTGGAGCCGTAATTTACGGTGGTGTCAGCGTGAAAACATGTAACTGCCACTTTTAAGTTAGTTTTGGGGTGTCTTTTCATGATCACTCATCATTGGACGGTTTTGGATCATCCTTGGGGCGATTTTTGGCTACTTGCTTGGTTTGTGAACAATTCTTATCATCCGGTTTGTATTTTCGATTCGTATGAACATTGGTTTGATTATGATGATGATTCACCGAGCCATGTCCGGCTAAACTCTTCGGTGATCATCTTAGGTGAATGTTTCTTGAACTTTTGTGTGTTTTATTTCCGAATTTCTAGAATGATAACTTGCATTGCTTGAATATCATGGTGTATGTTTGATTGTTTGTAACTTGTTAATCGATAGTGCAATTTCTAGTTTTAATCGTACGTTCTTGGTGCCGTTGGCAATCGAGATATCACGGGAAGGGTTAGGGTTGGTTATTGGTTAATTGGTCATCGGGAAACAACCTCGCGTTTATATAATCCGAGTACTTTGTTCCCTTTTATCACTTCAATCATCTATACACGAGTTATGTCTATGTAACTCTTTCTAGTTGGAATTGCACACAATTGTTTAAAGAAACTGAAACCTAAGATGATCATTGTTCTCTTCTAATCTATTTTAAAACCTACATTTGATTTGCCATTAGTTTAATTTAGTTTTCTCAAACAACAATCCAAATCATTGAAATTTAATTTCTGCAATTTAGTTTAATATTAATTTAAGTACAAAGCTATACAATCGACACATTTTCCACATACTCCCTGAGTTCGATACCCTCTTATCACTATCTATAGTTGTATTTGGGATTAAATTTGCGTGACCCACGACAATCACGTCAAATTTTGGCGCCGTTGCCGGGGAGTAGTGCGCAACGTGTGTCATTTTTGTTAGTTTTGTTTTGTTATTTTCGGGTTTACACTGGTGTGTTTAGTGTGCAGGTTCTACAGGTGCATGCATACTAGAGGCTCTCACAAAGCGTCACCATTGTCATTTGATCCGGAAATCGAAAGAACGCTACGACAAAACGGAGTTTTAGTACGCGAAAACAAAATCGTTGGTTCACCTACTTCACCCATTACACCAAGAAACATCATGGACGAACCACAAATACCACCTACAACGGGTCAAACGACCTCATCCTTCATTCCTACATCCACACAACCATCACCAAACACCACTATTCCAAACATCACCACAATTCCTACTCCAATTCATGATACTACACCAACCAATACCAACACCACACAACCAAACACTACTCAAGCCGAACCTACTCTCACCTATAGCCCTTCCGCCACAATCCCACCATTATCCCACTTCTTTCCCCCAACTACGGGTCAATCATCATCCACCTTCACAATTGCACCCAATTCAACTATTGTGCATACTACTTCATCTTTTAGACCACAACCACAACAATCGGGTTTTCAGTATTCGACCATCCCATTTGGGCAAACTTCGGGAATTCAAGGAGATGGTTATGATGAGGGATTTGAAGAATTTGAAGGGTATGATGATGATGGGTACGGTTATGGAGGTTATGGTGATCAAGGGGAGTTTGGGTATTTGCAAAGTCAATCTCAAGGGATGGCAAGTGTTGGTGGAATGCCACAACAACAAATTATACCACAACACATTCGGCCAAGACCACAAGGGCCACCAATACAACAACCTAATCCATTGCAACAAGTCCGGCCACAACATGTACAACAACAATTTCAAAGACCACCTCAACGCCCACCGATGCGACAACAACAGTTTCAACAACCAATCGCACCACAAGGGCAAGTACCAAGGCTAAATGGTCCTATTATTCCGAGAGGTAGGTATGGTGTACCAAGGAGACACCTTAGGGAAAATGTGAGGGGCATTGAAGCACATTTTCGGCCGGTAATCACGCAAAACCCTTCACCGGTAGTCATCCCTCATAATGATCAAGGGCGAACATTTGAAGTAAGAACCAATTCTTTGCAAAGTTTACCAAAGTACAAGGGGTTGGCAAATGAGGAGCCTTATTTTCATTTAGAGGCTTATGACTCTATTTGCAACACTCTTGGGAGTCAAGGGTTTTCAGCTGATGACATTAAATTGGTATTATTCCAATTTTCTTTGGAAGATAAGGCGAAGAAATGGTTCTACACGTTACCTTCGGCATCCATATATACATGGGGGGAGATGCAACAAACCTTCTTGGATGAGTTTTACACCGCCCAAAAGACAAACGATGCAAGGAAGGGATTGAGAAGCTTTCAACAACAACATGGTGAGATGTTTCACGAGGCGTTTGAGCGTTTCAACATGATGATTAAAAACTGCCCTCATCATGGAATTGAATTATGGGAGTTGATGAATGCTTTTCATGAGGGGTTGAGTGCCGAAGATGCACGTGATTTGATGTCTATCACCGGTGGGACTTTTGGAACAAACTATGAGAATGATGATTGGGAGTTCTTGGAAAGCATGGCAACAACATCAAAGAGGAAAGCTCAAGCCTCAAGAAGAGCCCGACCGACCACTAACCGACCGCAAGTGCACGCCATAGATGAGGGTAATGTTCAAACCACTAACCAAATTTATGATGTTTGTGCTTTGTGTAATGAGATAGGTCATGCGGCTGAAAATTACCAAGGGATGTTGGAAGGGCAATACGAGGAAGTCCATGCGATTCAAGGTCAAGGTCAAGGAGGAGGTGGTAGGAACTACAACAACATGAATTCTAATACCTACCACCCCGGATTGAGGAACCATCCAAATTTTCGATATGGGAACCCTTCAAATCAATCAAACCCGAACTTTCAAGGTAGCCAAGGAAACTATGGTTCGCGCCAACCTTATAACAATCAAGGTGGATATAGAAGTGGGAACAACCAAGGGTACCAAAGGCAAACGGGTCAAGAACAAGGGGGTTCTTCGGGTGGAAACGAGGTGATGGAGATGCTAAAGAGCATGCAGACGGAGATGCAAAAACGGAATCAACTTGATGAAGTCCGAATGCAAAAAGATGAAGTTCGTGACAAAAGCATCCAATCACTAACAACCCAAATGGGTCAATTGGCAACCGATGTGGCTGAATTGAAGAAGAACAAGGGTCAACTTCCTAGTGACACCAAGGTAAATCCATCACACGGTTCGTCAAGAGGTAATGTAAATGTTCATCAGGTTAGTGTTTTGAGAAGTGGAAAAGAGTTTAAAGCTAATTTGTCACCCGAATTAGTTGAGGGGGTGGTTGAGGACATCACGGGTAATGATAGTGATGATGATGTTTCACCGGTTAAACCAAAAGAAACAATTGTTAAAAAACCGGGTTTGGGTGAAAATGAAAAGAATGAAAAAGTTGAGGGTGAACCGAGTCAAGTCCCGTTTCCATCGGCCCTACTTGACCCGGGAAAGAAAAATTTTGTTGTGTCGAGAGGTCCTCAAAAAGAGGAGATGTGGGATATGTTCAAACAAGTAAAAATAAATCTCCCACTCCTTGATGCAATAAAACAAGTCCCCGCTTATGCAAAATTCTTAAAAGAATTATGTACACAAAAAGGCAAAACAAGAAGAAAGTGCCTAAGCGGGTGGACTTAACCGGGCAAGTGAGTGCGGTGTTGAATGGGGAGCTTCCTCCTAAGCTCCAAGATCCGGGCACGCCATTGATTAATGTACAAGTTGGTAATTTTCAAATGGCTAAGGCGTTGCTAGATCTCGGAGCCGGAGTTAGCATTTTACCGGGGGGCTTATATGACCAATATGACTTTGGTCCGTTATCAAGGGTGGAGACAACGGTTGTTTTAGCCGATTTGTCTCATAAGTTACCTCGGGGTATGGTTCAAAATGTAATTGTGAAAATTGATGAGTTTTATTACCCGGTGGACTTCTTAGTCTTGGATTACTCATCGGCGGACCCTAAGCAACAACAAAATATAATTTTGGGTCGGCCATTTTTAAGCACCGCACATGCTATTATTGATTGTAGATTTGGTACAGTTGATATGGCTTTTGGAAATAGAAAAATGCGTTTGAATGTTTTTACTAACAATTCTAATGCTAACGGTGTTGATGAGTGTTTCATGGCAGACATAGTAGATGGATGCAACCCGCATGAGTATGAGGAGGATGGTTTGGATATTTGCCTGTGTGACTTTTCTGAACAGGTACATGCTTATGCACTACGGGTTGAAGAGGAAGCACAAGATGCTATGGCAATGAAAGAAGGTCGGCCACCATGGACCCATCAATTCGAGGGTCTACCGGTGGAGATCGATTCGGGTACAAAACCATCATTGGAGGAACCACCAAAGTTGGAGCTCAAGGACTTGCCTAACCATTTGAAGTATGTATTTTTAGGGGATAATGACACTTTACCGGTCATTATTGCCTCTAATTTGGAATTGGCACAAGAGCAAGCATTGATTGAGGTTTTAAAAGAGAACAAGGGTGCTATTGGATGGACGATTGCCGACCTCAAAGGAATTAGTCCATCCATTGTCATGCATAAAATTATCACGACCGAAGATGCCAAACCGACGCGAGAAGCTCAAAGGCGGTTGAACCCGAACCTAAGGGAGGTAGTTAAAAAAGAGGTAATTAAATGGTTGGATGCGGGAATCATCTATCCAATTTCGGATAGTGCTTGGGTGAGTCCCACTCAAGTTGTGCCTAAGAAGGCCGGCATTCAAGTAGTCAAGGATGAAAGTGGTGAACAAATTGCCACCCGACCGGTTACCGGGTGGCGTGTGTGTATTGACTACCGAAAATTGAATGCCGCCACTTCTAAGGACCATTTCCCGCTTCCTTTCATTGACCAAATTATTGAAAAATTGTCGGGTCAAAAATATTACTGCTTCTTAGATGGGTACTCGGGTTACAATCAAATCGCCATACACCCGGATGACCAACACAAGACCACCTTCACATGTCCATATGGCACCTTTGCGTTTAGGCGAATGCCATTTGGCTTGTGTAATGCTCCGGCAACTTTCCAACGATGTATGATGAGTATTTTCTCGGACATGGTTGGAGAGTCGCTTGAAGTATTTATGGATGATTTCTCCATTTTTGGCACTACTTTTGATACTTGTCTCAACGAATTGCAAAAGGTTTTGAAAAGATGCGTTGAGAAAAATCTAGTGCTAAGTTGGGAGAAAAGTCATTTCATGGTGCAAGAGGGCATTGTGTTGGGGCCTGTGATTTCTGAAAGGGGAATGGAGGTGGATAAGGCAAAGATACGGGTAATATCATCTTTGCCACCTCCTAAAAATGTTAAGGGTGTAAGGTCATTCTTGGGACACGCGGGTTTTTATAGACGTTTCATTAAGGGTTTTAGTGTTATCACCAAACCTTTATGTAACTTATTATTAAAAGATGTCCCGTTTGATTTCACTAACGAGTGTATGCAAGCTTTCACTGTTTTGAAGGAACACTTGGTCAAGGCGCCTATTTTGCAACCACCCGATTGGTCAAAGCCGTTCGAGATAATGTGTGATGCGAGCGACACCACTATTGGTGCAGTTTTGGGTCAACGGGTTGATAAGAAACCGGTGGTTATATACTATGCAAGCAAAACTTTATCCGAAGCGCAACTTAACTACACTACAACCGAGAAGGAATTACTAGCG
Organism: Helianthus tuberosus; assembly: GCA_030545235.1. Lineage (NCBI taxonomy): Eukaryota > Viridiplantae > Streptophyta > Magnoliopsida > Asterales > Asteraceae > Helianthus > Helianthus tuberosus. The sequence goes on from CM060395.1 coordinate 24,095,350, forward strand.
GTGGTGTATGCTTTGGATAAGTTTCGCTCGTATATTTGGGGAAGCAAGGTAGTGGTTTATTCGGATCATAGTGCGGTCCGATACTTGATGGAGAAGAAAGACGCGAAGCCTCGGTTGATTCGGTGGGTATTATTGTTACAAGAATTTGATCTAGAGATCCGAGACAAAAAGGGAAGTGAGAACGTAGTGGCGGATCACTTGTCTCGGATTCCGGTGGAAGGGATCGATGATGTAAGTGAAATCAATGAAAGTTTTCCCGACGAGCAACTTCTAGCCGTTTCTACCTTTGTTGCACCGTGGTATGCTCACTATGTTAACTATTTAGCCACGGGTGCCATCCCAAGTCATTGGACCAAGAAACGCCGACAACAATTTATGGTTCAAGTGAAGCAATACATTTGGGATGAGCCGGATCTCTTCAAGATCGGACCGGATCAAGTTATACGGAGGTGTGTGCCCGAGACGGAAGTGTTGGAAATCTTAACTCATGCCCATTCGTCCGCTTGCGGGGGTCATTTTAGTGGGCATAAAACAGGCTATCGGGTACTTTCTTGTGGGTTTTATTGGCCCACTATTTTCAAGGATGCAATTGAGTTCGCCAGAAATTGTATAAATTGCCAAAAGATGGGTAGCATATCGAAGAGGGATGAGATGCCATTACAACCAATCTTGGTTGTAGAGATATTTGATGTATGGGGTATAGATTTTATGGGTCCGTTCCCGAATTCGAATGGCTTTCTATACATTTTGGTAGCGGTGGATTATGTCTCGAAGTGGATTGAAGCTATTGCAACACGAACAAACGACCATTCGGTTGTTTGTAAATTTGTTCAATCCAACATCTTTTCTCGTTTCGGCATCCCGCGGGTCATTATAAGCGATGGTGGTTCGCATTTCAAGAACTTCAACTTCGGAAAATTATTGAAGAGGTATAGCGTGAATCACCGAATTGCCACACCTTACCATCCGCAAACGAGTGGACAAGTCGAAGTGTCCAACCGTCAAATCAAAGAAATTCTCATGAAGACGGTAAGAACGGATAGGAAGGATTGGTCAAGTAAGTTAGACGATGCATTGTGGGCATACCGAACGGCCTACAAGACTCCAATTGGCACAACGCCTTACCGAATGGTGTATGGAAAGGGTTGTCATTTGCCAATGGAGTTGGCGCATCGGGCACATTGGGCGATCAAGACAGTCAACGCGGATTACGATGAGGCGGGTAAGTTGAGAAAGTTGCAATTGAGCGAGATAGAAGAGATTCGAGATGAGGCGTACGAATGTGCATCGGCTTATAAGGATAAACTAAAGAAAGTGCATGATGCGAAATTGCGAAAGAAAACGTTCGAAGTGGGGCAGAAAGTTTGGTTGTACAACTCACGATTGAAGATGTTCGCGGGCAAGCTTAAAAGCAAATGGATGGGTCCGTATGTTATTCGACGAGTTGGGCGATTTGGTGATGTAGACATCCAAGACGAGCAAACATTGAAACAACAAACGGTGAACGGTCACCGCTTGAAGCCGTACTTGGAGGGAAATGACATCAATAACTTGGAGCTTGACAAAGCGGGTTACATCTTACGCCCGGTCGATGAAGAACAACCATGAGAGGCCCAGGTTTGGTGGTAGTGTACATAGTAGTATTTTGTTTTGTTTTGTTTTGTTTTGTATAATTGCACAATTGCCATAGTTCCTCGAAGTCCGTGTTCGAAACAAGTGTGGGGATGTTCGGGTCTCGAATTGCTCTTACATTGTGTTGAGGACAACACGGGATTTTTGAGGGGGTAGGGTAATTTTTACAAGTTTTTGAAAAAATTAAAAAACATAAAAAAATCGAAAAAAGTTAAAAATTTTAAAAAAATTTCACAGAAAATCTTCAATTTTTGGCGAAGGTATGATGCCCAGTGTGCACCGTAAATTACGGCCATACCGTAATTTACGGTGGTTGTTAAAATAAGTTGGATTTACGGTCAAAACCTACTGATTTACGATGCAGAGTTGATGTTCAGGTCTCACCGTAATTTACGGTGAGACCGTAAATTACGGTGCGCAGAAATTTTGCAGTCGTCGTTCGGGGTCCCGCTTATATATAAAAAAAAATATAATAAAACAAAACCTGGTCACATGAATATTTCCCCATCCACCCATTCTCTTTCACTTTACCATCATCATCTTTTCCTTCTCTCAAGACCCACCACAACTTCCATAGTTCTTATTCTTCTCAAATCTTCCATCCTCCATAACTTTCCAAATTCCTGTCCAAATCAAGTGAAATCTTGGTCTAACTTGACTAATTTTTCACAACCTTGTCGTTTGTGAGGAGAGATTTCAGAGAAAACGCACTTTTGGGGTCCGAATTTGAAACCCTAATTCGAGATAATTTGGGGGTTTTGGAGTTTTTGGTTTCACAAGCACTCTTCCATCTTTAACCCAAGGTATGAAAGCTTATTTTGTTATATTTTGGTGCTACATTGTGAAAAGTAAGGTGATTTAGGTTATGTGCTCTTGCCCACTTGCTTGTTGTTAAGATATGATTATGAAGTTGATTATCGAACATGGTTTGTGGTTGTAGATGTAGGATATGTGGTTAAAGTAGTGAACTTTTGACATCATGCCCAATTTTTGAAAAAATTTTGAGATACTTTTGGTTCACTAACATCTACAACCATGATAACAAGCAAGTGTGGGGATGATTTTGAAGAGATGGTTTAAGTTGGTGTTTGCTTTTGTTGCTTGTTTCATGTGTGTAGGAAATGGCTAGGACAAAGGAACAAGCGGGATCAAGTTCGTCTTCATCAAAAGGCAAGGGCAAACAAAAGGAGCAACCACCAAGAAAGAGGCAATATATGGGTAGGGTTAGTGAAAGTGAAAGTGAAAGCGAAGAAGAGATGGAGTTAGACCCGAGTGAAAAGCCGGTATGGAATTCGGGGTCTTTGGATGATCAATCTGAGGTTTGGCAGCCAACACTTTACAATGATTGCATGAATAAGTTGAAAAACAAGGCAGCTGCTTTTATTTGTGAGAAAGAAGTTGATGAGCCCCAATTTGGCCAGTTTGGGGTGTTTGCTAAATTTCGCGCTCTAGGTTGGGAAGGGGCGCTTAAATGCTTTGACAAAGACAAGAGTAACCTGTTTATGACAGAGATTCAAGAGTGGATGGCAACTTTAAAATGTCACAATTTTAACAAGCCATCACAGATGAAGTTGATCGGGGAGGTACATGGGGTACCGGTGGAGATGTCATACGATACACTGAAGAGGCTTGGGAAGTATGACAGTCTCCCATCTCGGGAGTACATGGTTCCCACACTTGATGACTTATTGCTTAAGCCGGAGAAACATCAGCGATGGAATGACATGTTGGCAGCATTGTTCTTGCCCGGTAGATACAGTGGTATTTTATACCGGAAGAATTTGAAAATTGAAGCTAAACTGTTGCATACAATCTGTCTTCTCAATGTCATTCCAAGAAGGGGAGACAAAGAACAGGTGAGGTTTCCGGAGATACCTGTTCTTTATTCGTTGATACATGGGTCTCCACGTTTCCCGATACGTTACCTTATTATGCACCACCTTTGGATCTGCCGGAATAAATATGGAAGAGACATTGTCCCGTATTGCCGAATAATTACGGGATTGATGAAACAACAGAAGGCAATAACATCCGAAGACCGAGGCTTGACAAAAAGACACCAGCCTTTTACGTTGGATAGGTTGGGGAATGTTTGGACGTATATTCAGTCGGAGCGGTATCACAAGTTGAAGTCGGAAGGGCAACGGTGGAGGGCATTAAAGTTGAATGCACGAGATTTGTTACCGGGAGAGCCGGATGAGCCAGAGAGTGACGAAGAGTTAGTTCCGAGCGGAGATGAAGACTATGCGGACGCGCCGCATGGTGGTGAAAATGTGGTTCAAGGTGGTTATGGTCAGGGTCATGGTGGGATGTTTTATGATTATACGCAGCAGTCGTATGTACCGGGTTGGGCCTATGAAGGCACCATGCAAGAGGTGATTGCTAATCAACGTCCTCCGGCGTCCGTGTTTGATACGTGGTCGGGGTCGGAGAGGACATTGTTTGATCAAAACACAAGAAATAGTGCGAGTTTAGAGCGGGCCATGAAACACAATTTAGACCGTCAAGAGCTATGGAATCGCACTCATGCGTATTCCCGGGAAGTGGAAAGGAATAACAATTATTTTGATGATCAAGCGAGGCGGATGCATGCAGATTGGCATGCCGGAAGGCCGGTTGTTGAGGATCCACAACAAGTGGACTATGCCTCATTACCGCCTTATGATGGTAGTATCTCATATCCGACTCCACCGGTCCACCACTCGCAATGGATTGACCCGAGGCAACGAGAGGGAGCGCAACAACAAGAAGGAGGAAGTAGTAGTGGTTCGTTCGCGTTCGGTGAATGGAATGACGTAATGTCTTCCGTTTTCGGACCTCCGGGACCGCGCTACTATTAGTAAGGTTGTGTTTCTCCTTTTGTATACTTTTTGTGCATATTTGATAGTTTGTTTAAGGATTGGGAGGTTGGGTGGTGTTTTGATATGTTGTGTTTGGGGTTGGTGATTGAGTGGTGGTGTCTATGTTTATGTTAAAAAGAAGAAAATATAAAAAAAAATTATAAAATGAAAAATACAAAAAGAAATTTGGGGTTTGAGTAAAGAAGCGTTTTGGTTGATGTTGAAAAGGTTTTTAGTGATCAAAACCTCTCAAAACCATACATTGGGGTCAATGTATCCCAAGTGTGGGGATGGGGGAAATTTTAAAGATTTTGAAAAATTTTGAGCCAAGTGAAACAATGTGAAAATTTGAACACCCTAGATTAACCCCAAGTTGGTGCACCGGCAACCCTTGATACCTTTTTCATTCTTGGTGAGAGTTGTAGCCACACATGTATAGAAATAATGCTTATCTTTGATGAGAGTGGCTACGGGTGGGGGTGCATTAGAACTTGTGCTTGAATGCGATTTGAGTCCTTAGTTAGATATAAATGCAAAAAGGATAAGGGCATTTAGGTAACCTCGTCGTTGGTGTGAGTGAGTGTGGGATTTGGGGGGTTGGACCTCATAAGTTATATATATGAGCACGGTAGTGAGAGGGGCGGGGGTTTGGACATTTAGTTGCCCATTTTGTGCCTTAAAAGCCTATCATTTGTTACCCCTAGCTACTTACTTAAAAACTTACCCAAATTTGACCCGGTCTTATAGTGTTAGTGATAGTATTAGTAGTTTTAGTAGTTTGTAGTAGATAGGGTTAATGCGCTATTGTATTTTTGTTTGCTTGAAAAAAAAAATTAGAAAAGAAAAGAAGAAAAAAAAAAGAAAAAAAAAAGCAATGAAAAATGAAAAAAAAAAAGAAGTGATGTTAGTTATCTTGTGTATAGTAGTTCAGTTTGTTAGTTGTTTGTTTGTTTATTTGTGTAATAAAAGACCGGGTCGAGTTTTCGCTACTTCATATATATTCCATTTCCTACCCATACGCCTAGCCACGTTACAACCTTGAAAGTCCCTTTGATTTGCATTTATGTTTGACCCATTTTAGGAGAATGATCGATTTAAGTACAGGCTTATGATTGTGCAACCACCCGTTTGCCTAGTGTGTGTCTAGCATTATCTTTGCTAGTTTTCACTTGTAGCCGAGAGGAGAGATTTAGAGAGGGGTGCATTGGTTGGGTGTTAAAAAGGGGTTAGTAAAAAGATTGCATGTTTTGCTTGGTTTAATTTGATCACTTGTTTTGAAAATGATTTGAGGAGTTGCTTGGGACAAGCAACGGTTAAGTGTGGGGATGTGACGGGTGGTCCTTTGGACAACCCTTAAGCATGTTAAAAGATGAAATAATCATCCACTTAATCGTGTAATTATCTTGAATTAGATAACTACGGTGCTTATGTTTCAGGTGCAGTTCAGGAGTTAAAAGATGGATAAAACGCAGCTTTGGAGGCTTTGGTGATAAACGGGTCGAGCGTGGAACAAGAGACACAACAAAGAAAACAAGGCAGCTCTCCACCGTAAATTACGGTCCTACCGTAATTTACGGTGGACCTGGATTTTACCTTCTCCTCCACCGTAACACAGTTTGTTTGTGCCGTAAAAGAACCATGTCCACCGTAAATTACGGTGGAGCCGTAATTTACGGTGGTGTCAGCGTGAAAACATGTAACTGCCACTTTTAAGTTAGTTTTGGGGTGTCTTTTCATGATCACTCATCATTGGACGGTTTTGGATCATCCTTGGGGCGATTTTTGGCTACTTGCTTGGTTTGTGAACAATTCTTATCATCCGGTTTGTATTTTCGATTCGTATGAACATTGGTTTGATTATGATGATGATTCACCGAGCCATGTCCGGCTAAACTCTTCGGTGATCATCTTAGGTGAATGTTTCTTGAACTTTTGTGTGTTTTATTTCCGAATTTCTAGAATGATAACTTGCATTGCTTGAATATCATGGTGTATGTTTGATTGTTTGTAACTTGTTAATCGATAGTGCAATTTCTAGTCATAATCGTACGTTCTTGGTGCCGTTGGCAATCGAGATATCACGGGAAGGGTTAGGGTTGGTTATTGGTTAATTGGTCATCGGGAAACAACCTCGCGTTTATATAATCCGAGTACTTTGTTCCCTTTTATCACTTCAATCATCTATACACGAGTTATGTCTATGTAACTCTTTCTAGTTGGAATTGCACACAATTGTTTAAAGAAACTGAAACCTAAGATGATCATTGTTCTCTTCTAATCTATTTTAAAACCTACATTTGATTTGCCATTAGTTTAATTTAGTTTTCTCAAACAACAATCCAAATCATTGAAATTTAATTTCTGCAATTTAGTTTAATATTAATTTAAGTACAAAGCTATACAATCGACACATTTTCCACATACTCCCTGAGTTCGATACCCTCTTATCACTATCTATAGTTGTATTTGGGATTAAATTTGCGTGACCCACGACAATCACGTCAGGCTACCCCCGTCATTAGCCCCCCAAGTCAGAGGTTTTTGGGGGATGAGCTCAAAGACGTCTGACTTTTACACGCGTGTTTTACTGCCTAAAAGTTTCAAGGGTTCGATGCTTGAAGGCTTGAAGGATTGTGATCAGTTAATATTTGAATTTTAAATAACTGACAGTTGATGTGATTGATGTATGGCGGTTCGTAGGGTGGCAGTTACTATTTGCCATTATTACCCCTATTGTAGGTTATTTTATATTTTCATATCTCATTTATTTACACAATTTGCTTTGGATAAACATCATTTTTCTTCCTTTTTTCTCTCAAGTTTCCCCCTTTTCATTCGAAAATCAGGTCAGTTCCATTTCTCTTATTCTCTCTTTAATTGTTCATAGTTATGGGTGCTCGGAAGGATATGGCAAAATCCTTCTCTCGACTGACCCAAGAGGAAGTCGATTTATTTTGTGTGGAATGGGGAATAGGGACAAAGTATAGACCGGTTGCACCGGCTTGCGATAAATCTGTCAATGCTTGTCCTTCTGGTATGATTGCCTTGTATTGTCGTCATTTTGAGTTCTCAAATCTCCATTATCCGTTTTCAAACTTTGTGTTGAATGTATTGGAATATTATCGAGTGTCTTTTGGTCAAGTTCATCCCCTAGGTATGGCTAGGGTTTTGCATTTCGAAATTCTGTGCCGGGCTTGTGGATATGATCCCACTCTTTTAGCATTCCGTCGTTTTTTCCGGCTTGCTAAAAATGGTGATTGGTTCACCTTCGAAACCAGTCAAGTTGATACTTGTTTGATTTCGTCCAGGGTTTCTACACTTGGGGTTTGGAAAGATCGGTTTTTCTGGGTGTCGGAGGAAATTGTTCCTTTCAAACTTGTTTGGAGACACCCGGACGCTGTTCTGAACGAGCCGGAGCCCTCTGATTCCGAGATAAACACCCGTTTTTTAGAAATTCTTAGGGAATGCCCTTTGAGGCTTCGTCCCTTCCCTGAGCATCTGTTGGTGTTATTGGGTATAAGTAAACTGTGGGAAAATGCTAACCGGGACCCGGTGCTTATTAGAGATGGGAAGGGTATGCCTTTATTCCTTTCTTGCTTTTTATTTCTTTTTATTTGTCTGCTTATGTCCTTTTATATTTTGTATTGTAGTTATGTCTGCCTTGGATTTTATTAAGAGTGATGATACCTCTGACGTTGTTTTTGATGATGCTGCTGGTACCCCTGGTGAGAATGCGGTTGTTAAGGGTGCTGACTATAGGTTTGAGGGTTCTGGTTATGTCAATGTTCCTAATGTCAAAGGGTTCACCAAGGTTAGTGTGTCCAAAGGTTCTACTCGTCGTTCTCAACGTCATCTGAAGGGTGTTGAGCAACCTTCTGGCTCAGAGCCTATTGACGTTAGTGATGATATCGAGGCATCAGAGGATCAAGCTGTGGATGTTGGTAAAGGGAAGGAAAAGGAGTTGATTGTTTCGAGCAAGAAGAAGAAATTGGTTAAGAGGAGTACTATTTCTGCTATTGAAGGTTCGTCGGCCAAAAGTGTTGAAAGCTTCGAGGGTTCAGAGGACATTTATGTGCCCAATTGGAAGGTTAAGGTTGGTGACAATTTTAAGGATCCTACTGTGTGTGCTGAAGCTTTAGCTCATTTTGCTCCTCCCGGTGTTCGAGATGCCATATCTGAGATGGAGGGTGATCATCTTATCTCTAGGATGATGCTCAGTTCCTGCAACCTTTCTGCCCTTTTGGCTGAAGGTGTCACCCGCTTTGCTAAAGGGATGCGGGAATATGAAGAGACTTCTAAGAAGAAGGAGAAAATGAAGGCTTCCATTGCTGCCATGAAGAAAGAAATTGAGAGCTTTTCTGAGAAGGAGTTGGCTTGGAACAAGAAGATTGAGGAGTTAACTAAGAGGCACGATATTGAGATGGGTGATCTTAGGAAATGCTTTGAAGCTAACTTATTGAAACTGAAGGCTGACCGGGAGACCTTGGCTGTGCAAAAGAAAGCCTTTGATAAGGAGAAGGATGGTTTGAAAGCTTTGGTTGCCCAAACTACCGGGGATAACCAATGGCTCATTGAACATGGTTTTCATCAGGTGGTTACCTATCTCTTGCACTCTAAGGAATTTAACTCCGCTCTTGGTGATGTCTACACTAAGCTGCTCAATCTGGGAAAACACCAAGGCCTTATTGCGGGTTATAAGCTTCACGAGTCTGGCAACCCTTTGGAGAAATCTCCTCTATACCGTCCCGAAGCTTCTGACGTCTTTAAGAGTTCCGTGGAGCAAATGGAGAGGTTATCCTACCCGTGTGTAAGTCAAGTTGCCTCTTGTTATGGTAAGCCTCTCTCTGCTTTACAGGAACTGAAGCCGGATGGTTTGAATGAAAAGTTATGTGCTGAACTGCTTGGCTCCCCTTCGAGGAAACGTTCCTTTTCGGGGGATAGTGAGGATACTTTTCCTGGGGAGGCCGATGCTCCGAAGGATGCTAGTTTGGAAGTTTCAGCTGTTGATGATCAAGGTCCGAAGGCTAAGAAGGTTAAGAAGACTAAGAAGGCCAAGGGTAGTATTTCTGGGGCTACTAAGCCTTCTGTTGATGCCTGAAATTCGTAGCTTTCTTAGCACTTTGTTAAAACAATTCATGGTTTGTAACCCTTAAACAATATTAGGTTTTCAGGGACCCTTAAGGTTCCTTTTGGTTATGCTGAAGGCCTGTATGGCCGTTTGGACAATGATTAGACTTGCAAGTTACTAGGACTTGCCTTATGTTTGGAAGTCTTTTAGGACTTTCCTTTGACATGGTACGATGTTTTAACTTTCTACTTTATGTTATATTTTTAGACTTGTGCCTGCTTTTGTTAAGGTAGTCTGTTTGGATTTAACCTTCCAAGCCTTTTGGCTGTTTGTTAATAGGTTGAAGCCTTTAGGGATTCGAGTTGTTACTCGGGTGGCTTGAAGCCTTGAAGGCTTCTTGGTCTTGTGCCCTGACTTGGTTTGTATCTTTGTGATTTTTGTCCAAGTGACTTTGTTCTTTTAGAGTTGCTTTGTTCTTTTGTAACTTTGTCTTTGATGGGTTTGTGCTGCCCTTATGTTTTTTATACCTAAAAGGGTTCAGTGCTGCAGACACTTAGCCTTGGCATTTTTAACAAGAAGAGATAGCACCTATCCTTTTTATTATTTCTTTGGTTTTCACTTGACTTTTTCAAGCCTGTTTGTGGATTATATTTTTAAGGCTTAGGGAACATTTGGTGTGGGCTGTTCACACCCGTCTATGAGACAATTTTATGTTTTCTTAAAAAGTCTCATGGAGTTGTATTGATTTAGGAACTCACCCCTTATATAGGTTCTTTTTAACCCTTGAACCTATTGAGCGATGTGGCCTGGGAGCTCATCCCCTTACATGGCCCTTGCCATGGAGTTTTTTGCTAGGTTCTCAACCTGGTCTTAGGATAGAAATACAAGTTTGATAAAACAACTTCATTCATTCAAGCAATACTTGCTTTTCACAAAAGGTGTTCATAGTGTTGTTCAAAATACATTTTGCTACAAACCAAACTTTTTTAAACATGGAACCTTTTTAGGGTTTTGCCGTTCCAATGCCTTGGAAGCCTTTTGCCTTCTGAATCTGCCAAGTTGTAGGATCCACCCTTGTGTGCTTCAAGGATGGTGTATGGACCCTCCCATTTTGGGCCAAGCTTTCCTTGATTTTCTTTCTTGCTGGCTTCGTTGTTTCTGAGGACCAGGTCCCCTGGCTTGAAACGTTCGTTCTTGACTTTTTTGTTGTAGTAAGCCTCCATTTGTTGCTTGTATTTTGCCTCTTGAATTGCGGCTTGATCTCTTGCTTCCTCTAGGAGTTGTAAATTCAACATGGTCTCTTTTTGGTTTGTTTCGGGATCCATGTTGACAATTCTTTGGGTTACAACTCCTATCTCAGCGGGGATCACGGCTTCGGATCCGAATACCAGGCTATAAGGTGTTTTCTTATGGCTTGTTTTTTCGGTTGTTCTAATTGCCCATAGGACACTAGGCAATTCTTCAAGCCAATTGCTTTCATATCTTCCCAATCTTGTCTTGATTCCTTCTACTATGCTTCTATTTGTTCTTTCAACCTGACCGTTTGATTGCGGATAAGCCACTGAGCTAAAAACCTGATCGATTTTGTATTCCTTGCACCAAATGCTGAAAGGCTTCTCAGCAAATTGCCTTCCGTTGTCGGTGACAAGTACTCCTAGCAATCCATAACGGCAAATGATGTTCTCCCAAACAAAGTCAATGACTTGCTTTCCTGTGATCTTAGCAAGTGGTTTGACCTCGGGCCACTTAGGGAAGTAATCTACTGCCACCAACAAGAATTTTACCCCTCCTTTGCTTGGGGGAAATGGACCAACAATGTCCATTCCCCATTTATGGAATGGCTATGCCGCGGTTATCGGGACTAAATCATGCTTGTGACTTTTTGGGATCGGTGCATGGATCTGGCAAGCATCACATTTCTTCAATTCTTCGGCTGTATCGCGATGCATTGAAGGCTAGAAATATCCGAGGTTCATGAGCTTTGCAACTACCGACCTAGCTCCAAAGTGAGCTCCGCATACACCTTCATGAATTTCCTTGATCAAATACTTACTTTGCTCGGGACCGACACATCTTAGCAAGGGAGCAAGGTAACCCTTTTTGTAAAGGGTTTCTCCTTGTAGTATGTATTGCCTTGCCTTGATTTCAACCCTTTTAGCTTCCACTTGATCATTGGGTAATTCACCATTTTTGAGGAACTTTCTTATGGGAGTCATCCAGTTTGGATCTTCTTCGGTAACCACGTCTTGAACCTCTAATTCATTAATGGGTGGGGCCTTCAACACTTCTACCAGTACCTTCTTGGTGAGGTGGGCAAAAGTGAGAGATGCGAGCTTACTTAGGGCATCGGCCTTTTTGTTTTGAGATCTGGGGATCTGTTTGATGTTACATGCTTGGAAGGTACTCATCAGTTCCTTGGATTTTTCTCTGTATTTTTTCATGTTGGGCTCTTTAGCTATGTAGCTGTCATTCACTTGGCTTGAGACCAGCAACGAATCCGTGAACACTTCAAGCTTTTCAACCTTCATTTCTTTGGCCAGCCTTAGGCCGGCTATTAGTGCTTCGTATTCAGCCTCGTTATTGGTGGTCTGAAAATCAAAACGGAGAGCATATGTGAATTCCAAACCTTTTGGGTTGATCAAAATTAACCCAGCCCCTGACCCTTCAACGCTTGAAGCCCCGTCGGTAAAAAGCTTCCAGGCTTCAGGGTTGGAAGGTTCAGTGGTGGTAGTGTTTACTTCAGTGGCTGTTTGGTTTGGGACTTCCACAATGAAATCAGCCAAGACTTGGGCCTTGATAGCTTTTCTTGGGACATAGGTGGTGTTATGTTCACCCAGTTCTATGGCCCATTTGGCTAATCGCCCTGAGTTTTCAGGTTTTTCAAGCTCACTCTTAATAGGTTGGTTGGTGACCACTTGTATGGGGTGTGCTTGGAAGTACCTTCGAAGCCTCCTAGCTGTTTGAACTAGGGCTAGGGCAAGTTTTTCAAGGGGAGGATATTTCGTTTCAGCTAATTTTAAAGTTTTGCTGAAAAAATAAACGGGTACCTGGGCCTTGTCTCGCTCAATGGTGAGGACTGCACTGATGGCCTCGTCCGTGATTGAGAGGTACACCGATATTAACTCCCCGGTTTTTGGTGCCGCAATGTCTGGTAGGGAAGCTAGATGTTGCTTCATCTGGTTGAAAGCTTCTTCAGCTTCTTCAGTCCATTTGAAATCCTTCTTATCTGAGCAGTTCTTGAGCGTTTTGTAGAAGGGTAGAGATCTTTCGGCCAACTTTGAGGTAAAACGCTTCAAGGCTGCAAGCTTCCCGTTCAAGCTTTCAACCTCCTTCTTGGTCTTTGGTGGCTTGGTTTCAAGGACGGCTTTCACTTTGTTAGGGTTGGCCTTGATGCTTTGTTTTCCAACAATGTGACCCAAGAATTTTCCCTCCTCGAATACAAATGAACACTTTTCCGGATTAAGCTTCATGTTAACCTTTCTGAGGTTCTTGAAAGTTTCTTGAATATCATCGAGCATTTGATATTCCGTCTTGCTTTTAATAACCAAGTCATCGACATATGCCTCCATGTTTTTGCCGATTTGGCTTTCGAAGGCTTTGTCAACGAGCCGTTGATAGGTTGCTCCGGCATTTTTGAGGCCGAAAGGCATCTTTTGATAACAAAAGATCCCTTTGTCCGTGTGAAAGGCTGTCTTTTCCTCATCCTCTTTCTTCATGAGGATTTGGTGATAACCTTTGTATGCGTCAAGAAAGCATTTGAACGAGTAACCTGTGAGGGAGTCAACCTTGAGATCAATTTCCGGTAGTGGATAGCAATCCTTAGGACAAGCTTTGTTAAGATCCTTAAAGTCTATGCACATCCTCCAAGAGTTGTCTGGCTTCTTGACCATAACCGGGTTTGCAACCCATGACTGGTACTTGACTTCTCGGAGAATACCGGCCGACACAAGCTTTTCAACCTCTTGGCAGGCTGCCAGACTTCTCTCAGGTGCCAAGCTTCTTTTCTTTTGGACCACAGGCTTGACATCCGGTGGTATTCTCAACTCATGCTCGGCAATGACCCGGGGGATCCCGGTCATATCTTCTGGACACCAAGCGAATACATCGCTGTAGTGTGTTAGCAATTTTTCAAGGTATGAAAGGGTCTCTTGAGAAAGGTCGGGATTGACCCTTATTCTTTGTTCAGGGTACTTAGGGTTTATGACCAACCTTTGCCTGTCTTCTTCACTGTTTGAGCTTTCACCCTCAACCATGTAGGCTTCCTGAGAGGGTTGAAGGGTTGCTATGCCCCTCTCAGTAGGAAATTTGACTGTGTCGTGGCCAACAGACACGACCATGTAAAATGCACACTATCCTGGTCTTCCAATGATCACATCATAGCTTGAGGGGATGTTGATAACCACAAAGGTGAGTGGTTGGGTTCTTTCTTTTAAACCTTCACTGAAACGAACATTAAGTGTCAGTTGCCCTAAAGGCTTGAGGGGTATGTCGGCGATACCTTTTATAGAGGTTCCAGAGGGTTGAAGCCTTGAACGTTCTTCATGGCTCGAACGGTTGAAGAATTTTTCGAACATGATTTCAGTGGCTGCCCCCGTGTCTATGTATGCCCTATATGTTTGCAATGTTCCCACGGTAGCTTCTACCACAAGAGGGTTAGAGAGAGGGTCTTTCTCCGTTGGGGGGAAGCAAACACACTGAAGCTCCCAAGCTTCCAACCGCTGCCTTTTATGAGGAACCCTTCCATCGAAATCTACCATATTGACTTCCTTACCCTTTCCTTCAGCCATTTTGTCCCGGACTCCCTTTACCAAATGAGCGAGTTCTCCGGACTTAACAGCCTCTTCTATTCTTTTCTTGAGTTGGAAGCAATCATTGGTGTGGTGACCTTTTTCTTCGTGAAACTCGCAATATTGGGTGGAGTTCTCGTTCTTCCTGCTCTTGGGGAGAGGTCTAGGAGGCCGAAAGTTTTGTTTAACTTCTTCTGTTGCAAGGATTTCTTGAGGGGTCTTTGTGAGGGGTGTGAAACTTATGCTTTTCTCCTGGTTTGAAGGGTTTCGGCCTTCAGACCTTCGAGGGTCTAAACCCTTTGACCGCCTGTCATAGGAGTTGAAGTTCCCCCTTTTTCTAGCTGGACTATTGCTTCTCCAGTCGGACCCTCTTTTTCTTTGTTCCTTAATATCTACTGCTTCCTCTCCCCGGATGTGGGCTTCAGCCCTTTCGAGAGCCTCCTCCAAGGTTTTGGGTAGAGATTTGTTGAAATCTCTTGTGAGGTACTTAGAGGTGATGGCATTCATGAAACCAGCCACTCTCATTTTCTCATCTGCCCCTACATAAGTCAGACCCTCCTTCTTGTATCGCTCAATGAAAGCACGAAGGCTTTCATCATCACGTTGTTTTATCTGAAAGATCACTGTTGCGTCTTTGACGTATCGCCTTTGTTGAGAGAAGTTGGCCAAAAAACCCTTGCTAAGGTCGTCAAAGCTTCGAACGCTTTGAGCAGGTAGGTCATTGAACCAGATTCTGGCGGATCCAACAAGAGTTTGCATGAACATTAGGCAACATTCAGCGTTTGACCATTTCTCTATCCGGGCTGCACCGGTGAAGATCTGAAGATGGTCCTCAGGATCTTCAGTCCCATCATACGTCCTAATGTGGGACGACATCTTAATCTTTGATTGGAAATCATAATCAGCTATTTGTCTTGAAAAGCATGAAATGTTACTTGGCTTGTATGGTTTAGCCAAGTCTTCTTCAGCCCTTGCATCTACATTATTGCCGTTGCCGTTATTTCCCTGAGTGGGCAGCACTTGATTAATGAAGTGTTGCCATGGGAAGTTGGCCATCATCTGGGTCATTATGTTGGGCATGGGGTTGAAGCCTTGAAGGCTTCCTGGGCCAACTGAACAGTTTATCCCGAGGGGAGCGCTCATAACAGCACTTCGTGCTAAAGGGAGCACGGACAGAGCTTGCTCCCATGTGGTTGTTATAGATGCTGGATAGCTTGTTGCTGGGGACTGTAGGAGCTGGTCAAGGGTTAGCTCATGTCCCAAAGGAGCACCACTAGTAACTGGTTGGGAAGAGAAGATAGGATGCACCGTAGGATTTGTCATAGTGGACAGATAAGGGTGAGGGTTTGAAGGATTACTGGGACCAGCCTCACTTCTTGTCATAAAAGGAGGGGGAGGTGGTCCGGGAGACAACGTCGGTTCAGGTTCATCATAGTCTAAACGAATCCTCACTCCTTTTTCTCTTTCTCTACTCACGTGTTGGTTGAGAAGGGACCTCAACTCAAGGAAGTTGTTGGCAACCCCTTCAGGGGTGAGTTCAACACGCGCTGGGGCGTCAGAGACACCGATATTGGGAGATGGAACCCCGGATCTGGACGGGGTTGGTGTGTTGAAGGTGAGGAACTCGGGTGTGCTCCACGGAGTTGAGAAAGAAGTTGGTATAGCCACGTGAGCTTGGCTACTACCCGGAGTAGAAGTGTTCGGAATCTGATTTACTTCTTCCGGGGATCCACTTTCAGACATGGTGATTTTAAGTGAAGAGAGCTACACTACTAGGTCTTTTTGAGAAGAAATAGCGGCGTAGCCCACGGTGGGCGCCAACTTGTTGATGCAACAAATACAAGACCAACGGTAGTAGCTGGGCTGGTTAGAAAAAAGGGTTGAAGGGTTCAACTTTGCCTAACGCAGGTCGTGGGGTCCCCCCACGTTTGCAAAACGCAGAAGGAGGTTCACCAGTTAGTTTTTGTTATTTGCTGGAGATCCTTTTCTGAATTGTATTCAGATTCGGATGTGGGAGAAAATAGAATGTGTGTGGTGTGTGTGAAAAGGAGTGACTCGCATGTAAGCAAGTACTCAATGTGAATGACCAGAGATTAGAGAATCAGAGCTGGCCAGGAGATGTTTCTTGAAGTAAATGAAGTGTCAATTTATAGGAGAAGACATCTCCCGAAGTAGAATTCATTTGACTAGTGATCCTTCTTGCAGTGAGGGGCTTACCCTTTCGGGGGTTGAAGCCTTTTGTCCCCCGGATAATAGCGTGCATTCCTGCAGACCTGCATTGCTTTTGCGGCTGTGGGTTGGTGAAGCAATCCCTGGATGTGACTGGCTACTGTTTCCGTGTTGCTTTTCCCTTCCTCACAGCTTTTTAAGCCTTGAACCCTTTAACCCTTTAAGCATTTACGCAATTAGCCATTTTATTCCATCTTGGGCTACCCCCGTCATCAGTGCCAAATATGGTTTTAAACCATACTATGCGCCTAAATCGCATAAAAGTCGGTATTTGACGATATTTGGTTTAAATAGGGAAATCTGAGATTTTGACCAGCCTTTACAGTTTAAAATAACTTATTTATCATATAAAATCAGTAGAAAAAGGTTTGACATGTAAAGGATGTATAAAACTCATTTTATTAGCAAAAAGGGCTTTATCGTCAATTACCGAGCCTATGCGAGAACTCTATGTTATAATCATTTTAAAATTTAATAAAAATTTCCCAAAATCCCAAAATATTATATTACATCAGTAGGTAAAAGATTTGATGTCAAAATTTGAGTTTAAATAGGATTTATATCAAATATGCCGTTTAATTAATAAAAAGACCTTCATTTACGATATTGAGCATAACTCTCATTTTAGACCATAAACTGATGTCAAACTTTTAGGACATACTTAAATATCAGTAATAAAGGTTTTTGTCCTCTCACATTTTCAAAAATCTCGTTTTAATATCAAAAGGGCATTATGGTCAACATTTAAGCATTTAACGGAAACATGCAAATGAATCGGATTAATAAGGAACCATGTAGTATAACCTCAGAGGGTTTTACTAACATATAGTATGGTCCTAAAGGAACCTTAAGGCATATCTAATACAAGCTAAATCGGGTCAGAACTGAAAGTCAAAGAAAAAGTCTAATTTTGCGACTTTCGATTCCTAACTGATCCTAAACTCAGAATTGTCGGGTTGAACATGCCTAGACATGTTCAATTAATATTTACCAAGTTATTAAAGTGACAAAACTGATTTTAATGCCTTTACATCATTAGTTACGAATTTTATTTAAACACCGACTCGTTTGACTTTCATTTTAATTACTTTGACCCGACAATTAACTAAGCAATCGTGGAAATTAGGAGGTGCCCTTTTGAGGGTTTAATACCTACCTAATTACGATCACGTAGCCATGTTCGTTGCGAACAATGGCTCGACCGTTTAAAAGTCAAAGCGTTTATTGCAAATGCTTGACTTTTTGGCTTTTAAGCCAAATAAAAATAACTAGCCATAAGAGGGCACTTACAAGGGGTCCAAGCAAGGATGATATTGATCTAGAATACTCAGGTATGAAGCATAAAGCTTCAACTTAGAGCAATTTAGATCAAGTGTGAGAAATGATAGCAAAACTAGTGGGTATTTATAGGATTACAAGAACCGTTAGGATCGTTCCTCGATAATTGAGCTTCGATCTGGACCTTACACATAAGGCACATGGTTTTGGAATACTAGGGGTGTCCAAAACCATCACACGGTATTGAGAAAAGTTACACTTAGACCCCTGAAATTCAACCTGGGTGCAAAAATGAAGTTTCTGCCCAGATGAGGCCGTGGCGTCGCGCCACGGAAAAATCCTATAGTGGTGGCGCAGCGCCACCACCTACCAGGGACCAGAAACTTTGCTAAAATGTTAACCCCTTTGAGCCCTTTTCCTTTGAGCCATTTTCGATGCGTTTAAACCCCGTTAACCCTATTTCAAGGCTCTAAAATGAAGTTAAAGTATAGAGAACATGAAATATGCTAAAAAACATCTCATATGTTGGTTCGTTTGGCCGTACGGTTGCGTTGTTCAGTTAATTACGACGAAACACGAACGGATGCGAAAAACGATCCAAATTACACGACGAATGGAATTTTATCATGCCAATCACTAAAACAAAATATTTTAATGATTACATAAGTTTTTGGATGTCCGGATATATTTAGAACGTAAGATATGCGCGAAAATGCAAACTTATGCACTTTTTGACGCTTTTAGTCCCTGTTGATCAAATAAGTTTATTTTTGCGCACCAAACACCTCTAAGCCTATTTCTAGGATATGTAAAGGATATTTAGGGCATGTTAAACTTATGATCATATTACGGAAGGTTCGATACCATACGAATTGGCAGACTTTTGCAGTTTGACGCAATTAGTCCCTCTAATGCAAAAACTTGAGCATATCATCGTTTAATAGCATCGAAGCCTTATCTAATACATATTAGGCATTCTTGAGAGTATTATTAAACATCATGATGCTTCGGGTTCGTAAAAAGGTCATTCAGATGTATAATTAAACATATTGACACTTTTACCCCTTAAACTTGCAAAGTTGCGCGTATCGTCACTTAAAGGCATAAAAACCTTAGACGGCCAATAATTGGCATTCCCGAGAGTATAATCAAATGTCATGAAGCTCCCGGTTTGTTTAAAAGGTCACTCAGAGGTAAGAATTAACATGTTGACGCTTTTAACCCTTCATCGCGCAAACTTTCAATTAATTACGCAAACGGCTAATCTTGATCAACAAGTGGCTCATAGGTGAATATGAATACCATAAGAGGTTATTCAGAAACTTATTTTAAGCATGTTAACACTTCCAGTACTTCCCTAATCAAAGTTTTCGACTTTTCAAAAAATTAGTCCCTTAAATTCAACGTTTGACTTTATTAGGGTTTATTACACGTGTCAATACATCATTGGACGTGACTTTACGAGGTGTTACAATACACTTCTAAACGAAAACCTAAAATGCACACCGTGTAGCGTTTTTATTTCGTTAAAAGTACTTCTCAATGACAATGTTATATAAGAAAAGAGCAAAACGTAACATAAGCTTTTACGAACTTTTTGTTTTGCTGAAATCAAATTTACCCCGTCCGGGAACACCACCCACTGATATCGGGATGGATTTTTTTCCATTAGGCCCTTATATTGAAAGTTAACTACAAATGAAAGCCTCTTGATTTGATTTTTTTCAGTTAGACTGTTGGTCCTGCAAAAGAACAGATGATTGCAAAAGCCAAATCATACTGTTCTGATCAATAAATAATCAACCTATGATACGCATCTCCTCCTAAAGATAATGAATCTTGAACACTAACAGAGCATCTATTTAAAGACTACAAAGATTTGTTGAAGACATGGAACCATTGTTGAAGAAGAAGAAGAAAATTCTGTTCAATGGCCAAAGCGTTGTTGAAGAAAAAACATTGAAATAGAAGGCTAAACATCTGTTTAGACCAGAACAAATGTTTGGATCATGCCAACAGTGGTTTAAAGAATAGTCTTTTCAATGTAACATTGTATGTTTAAACAGATGTTAGTTGACCTAGAACAGTTGTTAAATTCTATCACATGTTTCTAACAACTGTGAAATCTTTTCTGTTAGGAATGTTAGATATCGCTATTAGGGTGATGCCAGTCCTGATTGCCAATAGATGTTTGTGCTTTGTATAAATAGAACTTACCTGTTATAGATTTTGTCATCGCTATCACACACATTCCTTTTGTACGAACAATAAAGTTGAGTGATTAGGCTGAAAGGGACTCTATAATCATATATGTAATTGTAATCTTTTGATTATCAATAGAAAACATTATGATATCTTTCCACGCTTGTGTTTGTCTTCAATTTTCGTTGCATTCATAATTATTATCCATAATTCATCTCTATTTTACCAACATTTCATTGTTTAATCACATAGAACAAACACAAGTTAAAACTCAGATCCTAACATAAACCTATATATTAATGGGTAAAATACAAAGTATACACTTTTGTTTGTTTTAAAAAATGACCCTAAATTTATAAAATCAAACTTAGTTCATATATTTTTCTTATAATTATAATTGTTATTATTGATTTATTTACTTATAATTTTAAAAATACATATTTCATCTCTTAATTTATTTACTATTTAATGTTATTTTAGGTTTTTTAAATCAATTAAAAATGATAGGTTTATATGCTATAAATGAGTAAAATTAATAAGCTTTACATGATATTAATAAGGGTTAAATGAGAAATAAATTATTTTCATGCATTAATAAATTGTACATTACACATTGAAATTTGTATTTGATTGTCACACCCCGATTCCCGGTGGGCCCGGATGGGTACAATGGTGACGGTTTGATAAGAGTTATCACAATATAATATTATATAGCGGAAGTATAAGAGTAAAATTATTAAATTCAATAAAGCTTGAATATATATAAAAGTATTACAAGCGTTCAGTACAAGGCCACAGGCGGGATCTAATAAACAGAGTTTTAGACATCATAGTCCTTAAGCATCAGGAGTTGCAAATTCCTTAGCCTTCATTCTAGCCGACCTAGATTCCCAGTCTATAATAAGGTTCGGTACTTGCGGTTCAATCTTTTGAAAATTCGTTAGTTAAAGCTGGTAAATACAATTAACTGACTCTTTGGAAAATAGTTTTTTGAAAAGAGTTTTATACATAGAGAAAACCCGTAGGTGATCTTTTAAATATTTATTGGGATTTATTCTTGTTACCAGATTTACCTGCCTTACAATCGGGAACCGGAGATCATAGCCAGTTATTTAATTATGATTAAGGTACTCACCAAAGTTGAATAAAACGCGTCTTACAGTCGGTATGCCTACCCATGCACGCTATTCCGTATGGACATATCAGTATATGAGTCGGGATGTCCGGACATGGTACAATTAACCCCCAATCGTTTCATTTATCAAGTAAACTGGAATAAACCTGATTCTTACATTTATGCGCAACATAGACAACCCATTTATGCAATACCCGCTCCAAGTGGCAGAATTGCCATCCCAAGTTTAAAAACTAAAATAAGTTAAGAGTATTTACCTTTTTGCTAGCTTCCAATCAATAAGATTTTAATTTAGCAAAAAGCCGCAAGTCTAAGTATTATTGACCCAAGTCCGATTATATGGGGGCCACTATAGTCTGGAATGAACAGATTTATTATATGTCAGAGTGTATACGGGCCAAAGGTTAGTCCCTTGATACTTAGGAATATGTTCGCTAGATTAAGCGTATACCGAATAGAATGTGGTTTAAACCCAACAAGTAGTAAGACTTGTATAATATGGGTAAACAATGAACATTCTAGAATTTTAAACGAAAATGATAAGAATTGACCCATTTTGGTAAACTTACGTAAATTCGTTACATAAGCTCAACCGTACGCGTATAAGCGATATCGGGTAACCAGATATGTCATAAACAAGTTCTATATGCCAATATGCCTTAAATATGTTATCAAGTCAGTAGGTCACCAAGCTTTTATAAACAATATGGTTTAAAACCAAAATATGCACCATAAGGGTATTTTAGTCATTATGTGACGTAGTTTGAGAACTTGCATATAAAAATCTGAGTTATGATCAAATACCTTCTATGAAAACACTTTAATTATGTTATAATATCATTAGGTAATAAGTTTTGGATGATGGTTATGCTTAAAAACCATACTATGCACCAAAAGGGCGTTTTAGTCATTTTATAACATAATTTATGAACTTATATCAAACCTCATGTTATGATCAGATTTATAGTACCAAAATATGTTAATTACATTAACATATCAGTAGGTAATTTGTTTGCAAGTTCATTTATTGATTAAAACCATGTTTTATGCAAAAAGGGCATTTTGGTCAAAGTTTGGCATATAATAGGAACTTGTATAAAAACTCAGATTTTGATTATGATCATGTAGTATAACCTCAGAGGGTTATGCTACATTATAATACAATCATAATACAACTTGAATTCAGTAGTTAACTATGTTAAATCGGTTCAGAATCGAAAGTCAAAGTAGAAGTCAAACCGCTCGACTTTCGGTTGCGAACCAACCCTAAAACTGGAAATGACGAGCCGAACATGTTCATACATGTTCTAATATATATTACCAACTGATTAGGTGTCAAAAATATGGTTTATAACATTTATAAGATCAATTTATAACATTTACGAAAAACTGACCTTTGACTTTTTAAATAATAAAACTTTGACCCGTCATTTAACCTAGTTAACGTGATTTTCAGGAGGTGTCATTTTGAGGGATTAACACCTACCTAATTACGATCACGTAGCCATGTTCGATTCGAACAGTGGTTGGACCATAATGGTCTAAACCAAAAGTTAAAGCAAAAGTCAATTTTTCTTGACTTTCGGCTAATTAAAGCCTATAAACTAAACAAGGATGGGGCACTTACAAGTGGTCCAAGAGAATGATTTGAACTCAGAGGGAAGCTCCTATAATGCTAGGATCTTCCAAAGAAGAGTTTAAGAAGATTTAAGGAATGGTGCAAGTTGAAATGCAAGTTTAACTTGCTATTTATAGTTGAATGAGATGTATGGGATCATTACAAGTGTCCAAGGTGTTCAAGAGATCATTGCAGGTGTCCTTGGACGTGGCAAGACCAACTAGAATGCTCAGAATTCGACATAGGTGGCATACATGCATTTTTGCTTGGAGCCCAAACAAAAATACTGCCAGCTCGGTCTTTACGGACCGTATACGTGTAGGGCTTACGGTCCGTAAGCTGGTAGCTCGCACACAAATTTTGGCTTCCTTGCGGACCGTAAGGCAATGCCTCTACAATCCGTAACCGATCAACGGGAACCAAAAATTTTCCTTCTATGCGGTCTGTAAGCCATAAGGCTATACGGTCCGCAAAGGCCATTCAGAGGCAATAAGATTTGCATGTTGACACTTTTAGTCCCTTCATATTCATACTTTCAATT
Organism: Helianthus tuberosus; assembly: GCA_030545235.1. Lineage (NCBI taxonomy): Eukaryota > Viridiplantae > Streptophyta > Magnoliopsida > Asterales > Asteraceae > Helianthus > Helianthus tuberosus. The sequence continues at coordinate 24,118,680 of CM060395.1, forward strand.
ATTGTCATGATCAGTCCCTCCCGACCAACATTACGCACATTTGGGAGTATGGACACGTGTCAGTACATTACTGGACACGAATATACGAGGTGTTACATTGATGTGTTAAAATTTTGTAAAATTGAAATGGAGAACAAAGAGATCTTTTATATAGTAATATAGGTTGTGCATGTTTTTAAGATAATCGTAGGATAAATAGTTTTTAAAAGAAATAGCAATTTACTTTTAAAGGGTTTTAGACATTATATAATTTCTTTATGTTCTGTTATATAAATGGAATAATGGATTTTAATAATCCTAACTATTAGTTGTTGGTTGGCAACAGTGGGATTGGGTAGGATCAAATACAAACCACATTTCGCATACAAACTGTAAGAACCATTTAAAAAATGTCACGTGACATCCAACCAATTATAGAGAAATGATAAATTAATATCCTAAATAATATCAATTATATTGAATTCTCTATAAATATGCTAACAAACAATTAATTCTTTATTTTGATCTTTTCTTTTGTTTTCAATGTGCTGATTAAGAAAAGTGCTGATATTATTCAAATATGTGCTAAAATCAATTATCTTGATTAATTTTCATGTGCTAATATAATTCAAAAGTGTTGCTTTTATGTATGTATTGTTTTGTAATGTGCTAATTTAACATTTTTTAAGTGCCAGGTAGGATATGTTCTCACGGTTTGTAGGATAAATGTGGTTTGTACCGGAACCAACCCCCTCCTGGTAACAGTTTCAACTTTAAAAATAACCAGTGATTGTCTCACATTTTCACATACTGTAAACCAATGGACCTTTACTAACAAAACCTTAATTTCTTTTTGTCCCCTTTTCCTTTTCTATTAGTAAAGGTCCATTGATTTACAATATGTGAAAAATTGAGACAACCGCTGGTTATTTTTGAAGTTGGGACCGTTGCCGGCCAACAACTAATAGTTGAGATTATTAAAATTCATTATTCCTATACAAATATGTGCTTTAAAGTATTATGCTTTATTACTATTGCTTTTCTAGTAACTTTAAAAATGAGAAATTAAGAAATAAAATATGAAAAGGTGAAATAAGAGAAACGAGAAAAATAATCGTGTTCTTTTAGAATTATAACACCTGACGGAACCAATTACTTATTTATTAGGTACAGAACAATTTGTGTTTATACTCATTTTTATCATTTACAACCAACTTAGCATATTGTATTGGATTTTCATCAAAATCTAACAATATAGTTGAGATGATTACATGGGGTTCGTCTCCCGCAAGATCATCAACCCAAATCCAACCATTCGACATGTGAAGTGACGAAAATGTACCCGATACATAGCACAATGAAGAATACGCACAACAAATCCCCCCCCCCCCCCCCCCACCCCCAAACACAATGAGTAAATACTTATATGAAGCAAAAACCATGGATCAAAAGGAAGAAGAGGTGTTGACCAGGCATGGTTGACTATTTAAAAGACTCAATACATAGGAATCGATAACGGTTTGATTCAATTTCTAGAAAGGTCTTTGAACATCTCCTATCACAAATGGGTGGTGTCGGCCGTAATGTCCATTCTGTTAACTCAGAATGTACCCCACCTTTCCTCTTTTTTTACTTGTTACACACATCTCTTCAACTTATCACATCGACAACATTCCTTAGATTTTCACACCAAAAAAATTACCATTAATTTGATGTTTTTCAAAAGTGATTATTAGTTTATGTAGAAACCTTTGGAGGGTAGGATATGTTTAGTTGATCTCCACTTTCTTTACTCAAATATTTAGATTATTATGTGTAATTAAAAATTAAATCAATATAAGCTTAATAATGTTAGTGTGATTGATAATCATCACATATGATGTTGGCATGACTAATTACTAGTACTTTAATATAGTTATTGTTGATGCAACAAAAAAGAGACCAATGGTAGTAGCTGGACCGGTTAGGCAAAAGGGTTGAAGGGTTCAACTTTACCTAACGCAGGTCGTGGGGTCCCCCACGTTTGCAAGACGTGGAAGGAGGTTCACTAGTTTATTTTTGTTATTTGCTAAGGATCCTCCTCTGAATTATGTTCAGATTCGGATGAAGGAGCAAATAGAATGTGTGTGTTGGATGTGAAAGAGAGAGTGACTTGCATGAAGCAAGTACTCGAGATGAATGACCAGAGGTTGCGAGAATCAGGGCTGGCCAGGAATGTTTTCTGAAGTAAATGAAGTGTCAATTTATAGGAGAAGACATCTCCCAAAGAAGAATGCATTTGACTAGTGACCTTGCTTGCAGTGAGGGGCTTGCCCTTTCGGGGGTTAAAGCCTTTTGACCCCTGGATAATAGTGTGTGCTCTGCAGACCTGCGTTGCTTTTGCGGCAGGCGAGTTGGTGGAGCTGTCCGGAGATGTGACTTGTTTACTGTTCCTGTATTTCTTTACTTCATCTCCTCAGCTTTTCAACCGTTGAACCATTTAACCCTTTGAGCATTTACATATTTAGTCATTTTATTTAGTCTTTGGCTACCCCCGTCATCAGCCCCCCAAGTCAGAGGTTTTTGGGAAATGAACTCAAAGACTTCTGGCTTTTATACGTGTATTTTATTGCCTAAAGGTTTCAAGGGTTCGATGCTTGAAGGCTTGAAGGGTTGTGGGCAGTTAATATTTGAATTTTAAATAACTGACAATTGATTTGACTGATGAATGGCAGTTCATAGGGTGGCGGTTACTGTTTGCCATTATTACCCCTATTGTAGGTTATTTTATATTTGCATATCTCATTTATTTACACATTTTATTTTGAAGAAACATCACTTTGCTCCTTTTTTCTCTCCGGTATCAATGGTTCGATGCTTGAAGGCTTGAAGGGTTGTGGGCAGTTAATATTTGAATTTTAAATAACTGACAATTGATTTGACTGATGTATGGCAGTTCATAGGGTGGCGGTTACTGTTTGCCATTATTACCCCTATTGTAGGTTATTTTATATTTGCATATCTCATTTATTTACACATTTTATTTTGAAGAAACATCACTTTGCTCCTTTTTTCTCTCCGGTATCCCCCTTTTTTCAAAATCAGGCTAGTTCCGATTTGCTTATTTTCTCTTTAATTGTTCATTGTGATGGGTGCTCGTAAGGATATGGAAAAATCCTTTTCTCGACTGACCCAAGAGGAAGTCAATTTATTTTGTGTGGAATGGGGAATAGGGACAAAGTATAAACCGGTTGCACCGGCTTGCGATAAATCTATCAATGCCTGTCCTTCTGGCATGATTGCCTTGTATTGTCGTCATTTTGAGTTTTCAAATCTTCGTTATCCGTTTTCAAACTTTGTCTTGAATGTTTTGGAATATTACCGGGTGTCTTTTGGTCAAGTTCATCCCCTTGGCATGGCTAGGGTTTTACATTTTGAGATTCTGTGTCGGGCTTGTGGGTATGATCCCACCCTTTTAGCATTCCGTCGCTTTTTCCGGCTTGTTAAGAATGGTGATTGGTTCACCTTTGAAACCAGTCAAGTTGACACTTGTTTGATTTCGTCCATGGTTTCTACACTTGGGGTTTGGAAAGATCGGTTTTTCTGGGTGTCGGAGGAAATTGTTCCTTTCAAACTTGTTTGGAGACACCCGGATGCTGTTCTGAACGAGCCAGAGCCCTCTGATTCCGAGATAAACACTCGTTTTTTAGAAATTCTTAGGGACTGCCCTTCTAGGCTTCGTCCCTTCCCTGAGCATTTGTTGGTGTTGTTGGGTATAAGTAAAGTGTGGGAAAAGGCTAACCGGGATCCGGTGCTTATTAGAGATGGGAAGGGTATGCATTTATTCTTTTCTTGCTTTTTTGTTCCTTTCTCTCTGTTTGCGCATATGCTTTTATATTTGTGTTGTAGCTATGTCTGCCCTCGATTTTAATAAAAAACGATGATACCTCTGACGTTGCTTTTGATGATGTTGCTGCTACCCCTGACGAGAATGCGGTTGTCAAGGGTTCTGATTATAGGTTTGAGGGTTCTGGTTATGTAAATGTTCCGAATGTTAAAGGCTTCACCAAGGTTACTATCTCCAAAGGTTCTACTCGTCGTTCCCAACGTCATCTGAAAAGTGTTGACCAACCTTCTGGTTCAGAGCCTATTGATGTTAGTGATGATATTGAGGCGTCAGGGGATCAAGTTGTGGATGTTGGTAAGGGCAAGGAAAAGGAGTTAATTGTTTCAAGTAAGAAGAAGAAATTGGTTAAGAAGGGTGACATTCCTGCTATTCAAGGTTCGTCGGCCAAAAGTGTTGAAAGCTTCGAGGGTTCAGAGGACATTTATGTGCCTAATTGGGGGGTTAAGGTTGGTGATAATTTTAAGGACCCAGCTGTTTGTGCTGAAGCCTTGGCTCATTCTGCTCCTCCCGGTGTTCAGAGTGCCATATTTGAGATGGAGGCTGTTCATCTTATTTCTAGGATGATGCTCAGTTCCTGCAACCTCTCTGCCTTTTTGGCTGAAAGTGTTACTCGCTTTGCTAAAGGGATGCGGGAATATGAGGAGGCCTCTAAGAAGAAGGAGAAAATGAAGGTTTCAATTGCTGCCATGAAGAAGGAAATCGAGATCTTTTCTGAGAAGGAATTAGCTTGGACCAAGAAAGAGGAGGAGTTAACAAAGAGGCACGAAATTGAGATGGGTGATCTCAAGAAGAGCTTTGAAGCTAGCCTATTGAAGCTGAGAGCGGACCGGGAGGCCTTGGCTGTGCAACAAAAGGCTTTTGATAAGGAGAAGGATGGTTTGAAGACTTTGGTTGCCCAAGCTACTGGAGATAACCAATGGCTCATTGAGCAGGGTTTTCACCAGGTGGTTACCTATCTCTTGCATTCTAAAGAGTTTAACTCCGCTCTTGGTGATGTTTACACTAAACTGCTCAATCTGGGAAAACACTAAGGTCTTATTGCGGGTTATAAGCTTCACGAGTCTGGTCATCCCTTAGAGAAGTCTCCCCTGTACCATCCCAAGGCTTCCGATGTTTTTAAGGGTTCCGTTGAGCAAATGGAGAGGTTGGCATATCCGTATGTGAGCCAGGTTGCTTCTTGTTATGGTAAGCCTCTCTCCGTAAGCCGGATGGTTTGAATGAAAAGTTATGTGCTGAAATGCTTACCTCCCTTTCAAGGAAATGTTCCTACTCGGGAGATAGTGAAGATACTTTTCCTGGGGAATCTGATGCTCCGAAGGATGTCAGCTTGGAGGGTTCAACTGTTGAGGATCTGGGTCCAAAGGCTAAAAAGGCTAAGAAGACTAAGAAGGCCAAAGATAGCAGTTCTGGGGCTTCAAAGCCTTCTACTGATGCATGAATTCGTAGCTTTCTTAGCACTAAAGACAATTTATGGTTTGTAATGTTAACTTGACCAATATTAGGTTTTTAGGGACCCTTAAGGTTCCTGTTGGTTGTGCTTAAGGCCTGTATGGTCGTTTGAACAATGGTTAATCTTGCAAGTCACTAGGACTTGCCTTAACTTGTGTTTGAAAGTCTTTTAGGGCTTTCTTTGATATGGTATGATGTTTAACTGTTTTCTTTGTGCTGTGTTTTTATACTTATGCCTTATTTGTTAAGGCAGTTTGTTTGGCTTTAACCTTCCAAGCCTTTTGGCTGTCTGTTAGTAGGTTGAAGCCTTTGAGGTTTCGAGTTGTTACCCAGGTGGCTTGAAGCTTTGAAGGCTTCGTAGTTTTGTGATCTGACATGGTTTGTATCTTTATAATTTTTTGTCTAAGTTGTATTATTTTTAGATTTTCCTTGTCTTCTTGTAACTTTGTCTTTGTCGAGTTTGTGCTTCCCTTATGTTTTTTATACCTTAAAGGGTTCAGTGCTGCAGACACTTAGCCTTGGTATTTTTAACAAGAAGACATAGCACCTATCCTTTTTATCATTTCTTTGTTTTTCATTTGACTCTATAAGCCTGTTTGTTGATTATATTTTTAAGGCTTAGGGAACATTTGTTGTAGGATGTTCAAACCCGTCTATGAGACAATTTTATTTTTTCTTAACAAGTCTCATGGAGTTGTATTGATTTAGGAACTCACCCCTTATATAGGCTCATTCAACCCTTGAACCTATTGAGCGATGTGGCCTGGGAGCTCATCCCCTTACATGGCCCTTGCCATGGAGTTTTTTGCTAGGTTCTCAACCTGATCTTAGAATAGAAAGACAAGTTTGATAAAACAATTTCATTCATTCAAGCAATACTTGCTTTTTACAAAAGGTATTCATAGTGTTATTCGAAATATATTTTGACACAAACCAAACTTTCCTGTCTAAACATGGAACCTTTTCAGGGTTTTGCCATTCCAATGCCTTGGAAACCTTTTGCCTTCTGAATCTGCTAGCTTGTAGGATCCACCCTTGTGTGCTTCGAGGATGGTGTATGGACCCTCCCATTTTGGGCCAAGCTTTCCTTGATTTTCCTTTTTGCTAGCTGCATTGTTTCTGAGTACCAGATCCCCTGGCTTGAATCGTTCATTCTTAACTTTCTTGTTGTAGTAGGCTTCCATTCGTTGCTTGTATTTGGCTTCTTGGATTGCAGCTTGATCTCGTGCTTCCTCTAGGAGTTGTAAATTCAACATGGTCTCTTTTTGGTTTGTTTCGGGATCCATGTTGACGATTCGTTGGGTTACAACTCCTATTTCAGCGGGGATCAAAGCCTCGGATCCAAATACCAAGCTATATGGTGTTTTCTTATGGCTTGTTTTTTCGGTTGTTCTAATTGCCTATAGGACACTAGGCAATTCTTCAAGCCAGTTGCTTTCGTATCTTCCCAGTCTTGTCTTTATACCTTCCACTATGCTTCTATTCATCCTTTCAACCTGACCGTTTGATTGCGGATAAGCCACTGAGCTAAAAACCTGATCGATTTTGTATTCCTTACACCAAACGCTGAAAGGCTTCTCAGCAAATTGCCTTCCGTTATCAGTGACAAGTATTCCCGACAATCCATAACGGCAAATGATGTTCTCCCAAACAAAGTCAATGACATGTTTTCCCGTGATCTTAGCAAGTGGTTTGACCTCGGGCCACTTGGTGAAATAATCTATTGCCACCAGCAAGAATTTTACTCCTCCTTTGCTTGGGGGAAATGGACCAACAATGTCCATTCCCCATTTATGGAATGGCCATGCCGAGGTTATCGGGACTAAGCCATGCTTGGGATTTTTTGGGATTGGTGCATGAATCTGGCAAGCATCACATTTCTTCAATTCTTCAGCTGTATCGCGATGCATTGATCAAATACTTACTTTGCTTGGGATTTTTTGGGATTGGTGCATGAATCCAAGGTGCATGAGCTTTGCAACCACTGACCTAGCTCCAAAGTGAGCTTCGCATACACCTTCATGAATTTATTTGATCAAATACTTACTTTGCTCAGGACCGACACATCTTAGCAAGGGAGCAAGGTAACCCTTTTTGTAAAGGGGTTTCTCCTTGTAGTACGTATTGCCTTGCCTTGATTTCAACCCTTTTAGCTTCTACTTGATCATTGGGTAATTCACCATTTTTAAGGAACTTTTTTATGGGAGTCATCCAGTTTGGATCTTCTTCGGTAACTACATCTTGAACTTCCAATTCATCGATTGATGGAGTCTTCAACACTTCTACCAGCACCTTCTTGGTTAGGTGGGCGAAAGTGAGAGATGCAAGCTTACTTAGGGCATCAGCCTTTTTGTTTTGAGATCTGGGGATCTGGTTGATGTTGCATGTTTGCAAAGTACTCATCAGCTCCTTGGATTTTTCTCTATATTTTTTCATGTTGGGCTCTTTAGCTATGTAGCTATCATTTACTTGGCTTGAAACCAGCAACGAATCTGTGAACACTTCAAGCTTTTCAACCTTCATTTCTTTAGCCAGCCTTAAGCCAGCTATTAGTGCCTCGTATTCAGCCTCGTTATTGGTGGTCTGAAAATCAAAACGGAGAGCATATGTGAATTCCAATCCTCCTGGGTTGATCAAAATTAGCCCAGCCCCTGACCCTTCAACGCTTGAAGCCCCGTCGGTAAAAAGCTTCCAGGCTTCAGGGTTGGAAGGTTCAGTGGTGGTAGTGTTTACTTCGGTGACTGCTTGGTTTGGGACTTCCACAATGAAATCAGCCAAGACTTGGGCCTTGATAGCTTTTCTTGGGACATAGGTGATGTTGTGCTCACCTAGTTCTATGGCCCATTTGGCTAATCGTCCCGAGTTTTCAGGTTTTTCAAGCACACTCTTGATGGGTTGGTCGGTGACCACTTATATAGGGTGTGCTTGGAAATACCTTCGAAGCCTTCTAGCTGTTTGAACAAGGGCTAGGGCGAGTTTTTCAAGGGGAGGATATTTCGTTTCAGCCAATTTTAAAGTTTTGCTGAAAAAATAAACGGGTACCTGGGCCTTGTCTCGCTCAATGGTGAGGACTGCACTGATGGCCTCGTCAGCAGTTGATAAATAGACTGAAATTAGTTCCCCCGTTTAAGGAGCTGCGATGTCTGGTAAGGAAGCAAGATGTTGTTTCATCTGGTTGAAGGATTCTTCAGCCTCATCGGTCCATTTGAAGTTCTTCTTATCAGTGCAATTCTTGAGTGTTTTGTAGAAGGGTAGGGACCTTTCAGCCAGCTTGGAGGTAAAACGCTTCAAGGCTGCAAGCTTCCCGTTTAAACTTTCGACTTCTTTCCTGGTTTTTGGTGGTTTGGTTTCGAGGACAACTTTCACTTTGTTTGGGTTGGCTTTGATGCTTTGTTTTCCAACAATGTGACCCAAGAACTTTCCTTCTTCAAATCCAAATGAGCATTTTTCCGGGTTAAGCTTCATGTTAACCTTTCTAAGATTCTTGAAAGTTTCTTTAATGTCATCGAGCATTTGATACTCCGTCTTGCTTTTGATCACCAAGTCATCGACATATGCCTCCATGTTTTTACCAATTTGGCTTTCAAAGGCTTTGTCAACGAGTCGTTGGTAGGTTGCACCAACATTTTTGAGGCCAAAAGGCATCTTTTGATAACAAAAGATCCCTTTGTCCGTGTGAAAGGCTATTTTTTCCTCATCCTCTTCCTTCATGAGGATTTGGTGGTAACCTTTGTATGCATCAAGAAAGCATTTGAACGAGTAACCGGTGAGGGAGTCAACCTTAAGATCAATTTCCGGTAGTGGATAGCAATCCTTGTGTAACACCTCGAAAATTCACGTCCTATAATATGTTGACACGTGTCATAAAGTTTGAACGTGTGAAAGAATGTTATAAAAGGACTAAAGTTGACAAACATGGAAAGTATGTGAGTATACGTATTCTAAGTGTCAACTGTGAATAAATATACTTCATAATAACCCTACATGATGTTTATAACATCAAACGAATAAATCATGGATCATACGAAGCTAAAAGTGAGAGATTACAAACTACAGGGGTTAAATGTGTCAACATGTTTAAAGATATACCTCTGAGTGACCTTTTGATAAACCCGAAGTGTTTTAAATGTTAATTATGCTCACTAGAATGCACGATTAAAATTTCATAAAGTTTCGTTATCGTATGAGAAAGTTATGACCACATTCGTGTGCGAGGGGTTAAAGTGCAAACATTGAAAGTTAAGACTTTTCGGGTTAACCGGAAGTGTTCGGGGACTTGGGAAAGTGGGTATAAGTCCTAAGGCCCTTGTGGGTAAACATAAGGGGGTCAAAATGCAAGAAATAACCCTAGTTGCCCCTTCGTGAAGCCAAAGGTCAACCTGCAAAACAAAAGAAAATTAAAAATCTGATTCTTTTGGGCCAGGCGGCCCGCGTACGGGTTTGGTGAAATTGAAGCGGGCCGCGTGGGAGCATCAGATGCAGAAAAACTTGTTGTTTCCTGTTTTACGCGATTTTGACCCATTTGGCCGGTTTTTCTCACAAGTGGACGACCCTTAGACTTCCCTAGGCACTAGTAACAAGTGTTGGATGGTTGTGGTTGATCATAGACTTGGTTGTCAACCAATTATGGTGAGTGAATCCATTATAAAAGGCTCCCTTGTGCACACAAGTTCCTCACACCAATTTCCTTGCAATCTGATCATTCCTGGAGCTCTCAAGCAGGTCCATTTGATCTTAAGTCATGCATAGGACTTCAGTAAGTGTTCTTGTCCTTCTTTAGTTGAGTTTAGCTTGTTTAATAAGCTAAAATCAAACCGTCGTAATTACGGTTTGACTTCGAGATTAGTCAATAATGGCTCAGTCATATCTCGAATTAAAAGTAGTTATGAGTTGGTATTTATGTGGGTAATAAAACCTCAAAAGGGTTTCCCCTGATCACCACTCTAACCAGGTCAAAAGTCGGGTCAAACTTATAATTAAAAAGTCAACAGGATCCTTAAAATGTCATTTATGCATAATTAGCTATCTAGAACATATACAAACTGGTTGATCATTGTTATGACTTAGTAATAAGTGTAAGAACATGTCCAAACATGTTCAACCCGACTATTTCCTGTTTACACCCGGTTCGGAACCGAAAGTCACATAGTTTGACTTTCACTTTGACTTTCAGTTCTGACCCGCTTTAGTATGATTTGAAAATGTCTTAGAGCTTCTTTAGGACCAGGCTACATGTTAGCACAACCCTCTGAGGTTGGTTCATTGATTGACCCATTCGTTTACGCGTTTCCGTTAATTGCCCATATGTTGACCATTATGCCCTTATTACCTTAAAACATGATTTATGAAAATGTAAAAGTGTAGAAACCTTAGTTACTGATATATAAACTTGTATGCAAAGTTTGACATCAGTTTGACTTGTAGATTAAGAGTTATGCTCATTATCGCAAATTTAAAGCTTTATGTTAATAAAACGGCGTAATTAGCATATAGCCTAGTTAAGCCTACTTTTTGATATCAAATCTTTTACCCACCGATGAAATATATTATTTTGGGAATTTTAAAGATTTTTAATTAATTTTAGGCTGAGCATAACTCATAGTCGTAGGCTTAACCCGGTAATTGTCGGTTTTGCCCTTCCGGGCCATAAAATGAGTTTTACTTATCTAAACGACTCCAAACCTTTTGCTACTGATCACATACGCTAAATAAATTATTTTAAGCCTTCTGGAAATATAAAAATACCAGATTTAAGTATCAAACCCGGAAATGGCCTTTAAGCGCCTTATTTAGCGTTTTTAACGCATAGTATGTATAAAAATTATATTTAACATACCCGGGTTGATACCTACTGATATATGAGGCAAGTTATGATATTTTAACAGTAAGCAAAGGTTGATAAACTCAGACTTCAGTTTTGAGCTTTTCGGCTTATGTGAAATTACCAAAATACCCCTAAGGGGCATAGTTTGGTTATAATTGATAAATTTCACATATATGCTTTAACCTACTGTTATAACTTAGAAAATTGAGTATGTTTGCTGTTTACATCAGACCTCTAACTCAGTTAAAACATTTAAACTCTTTTATAAACTTTTAAATGACCAAACTACCCCTACGGGGCCTAGTTTGTGTTTAAATACGTTTCGGACATAATGAAAGACATCTTACTGATGTCACAACATATCTGAGGCATAAATTAACTTAGGAAACCTGTATATGGTCCTCATGAATACCTGTCACGCTTATTACGCGTACGGTTCGGTTTATGTAACAAGTTTACATAAATTAGCCGAAACGGGTCAAACCTTAACGGTTTTATCTCAAAATCCAGAATGTGTATGAAATACCCATATAAGACAAGTCTCTGAACATGTCGGGTTTAAATCACATTCTATTCCGGTCTGCGCTTAATCATGCGTCTGAACCGTATATTCTCTTAAGACTAACCGGTCTAAACTTAGGCTTAATTAAAGACCCGTTAGCATTCTAATAAGTTATTTATACAATCATTCCAGACTAGAGCCTTCCGGTAAATGGTACCTACGCTTACTTAAGTGAATACGGCTGAGTTATTAGATTCTTGCTAATTAAGACAGGAGCTAGCTCAGGTAAATACTCTTAACTTATTTTCCCTATACGGGCTTGGAATACGGTATAACGATACCGCTTGGTCGGGTATTGAATGTTTAATCGGATTGTGATTAAATTATTGAGGTAACCCGGTTTAATCTGTATTGTTTGAAATAAAAGCCTTTAGGGGTTAATGACCATGTCCCGGATATCCTTGACATCATTGTATTATAAAATGACCACGCCTTAAGCACGGGGTGTAGGCATACACTGAAAGTTGCTTAAAGGGAAACGGTATCTCACTCTCTTGTGGGCTTATACTTGTGGTGTGTCTGTTAATCTTGACTCGGTTTCTACATCGGGCCCTGAACGTACAACGAACATGTAAATCTGTATACAAGGTTATAACTATAATTGTTCCAAGTTAAAAAGGTTAATTTTGCCTCTGTGCATTTTAATCAAATTATGAAAGATATTTTGTGCCACGTGCATCCAAATCAATTTTCTTAAACTCTTTTCAAATGAGTCGGTTGAGTGTATTTACCAGTGAAAACTGACGTATTTTCCAAAAGGGTTAAGTGACAGGTACTGAACGTAATTGGCTGGAAGCTCAGGGCGTTAATAAGGAATCTTGCAAGTTCTAGGCGTCTAAAGTCTTTTGAACAAATGATATGTTTTAAGATCCGCCTGTGAATCCTTTACTTTCCGTTGTAATACTGGATATTACTTTAAACTCGGATTTGTAATATATAATTTATCTTTTGCTTCCGCTGTGCATTCGTATATATTGTGTTGTTTGACTATTATGTTGCCAACCACGTCACGATACTCCCCACCGGGCCCACCGGTGACACGTGGAAAGTCGGGGTGTGGCAGGTTGGTATCAGAGCCAACACTGAGTGAATTAAACACTAGCCTTTTGTGTTTAATCTCAGTTACACAATTGCACATTCTTGAGTCTAGACGAGAACATAGGACAAATTCTAATTTGTTTTTGGAGTCCTTGGTTATTTTTATGATTAAGCTCTTGCATGGGTAAATCAATTTTTATTAGAAGTCCTGTTTAGGGCAACAATATACTTGTTTAAATTTTAAAGGAATGATTATGTTTAAATTATCATTCCTATATTATAAGATCTACCATTATAACAAAATGGCAAAAATCTAAAAAGGACAAGACCTAGTCACGTGTCATTTTAAGAACGGGCCAAGATGGTAGTTCCATCATTAGATTCAGATCCATATTTAACACCTCAATTTAGGATTGTCCTGCGATAAATATTAATAAGAATCTTAAGAGTGAAACCTAGCCTTCGGGTCATTTTAAGGCCGGGCTATGATGGTAAGACATGTTTAAAAGATTCGAATCCCTGTTAACATCTGTAAAAATGTTAACACTCCTGGCAGGCGTGATTCGTTAAAATCACACACGTCATTTATATATATGGATTCTTTAAAAAAAAAAAAAGATCCCTAACCCAACTTTATGATCTCTGAATCATGGGTTTGGATCATCAATTAAGATGATCATACTTTGACCATATATTGGTAAAATAATGCCTACGGGCTATAATGTATTGTCCATTTGAGACATTGACATTTGATCTTTATGATTCCTTGTCTATGGTGGTGAGCTATGCTCAAGCCTATTAGTCTGTATGATCAATGCGATCCTGACTACTATCATCAAATGAAGATGATCATATAATAAACATCCCTTAGAAGGGAAATGCCTACGGGCTATAGTTAATGCCCTCTGAGACTAAAGACAGTGGTAGCAATGACTCCCTGTCAGATAAAGGTAATGAACTAGGTTCAAACCTTAATGCTTTGATTCTCTGAAATCATAGCGCATAATTTATAAATGTTCTTGTGACCAGGCCTATTGTGCCAGTATACCTTAATGTTTTGATTCTTTGAAATCATAGGTTAAATAAAAATGTCCACGAGACTAGGCCTTTTGTGCCACAAATAAAACTGTTATTGTTTTATAATTAGGATAAATTATTATAGAAATCCTAAATAAATTAACCAAATGTGGTCTCCGTTTACCATGGTTAACGAATTACCCTAAGGGGCAATTCCATAATAAACTCCCAAATGAACTATTGCCCTTGTTTTCTGCAACAGTTAAATTGTAATGGCTAACTCAGACGAGGGTAATAGTCGTCCAGCGGAGGTTAATAATGACGCCCGAATAAATCTAACGGGTGCGGAATTGAAAGCGATCATAGACGGCGCTGTTACACAGGCTTTGGAAAGGCAGTACGAAGAGTATAGTAGGACCTTATCTACACAGCCTTCAAAGCCTAAAACACACTCTGAAGCTCACAGCAAGCCACCTCCCAAGAAAGATGATCCCAAGAATGGAGATGACGATCGTCGCTCCTCGAACCATCACAGTGATCCGTCTCAACAAATCATATTGAATAAAGGACCCCGTGATAAGGGTTGCTCCTACAAGTACTTTGTGTCATGTAAACCCCGAGATTTTACAGGGGAGAAATGAGCCATTGACTGTATGACATGGCTGGATGAAATGGATACTGTTGTGGATATCAGCGGATGCGCTGAGAGGGATGTAGTGAAGTATGTATCCCAATCATTCAAGGGAGAGGCGCTAGCGTGGTGGAAGGCTCTCATTCAAGCTGGTGGGAAGATCCCGCTTTACAACATGTCATGGGAACAGTTTGTTGCTCTCATTATGGAGAACTACTGCCCTCAACACGAGGTAGAAAGAATCGAATCAGATTTCTTATCATTGGTGATGACAAACTTAGATTGTCAAGCATACCTCACCCGTTTCAATACCTTGTCAAGACTGGTTCCTTACCTGGTAACACCAGAACCCAAGAGAATTGCTCGCTTCATCGGGGGTTTAGCCCCAGAAATCAAAGCCAGTATTAAGGCTTCAAGACCTACTACATTCAGGTCAACGGCAGATCTGTCGCTATCACTCACACTCGATGTGGTCAGAAACAAGGCTGCCAAAGTCTCTGAAGATGGAAAGCGTAAAAGGGAGGACGAGAATTCTCACCGCTCCGATAGGAAGAGGGATTCTGAAGATAAGAAGAGTTCCGGGTTCAAGAAAGACAACCAGTAGTCGGGAGAGAAGACCAGGTGCGAAACTTGTAGGAAATACCATCTGGGGAAATGCAGATTTGAGTCTCAGCCTCTACCGTGTGGAATTTGCAAGTCAAAGGAACATAAAACCCTGGATTGCAAGAAGATAAAGGATGCAACCTGTTATGGTTGCAACGAGAAGGGGCATATCAAGACCAACTGCCCTAGGAATCAGATGGACGCCTAAGAGATGATACTTTAGAAAATTCTCCAACAAATCTTAAATTGATACTTTATAACTATTATGAATCACTTTTTCTGATATCCTTATGGCAAGCTTTCAAGCTATCCAAATTCATCAGTATAATAAAGACAGATGTGACTTTTGATCCCCTATAAAAAAGGTGATGGACTAGGTCCAACCCTTAAATGCCATTGATGGTCTTTTGTGACCTAGGCTAAGTGATATTAATATAATTTTTAAAATGACGTTCATTAAGAATTTTAGTGCCTTATTGGCCTGTATGGTTTAATGAAACCACGGTTAGTATAAAGCCATGAGGACGATGAATAGCAGTTGTCTGATAGCAATCAAGAAGATGATTCGGTTAGAAATAAAGACTATTTTTTCTGTTCCTGTAAAAAAAAATGGTGGAATCGGCCGTCCCCGGAATCGAACCTGGGTCTAGGCCGCACCCTTTCGCGCGCCTAGCCAACTGAGCTAGGTGCCTAGTTTGTGAAAAATTCCATTCTGATTAAATATAAACACATGTAGTTGATATCTCTTTAATCTCTATCGATTTCAAATACCAGTGGCATGACAAAAGCACTATATGAGGATTGGTGTATCTGAATAAGTTCCCTAAATTGCTTCCATGCCTGGTCAGTATGGAGGTTTAATGTATGGAACCACAAAGATATCTCAATAATCATACGGTACTAAAGTCAACTGCTAGTATTCAAAGAAGATATCCAGAATGAAAATTGTCCAGGAAATATTCCAGATTAGGAATTCGTGGACTAGTAACATAAATGTGTCACTTATTTGACACAAGCAATGATGAGTAATGGAGCCTGAGATATGGAAATCTCTGTAAACTCCTTGTACCTTGATTATCTCCTCCTAAGATTACCCTGTTTACCCCGGGGAGACAGGTAGAGTTAAGTTAAATATCCCATTTGGGGCTGCATTATTATGAAATCTCCAAGACAACTAGTACCATTATTGGCAGAATCGAAAACCCTGGTTAAGTAAGTTTTAAGACATAGATTCATAAAGCCAAACTCAATATCATGAGAATTCGGTATAGTAAAATTATGAAAGACGGTTCATTTTGCTAAGGCATTGGTTATCGCAACCCTAATTAAGCAACGATTAAGAATCGCCATCAACTACCTAGGATCGTCGATTGCTCGACTAACTGTAAAGATTAGCTATTTCTTAAATATAAATTTTGAGCAATGGTTGGAATAACCATCTCCCCTTAAGATAATCTTTTCTATAAATAGCTGTTAAATAAGTATCAAGGCTACCCTGTGGAGACCTTGTATAAATGGCATGTTAAACGTCTATTGTTAGGACAATAGATTGGTAAGTTCAATTATAAAGATCTGAAAGTTGCCTAGGAAACAACAAATAAGATCGTATAAATCCATACTCGATTGAAAGTTGCCAGTATAAGGCAGGAAATCGAGAATTTATGAAAATAGCAAACCTCTTAAATTCTTGTTAAGGAATGAGGTTTAACAATAGATGTCACCCTGGAAGGGTGTGCAAATTGTTAGATTATCTGGCTAGTTAAGCTCCGAGTATATAGAATCATTCGAAGGAAATCAAATGTATCAAGATCAAATAGCTTACGAGCTAAGACCTAATTAGGGGCTTGATGGAACGCACAATGTGACCCACACAAATGATTTAGCGACGTGTCACCAATAAGTCGAAAAGCGCTGTCACATAATGATATGCAGGACTATGATAGTATGAGCAACTTGTTGCGATTGAGGATCGCCAGGATTAGAAGCTCCAAAAAGATACATGTGCCTATTATAAATGTCAAATGTAGTGCCTTAGAGGCTCAAAGGTACTGGGGGAAGACTAAGCCCAATTTAAGGCAGAAAATACTTCCTTTACCTTAACAAATCTCGAGGTCGAGATTTCTTTTAAGGGGGTGAGGATGTAACACCTCGAAAATTCACGTCCTATAATATGTTGACACGTGTCATAAAGTTTGAACGTGTGAAAGAATGTTATAAAAGGACTAAAGTTGACAAACATGGAAAGTATGTGAGTATACGTATTCTAAGTGTCAACTGTGAATAAATATACTTCATAATAACCCTACATGATGTTTATAACATCAAACGAATAAATCATGGATCATACGAAGCTAAAAGTGAGAGATTACAAACTACAGGGGTTAAATGTGTCAACATGTTTAAAGATATACCTCTGAGTGACCTTTTGATAAACCCGAAGTGTTTTAAATGTTAATTATGCTCACTAGAATGCACGATTAAAATTTCATAAAGTTTCGTTATCGTATGAGAAAGTTATGACCACATTCGTGTGCGAGGGGTTAAAGTGCAAACATTGAAAGTTAAGACTTTTCGGGTTAACCGGAAGTGTTCGGGGACTTGGGAAAGTGGGTATAAGTCCTAAGGCCCTTGTGGGTAAACATAAGGGGGTCAAAATGCAAGAAATAACCCTAGTTGCCCCTTCGTGAAGCCAAAGGTCAACCTGCAAAACAAAAGAAAATTAAAAATCTGATTCTTTTGGGCCAGGCGGCCCGCGTACGGGTTTGGTGAAATTGAAGCGGGCCGCGTGGGAGCATCAGATGCAGAAAAACTTGTTGTTTCCTGTTTTACGCGATTTTGACCCATTTGGCCGGTTTTTCTCACAAGTGGACGACCCTTAGACTTCCCTAGGCACTAGTAACAAGTGTTGGATGGTTGTGGTTGATTATAGACTTTGTTGTCAACCAATTATTGTGAGTGAATCCATTATAAAAGGCTCCCTTGTGCACACAAGTTCCTCACACCAATTTCCTTGCAATCTGATCATTCCTGGAGCTCTCAAGCAGGTCCATTTGATCTTAAGTCGTGCATAGGACTTCAGTAAGTGTTCTTGTCCTTCTTTAGTTGAGTTTAGCTTGTTTAAGTAGCTAAAAGTCAAACCGTCGTAATTACGGTTTGACTTCGAGATTATTCAATAATGGCTCAGTCATATCTCGAATTAAAAGTAGTTATGAGTTGGTATTTATGTGGGTAATTAAACCTCAAAAGGGTTTCCCCTGATCACCACTCTAACCAGGTCAAAAGTCGGGTCAAACTTATAATTAAAAAGTCAACAAGATCCGTAAAATGTCATTTATGCATAATTAGCTATCTAGAACATATACAACCTGGTTGATCATTGTTCTGACTTAGTAATAAGTGTAAGAACATGTCCAAACATGTTCAACCCGACTATTTCCTGTTTAGACCCGGTTCGGAACCGAAAGTCACATAGTTTGACTTTCACTTTGACTTTCAGTTCTGACCCGCTTTAGTATGATTTGAAAATGTCTTAGAGCTTCTTCGGGACCAGGCTACATGTTAGCACAACCCTCTGAGGTTGGTTCATTGATTGACCCATTCGTTTACGCGTTTCCGTTAATTGCCCATATGTTGACCATTATGCCCTTATTACCTTAAAACATGATTTATGAAAATGTAAAAGTGTAGAAACCTTAGTTACTGATATATAAACTTGTATGCAAAGTTTGACATCAGTTTGACTTGTACATTAAGAGTTATGCTCATTATCGCAAATTTAAAGCTTTATGTTAATAAAACGGCGTAATTAGCATATAGCCTAGTTAAGCCTATTTTTTGATATCAAATCTTTTACCCACTGATGAAATATATTATTTTGGGAATTTTAAAGATTTTTAATTAATTTTAGGCTGAGCATAACTCATAGTCGTAGGCTTAACCCGATAATTGTCGGTTTTGCCCTTCCGGGCCATAAAATGAGTTTTACTTATCTAAACGACTCCAAACCTTTTGTTACTGATCACATATGTTAAATAAATTATTTTAAGCCTTTTGGAAATATAAAAATATCATATTTAAGTATCAAACCCGGAAATGGCCTTTAAGCGCCTTATTTAGCGTTTTTAACGAATAGCATGTATAAAAATTATATTTAACATACCCGGGTTGATACCTACTGATATATGAGGCAAATTATGATATTTTAACAGTAAGCAAAGGTTGATAAACTCAGACTTCAGTTTTGAGCTTTTCGGCTTATGTGAAATTACCAAAATACCCCTAAGGGGCATAGTTTGGTTATAATTGATAAATTTCACATATATGCTTTAACCTACTCTTATAACTTAGCAAATTGAGTATGTTTTCTGTTTACATTAGACCTGTAACTCAGTTAAAACATTTAAACTCTTTTATAAACTTTTAAATGACCAAACTACCCCTACGGGGCCTAGTTTGTGTTTAAATATGTTTCGGACATAATGAAAGACATCTTACTGATGTCACAACATATCTGAGGCATAAATTAACTTAGGAAACCTGTATATGGTCCTCATGAATACCCGTCACGCTTATTACGCGTACGGTTCGGTTTATGTAACAAGTTTACATAAATTAGCCGAAACGGGTCAAACCTTAACGGTTTTATCTCAAAATCCAGAATGTGTATGAAATACCCATATAAGACAAGTCTCTGAACATGTCGGGTTTAAATCACATTCTATTCCGGTCTGCGCTTAATCATGCGTCTGAACCGTATATTCTCTTAAGACTAACCGGTCTAAACTTAGGCTTAATTAAAGACCCGTTAGCATTCAAATAAGTTATTTATACAATCATTCCAGACTAGAGCCTTCCGGTAAATGGTACCTACATTTACTTAAGTGAATACGGCTGAGTTATTAGATTCTTGCTAATTAAGACAGGAGCTAGCTCAGGTAAATACTCTTAACTTATTTTCCCTATACGGGCTTGGAATACGGTATAACGATACCGCTTGGTCGGGTATTGAATGTTTAATCGGATTGTGATTAAATTATTGAGGTAACCCGGTTTAATCTGTATTGTTTGAAATAAAAGCCTTTAGGGGTTAATGACCATGTCCCGGATATCCTTGACATCATTGTATTATAAAATGACCACGCCTTAAGCACGGGGTGTAGGCATACACTGAAAGTTGCTTAAAGGGAAACGGTATCTCACTCTCTTGTGGGCTTATACTTGTGGTGTGTCTGTTAATCTTGACTCGGTTTCTACATCGGGCCCTGAACGTACAACGAACATGTAAATCTGTATACAAGGTTATAACTATAATTGTTCCAAGTTAAAAAGGTTAATTTTGCCTCTGTGCATTTTAATCAAATTATGAAAGGTATTTTGTGCCACGTGCATCCAAATCAATTTTCTTAAACTCTTTTCAAATGAGTCGGTTGAGTGTATTTACCAGTGAAAACTGACGTATTTTCCAAAAGGGTTAAGTGACAGGTACTGAACGTAATTGGCTGGAAGCTCAGTGCGTTAATAAGGAATCTTGCAAGTTCTAGGCGTCTAAAGTCTGTTGAACAAATGATATGTTTTAAGATCCGCCTGTGAATCCTTTACTTTCCGTTGTAATACTGGATATTACTTTAAATTCGGATTTGTAATATATAATTTATCTTTTGCTTCCGCTGTGCATTCGTATATATTGTGTTGTTTGACTATTATGTTGCCAACCACGTCACGATACTCCCCACCGGGCCCACCGGTGACACGTGGAAAGTCGGGGTGTGACACCTTGGGGCAAGCCTTGTTAAGATCTTTGAAATCTATGCACAAGAGTTGTCAGGTTTCTTGACCATAACCGGGTTTGCAACCCATGATTGGTACTTGACCTCTCGGAGAATGCCGGCTGACACAAGCTTTTCAACCTCTTGGCAGGCTGCCAGACTTCTCTCTGGTGCCAAGCTTCTTTTCTTTTGGACCACAGGCTTGACATCCGGTAGTATTCTTAACTCATGCTCAGCAATGTTCCGAGGGATCCCTGTCATATCTTCTGGACACCAAGCGAAGACATCGTTGTAATGTGTTAGCAGCTTTTCGAGATACGAAAGGGTCTCTTGAGAAAGGCTTGGATTGACCCTTATTCTTTGTTCAGGGTACTTAGGGTTTATGACCAACCTTTGCCTGTCTTCTTCACTGTTTGAGCTTTCACCCTAAACTATGTAAGCTTCTTGAGAGGGTTGAAGGGTAGCTATGCCCCTCTCGGTAGGAAATTTGACTGTGCTATTGCCAACAGACACGGCCATGTAGAATGCACACTGCCCTGGTCTTCCAATGATCACGTCATAGCTTGAGGGGATGTTGATAACCACAAAGGTGAGTGGTTGGGTTCTTTCCTTCAGACCTTCACTGAAACAAACATTAAGTGTCAGTTTCCCTAAAGGCTTGAGGGGTATATCGGCGATACCTTTTATAGAGGTTCCAGAGGGTTGAAGCCTTGAACGTTCTTCGTTACTCAAGCGGTTGAAGAATTTCTCGAACATGATTTCAGTGGCTGCCCCAGTGTCTATGTATGCCCTACATGTTTGCAACGTTCCCACGGTAGCTTCTATCACAAGAGGGCTAGAGAGAGGGTCTTTCTCCGTTGGTGGGAAGCAGACACACTAAAGCTCCCAAGCTTCCAACCGTTGTCTTTTATGAAGAACCCTTCCATCAGAATCCACCATATTGACTTCCTTGCCTTTTCCTTCAGCCATTTTGTCTCGGACCCCCTTTACCAAATGAGCGAGTTCTCTGGACTTAACAGCTTCTTCAATTCTTTTCTTGAGCTGGAAGCAATCATTGGTGTGATGACCTTTTTCTTCATGAAACTCACAATATTGTGTGGAGTTCTCATTTTTTCTGCTTTTGGGGAGAGGCCTAGGAGGCCGAAAGTTCTGCTTGACTTCTTCAGTTGCGAGGATTTCTTGAGGGGTCTTTGTGAGGGGTGTGAAACTCATGCCTTTCTCTCTGCTTGAAGGGTTCCGGCCTTCAGACCTTCGAGGGTCTGAACCCTTTGACCGCCTGTCATAGGAGTTAAAGTTTCCCCTTTTTTTAGCTGGACTATTGCTTCGCCAGCTGGACCCCCTTTTCCTTTGTTCTTTAATGTCTACTGCCTCCTCTCCCCGAATGTGGGCTTCAGCCCTTTCGAGAGCTTCTTCCAAGGTTTTGGGCAGGGATTTGTTGAAATCTCTTGTGAGATATTTAGAGGTGATGCCATTCATGAAACCAGCCACTCTCATCTTTTCATCTGCCCCTACATAAGTCAAACCTTCATTCTTGTATCGTTCAATGAACGCTCGGAGACTTTCATCATCACGTTGTTTTATCTGGAAGATTACAGTTGCGTCTTTAACATATCGCCTTTGTTGGGAGAAATTGGCCAGAAAACCCTTGCTGAGGTCGTCGAAGCTTCGAACGCTTCGGGCAGGTAAGTCGTTGAACCAGATTCTGGCTGATCCAATAAGGGTTTGCATGAACATTAGGCAACCTTCAGCGTTTGACCATTTCTCTATCCTTGCTGCACCGGTAAAGATCTGAAGATGGTCCTCAGGGTCTTCAGTTCCATCGTATGTTTTGATGTGAGGAGGCATCTTGATCTTTGCTTGAAAATCATAATCAACTATTTGCTGTGAAAAGCATGAAAGGTTACTTGGCTTGTATGGTTTGGCCAAGTCTTCTTCAGCCCCTTCACCCACATTATTGCCATTGCCGTTGTTTCCCTGAGTGGCTAGCACCTGATTAATAAAGTGTTACCACGGGAAGTTGGCCATCATCTGGGTCATCATGTTGGGCATGAGGTTGAAGCCTTGAAGGCTTCCGGGTGCAACTGAGCAGCTTATTCCAAGGGGAGTGCTCATAACAGCACTTCGTGCCAAAGGGAGCACGGACAGAGCCTGCTCCCACGAGGTTATTGTAGATGCTGGAAAGCTTGTTACTGGGGACTGTGGGAGTTGGTCAAGGGTTAGCTCATGTCCCAAAGGAGCACCACTAGTAATCGGTTGGGAAGAAAAGATGGGATGCACTGTGGGATTCGTCATCGTGCACAGATATGGGTGAGGGTTTGAAGGATTACAGGGACCAGCCTCGTTTCTAGTTGTAAAAGGAAGGGGAGGTGGTCAAGGAGACAACGTTGGTTCTGGCTCGTCATAATCTAGGCGGATTCTCACCCCCTTTTCTCTTTCTCTATTCACATGCTGGTAGAGGAGAGACCTCAATTCCAGGAAATTGTTGGCAACCCCCTCGGGGGTAAGTTCAACATGCGCCGGGGTGTCAGAGACACCGACATTGGGAGAAGGAACCCCGGATCTGGACGGAGTTGGTGTGTTGAAGGTGAGGAACTCGGGTGTGCTCCCCGGAGTTGAGAAAGAAGTTGGTATAGCCACATGAGCTTGGCTACTACCCGGGGTAGAGGTGTTTGGAATCTGATTTACTTCACCCGGGGATCCACTTTCAGACATGGTGATTTTGAGTGAAGAGAGCTACACTACTAGGTCTTTTTGAGGAGAAATAGCGGCGTAGCCCCACGATGGGCGCCAACTTGTTGATGCAACAAATAAGAGACCAATGGTAGTAGCTGGACCGGTTAGGCAAAAGGGTTGAAGGGTTCAACTTTGCCTAACGCAGGTCGTGGGGTCCCCCCACGTTTGCAAGACGTGGAAGGAGGTTCACTAGTTTATTTTTGTTATTTGCTAAGGATCCTCCTCTGAATTATGTTCAGATTCGGATGAATGAGCAAATAGAATGTGTGTGTTGGATGTGAAAGAGAGAGTGACTTGCATGAAGCAAGTACTCGGGATGAATGACCAGAGGTTGCGAGAATCAGGGCTGGCCAGGAATGTTTTCTGAAGTAAATGAAGTGTCAATTTATAGGAGAAGACATCTCCCAAAGAAGAATGCATTTGACTAGTGACCTTGCTTGCAGTGAGGGGCTTGCCCTTTCGGGGGTTAAAGCCTTTTGACCCCTGGATAATAGCGTGTGCTCTGCAGACCTGCGTTGCTTTTGCGACAGGCGAGTTGGTGGAGCTGTCCGGAGATGTGACTTGTTTACTGTTCCCGTATTGTTTTACTTCATCTCCTCAGCTTTTCAACCGTTGAACCATTTAACCCTTTGAGCATTTACATATTTAGTCATTTTATTTAGTCTTTGGCTACCCCGTCATCAGTTATGAAAATTTAACTTTTTCCAATAAACCTACGAATTTATCGGTAAATATTTCCTTCATTTAACATACACTATAGAATAAGAGATTTTAAACGTATGAATTTATGGGTGAATATAGTACTTATTGGTGAAAGTGTGTTTAAAATTAAATGCAATCATTCACAAATATGGATTATCTACAGATTCACTGATGTTCAATACACCAACGACTACTTAGGCCATCCATAGTCGGGGGTTATATAGCGCCATATTGGGCTATAACGTCCCATGGCGCCCCGGAACACCCCCCACCCCCGGAGTTTAAGGGGGGTTATGGAGCATGGCGTGATATGCATAGCGGGGTGAACTTTGGTTTCTCTTTTTCAACATATATATCTATAATTTCTCTCACATACATATATATACATACATGTTATATAACCTCATTTCCACTACACACTCAACTCAAGTTATATAACCTCTCTTTCTTATGTATTTTGTCACTAGTCACATAATCCCCTAATAAGGCCGATCACCACTACGCATCAACTTAAAAAAGATGGTAAAAACTAAAATGGTGCTACAGTTTTCTTAATCTTAAATCTACCTCTTAATTGTTTCTAAGGGAGATCATGTGATGGTAAATGCATAAGTAGTTTAAGATGCATGTATATAATAAGTATTTAATAGTAAGCTAGTTTGGAGTTAAAAAAAAAAAAACAGTCCTTGATTACACGTAGGGCTGTAAATGAACCGAACGAACACGAAAAAGGCCTTGTTCATATTCGTTCGTTAAGGATATAATGTGTTCGCGAAAGATTTATGAACACTTACCGAACGAGATTTTTTGTTCGTGTTCGTTCATTAAAGAAAGGAACGTGTTCATGAACGGTTCACGAACACAGACAAAATCGATGAGGTTCATAATGAGAAGGAAATGGGAACGATGCATAAACAAGGTGGAGGTAGGGTTTCCTATTTTATTAGTATGGGTAATGAGATAATAAGAATTAACGAATATAAAAAGTTTATATAAAATAAATAAATGCTAAAAAAATATTTAATGAACAACGTATACAAACGAACATGAACGAATGTTCACGAACACATTACCGAACGTTCACGAACGCAATTGAACGAACGAGACATTTGTTCGCGTTCGTTCATTTAACTAATCGAACGAAATTTCTTGTCCATGTTCGTTCATTAACTAAACGAACAAATGTAAACGAACTACCCGTCGAAGGTTCACGAACTGTTCATTGAACGTCCGATTCGTTTACAACCCTAAATTTACACGAGTATATATGCACTAATGCACAACAAAAGGTGGTCAAAACAAATGAGATTTGTGTTTACTTTCTCTTTCAACCAAAGATATATATTTACATGGTTTCATTGAAAACCCTTTTATTAAAAAAAATACTCAACAAATCCATATCTTTTGAGTTATAGCATACAGTTTTTTCTCTCATGATTTTACCTTTTTTTTTTTTTTGTTAAATCTATTTTTAGGTTCATATGACAGGTCCTCCAATCATTATTCTCTTTTAGAGTATTACGATTTTGGCCCATGTGGTTATATCGCTTTTACCCTTTTAGCCTAAAACAAAAAATTTTAACATCTGAGACCCCAACGTCTTTTTTTCTAACCCTTTTGGCCCCTAACACTAACCCCATCAATTAAATGTTAGATGTTAAAAAATTCTTTTTTGGGCTAAAAGAGTAAAAGTTATATATAGGGGTCAAAATCGTAATTTACTATCTCTTTTATATATATTATGTTTGTAGAATTTACAAGTTATTAACTTTCGAAATAAATTGTTGTACCCATAACAAAAATAGGATAACATACTTGTTCAACCAATTTTATTGTCATTTTGTGACAGCATTTTGACTTGTTTTACACAAAATACAACAACAAGCAATCATCATATCATAAGTTTTAATTATACTTATAACATCCATAAAAAAGTTACATGATTGATGTAAGCCATGCATACCCTCATCCCCTATCAACAAGATGAATAATTGTATGCATACCTTACATCCCCATACAAAATACAAAATTCCCAAAATACCCAAAAGGAAAAAGACCAAAAAGGGTAAGAAACAAGAAGCAGCCAATGAAAATTAAATGAAAATTAAAGGTTGAAATAAAAATTCGGACCGGTACCCTCAATTCCCCAAGCAAAGCAATTGACTTGCAAAGCTTTCATTTTTTTGTTGTTTCTTTTTTTTCAACAAAAGAGAAGTGGTGGCGCCACCGTCCTCCTG
Source organism: Helianthus tuberosus (assembly GCA_030545235.1). Classification (NCBI taxonomy): domain Eukaryota; kingdom Viridiplantae; phylum Streptophyta; class Magnoliopsida; order Asterales; family Asteraceae; genus Helianthus; species Helianthus tuberosus. The sequence continues at coordinate 24,145,106 of CM060395.1, forward strand.
CGGTGCCTCCACCACTGCCACCCGCTTCCGGCTTGAGATTCCGGTGACATATGACATCCACCACCAAAACCAATCATTTTCTCTTTGCAAAGGGCCAAAAATGGTAGTGGTGGCCAAGTTAGAGAGAGAGAGTGAGAAGTGGAAGAAGATGAAAGTAATGAGTGAGGGGACATGAGGGGTCGATATATAAAGGGAAAAATGTAACTTCTTTTTTTGATTATTTTAATATATTTTTACTTTTAATTTAAGTGTCTAGTTACAGAATCTAGAAAAGAATAGTGTTTAATTACATGGATATAAGTACTACTAAGGGGGAAGGGGTGGTCACTAGTGATACATTTCTATCACTCACAAGAACCAATCAACTCGTGCCATGTCATCACCCAATATTATATCACTAGTGATAGAAATATAGTGGGGGTGGTCACTAGTGATAGAATTCACTCCCAAATTTTTATAATTTTTATTTTAAAATTAAGCTGCCATACACTCTTCGTCACGAACACCCATACACTCTTTGTCACCATTTTCTTCCATATTCATGAATATGTACACGTGTTGTAGTGAGAATGCCCCTTACATGCAGAGCCTTATCCTTTTCAACGCGTGATAATTCTAACGCGTTGATTAAATAACGCGTTATATATACGGCGGCGGCGGTGTGCGTGGTTATATAACGCGTGACGGGGGATCCATCACGGACCGCCCTGCCTCCCCTAAGGGCATGTTTGGCTAAGCTTATTTAAGTTAAAAAGTACTTTTGAGAAAAAAAGACTTATTGACTTATGACTTTTTGAAAGGGAATTTTTAAAAAAGTGTTTGGATTAGCTTATGAAGTGGGAAAAGCCAATAAGTCAATAAGTTGTTTTTTAAAAAGTGTTTGACTTAGCTTATTGATGTAAAATGACTAAAACCTAATAAGTCAATAAGTTAGTTCAAAAAGTCACAACATTCTAACTTTTCAAAAATGACTTTTTGATGACTTTTTCTCCTTCTCAAAAAGTCATTTTGAAAAGGACTTTTCCATTTGCCAAACACTAAGGTGGTGTTTGTTTTTTGGCCAGAAGTACTTCTGGCCACTTATGTCTGCGCCGCGCAGACGCGCGCAGATGTTTGAACTCTGCAGCTTGTTTGTTTTCCGGAAGATCTGCAGACCAAAAACGTCTGTCTCACCTCTTCCCCACGCAGACATGGCCTTAAGTCTGCGGACCTCTTCTCCTGCCCACAGACCTGCATCACCTACACCACCACACATCTCCGCCACCACCTCCACCACCACGTCTCCGCCACCACCACCTCCGCCACCTCCGCCACCACATGCACCCCCACAAAACAACCACCACCCAAAACCCCCAAATCGAAACCCCCACGTCTCCGCCACCACCTCCACCATCTCCGCCACCACGTCTCCGCCACGACCTCCAACTTCTTCCCTGCCACTGCCGCCGGTGCTGCTCCCCAAACCCCCAAATCGAAACCCAAATCGAACCCAGAGAGAGAGAGAGTGAGAGAGATACCGTAGAGAGAGAGAGATTGGAGACCGGTGGTGGTGGTTGAACGACGAAAAACCCCAAATCGAGATTGGAGACCGGTGTTGGTGAGATGGCGGAGATCGGTGGTGGTGGTGGTGGTGGTGGTTGAACCCAGATCGGAGATGATGGCGGTGGTGTGAAAGCGGAGGTGGTGCGGTGGTGGTGCGGCGGTGGTGGTCTGCAGATTGTAGAGAGAGAGTAGAGAGAGATCAATGTGTGTGTAACACCTGTGTCATTTCAACCATCAAACAAATGCCAAACCAATGAAATAATGTATTTCATACTTTGGACTTGTATAAATATGTGTATCTTTTGCACATATCAACTCATGTTCGATTTCAAGCTCTAAATCGCTTTCTGGAAGGTTATACACGCACTGATGCGTAAATATAACCAGTTTAACGCAACAAACACTCCGGAATAGTGAAATAGGCTTAACATACCTTAAATAACCTTTACATAACTTAGATATAAGTTTTGGAAGGTTTGGTGTGGTGAAATCAAAGTTTAATCGCTTACAGGGACTAAAGTTGACAAACTGCGAAAGTATGCCAATTTGAACTGTAACAGATATTCCGGAACATGACCATAAGTTAAACATACCATAAATATCCTTTACATAGCTTAGAAATAGGCTCTGAGGTGTTCGGTGTGCTAAAATAAACTTTTGTGTCATTCAGAGACTAAAAGTGTCAAAAAGTGCACAAGTTTGCATTTTCGCGCATAACTTACGTTCTGAATATATCCGGACATCCAAAAATTTATGTAAGCACTAAAATATTTTATTTTAGTGTTCGACATAAGAAAAATCCATTCGTCACGTCATTTGGATCGTTTTTCGCGCTTGTGCGCATTCCGTCGTAATTAAGCGAACATCGCGTTCGTACGACCAAACGAACCAACATCCGGCATATTTTTGAGCATGTTTTGAGTTCCCTATACTTTAACTTCATTTTAGAGCCTTGAAATGAGGTTAACAGGGTTCAAACGCATCGAAAAAGGCCTTAAACACGTGCAGGGACCATTTCTGCCAACTTTGAAACATTTCTGAATCAGAGGGGTGCTAGCGTAGCGCGAGCCCTATAGGCTTTACCAGTCGCGCTACGCGACTGCCTATGCTGGACAGAAAACATGCAGAAATATCAGTTTTGCACTTTCGGGACCAGATTCGATGTATTAGCCGTTGTTTAATTCACAACCACACATTCTAACATGCTTAGTCAGCGGATAAGGATGGAATTTAGGCACCATAACTTTGCAACACATGTATGGATGGAATTTAAGCACCTAAACACCATAACTTTGCAACACATGTATGGATGAAATTTAAGCACCTAAACACCATAACTTTGCAACACATGTACGGATGGGATTAAGGCACGTTTTCCATGAAACGATCTTAACGGTTCGGGTATTCCTATAAATACCCCATACCCCCATTGCTAAAATCACTAGAATTCTGATTTGAGAACCTCTAAGTTGAAACCATTGTTTCATACCTGAGATTCTTGAATCGGGATTAGCATTCGGGGACCCTTCGTAAGTATTCTTTCGTTCTTTTCCTTATTTTACTGCTTTTCGAGTCAGAAAGTCAAACTTTGTTTGACTTTCAGCGTTGACCAGTAATGGTCAATGCGAAGTTCGTTTGAACTTCGCAACGTGAGTGTAATCACGTTGGTCATAGTCCCTTGGGACTATGCCCACTGATTACCACGTTGTCTAGGGTCGTAGGGTAGGCGATCTAATAAATCGCCTATACCTTCGAACCCGACCCAGTTTGGTCGATCATTAGGATCCGACCAAATACATTAGGTGACCCTAGTATAGGGCATAACCTTCCGAGGTTATACCCTATGGTCACATCGTTTAAGTAGTTGTATGATTGGTAGTTTATATGCCTTAGGTAAATTACCAGAATACCCTTTTCATGTATAATTGGTAATTAAGCATATGTAACCTAAACTTTTTGTCACATAACTGATTATGTAACATGTTTAGGCATATAACACTTGTCATAGGACTAGTTAGGCGGTCCGAACGCGTTTCACGCGAACGACGCGTTAAAGTAGCATAAGCTACCTAAACGGGTCGTAATGGGTCGTAAACACATAGATTAAGGTTTCATTTAGTATGTAGGCTTTGTTAAACCATATGACACGAGTCTCTATACTCGTTTGGTTTACGAACCCTCATTCTATCAGATCTTCCGATTTAGGTCCGGTTTATTAACATAGTTACCTATATTAGGTGCCGTTTGATATCCGTGATCTCTAGCATTGTTTGGTTGTTACTCAAGGACTACTAAGCAATCTCAAGTGAGTACATAGACCCCTCTTTTACTGTTTTCCAAACTGTTTTGGGGTGGAACACATGTGCCTACTTGTTACATTCATGCTTTCCCGTTTTCACATCATATACCTGCTATGTTCGTTAGTACATTATAGTACATGATTTCAATACATTTTATGCTATGTATGTCCATTATGTGCATACTTAGTACATTGTTTTACATTGCTTTTCTGTTGCATATGCTTATCCAGCATATGAACACATTATACTACATATTGAACCGTTGTACCTGTGAACCATTTGTATCTGTGAACCGTTGTATCTGTGAACCGTTGTATCTGTGAACCGTTTGTATCTGTGAACCGTTGTATCTGTGAACTGTTGTATCTGTGAACCGTTTGTATCTGTGAACCGTTGTATCTATGAACCGTTTGTATCTGTGAACCGTTGTACCTGTGAACCATTTGTATCTGTGAACCGTTGTATCTGTGAACCGTTGTATCTGTGAACCGTTTGTATCTGTGAACCGTTTGTATCTGTGAACCGTTGTATCTGTGAACCGTTTGTATCTATGAACCGTTTGTATCTATGAACCGTGTGAACCGTATTTTACCATACATAAACACTTCTACAATTGTTAAACATTACTTTGGTGGTTTGGTTTGATTAAGTGATTAAGTAACGATGCGTGTGTAATATGATACAAGCATGGTGGATACGCCGCTGGTACTTCCTATATATAAGTGTTGTATGGTATTACATATCGTAGCGTTATTTGAATCATTTCAGTTTGAGACATATAACATTTTATACAATTATCATACTTTTCACAAGACATTGATTTACAAACAACTTATCTTAAACAAACACATTTTTACATGGTTATTCATTTAACCTGACATTTATTTATACATATCATCTGAATTTATCATTTTTCAAATGATTTACAAAACAAAGCAAATTACAAGGTTCATGACTAAACATTTTCTCAAACATAAGTCATGAAACCTATTTTCACAAAACCTATGTATCTCACAGGCATTTTTATGCTGACGTACCTATTTTCACATGTGTTTTTCAGGAGCTGTTGCATAAGATGATCAAGATTCACATAGGCAGACTTGGGCTTTAGTGACAATAAAAGATGCAAGACTAGTTAATTATGTTGTATTTCCTTGTTTGATAAGACATTGTAACACTTTTAATCAATAAAACAAAACTTCAATTGCCATGGATTTGAGACAATTAATTCTGTTACAACACTCCCCGATGTTTCCGCCACGTTTAGTATGTTCTACGTGGTCGGGGTGTGACAGTGTGACTGTGTGTTGTGTGTGTGTTTTAAACCTTAGAAGAAGTTTTATATATAAAAAAACAAACCCTCTTCTCCTTGCAGACTGCAGACATTTGGTCCACCTCTTCTCCTGCAGATGTGGTCCGCAGACTGCAGACCTTTTCCCGCAGAAAAAACAAACAGCACCTAAAACTCCTTATTGGCTTTTTGATTAAGTCAATAAGTTGGTTGGAAAAGCTTAGCCAAACATGCCCTAACACATTTATGCAATTATCAAAAAGTATATTGTGTGTATATTATATTAACAATAGTATTTTTACTCCGACTAACCATTACGTCATGTTAAATTTAGGTGGTGTTTGTTTTTTGGGTAAAAGCTCTTCTGAGCACTTATGTTTGCGTCGCGCAGACGCGCGCAGACATAAGGGTCCTGCGGCTTGTTTGTTTTCTTGAAGATCTGCAGACCTTTTACCTCCGCCTCACCTCTTCACCAAGCAGACTTATACCCATGTCTTCAAACCTCTTCTCTCCTCTCCTCTTCAACCTCCACCACCCAGATCCACCACATCACGGTCACCCGAAACCTCTCCCTCTCCTATCCAATCGAGTTTCCGACGACCAAGAACCGACCTCCGGCGACCATCTCCGGCTAATGGTGCACAGAAAACCCGAACCCGGACCCGGAAAAAAACCCGAAACCGGGTATTATAAAAACCGGGTTTTCTATACCCGAACCCGACCCTACCAATAGGGTAGGGACCGCGTATTCATATTTGATCAAAAACCCGAACCCGGAACCGGGTTTTTTTATACCCGGTGTATACTCGAAACCCGGTTTTTATAAATACCCGGAACCGGGTTTTATAAATACCCAGAACTGGGTTTTTTATACCCGGTTATATAGCACTTTGACTTCTAGTCCTATCTATGTTCTTTTATCTATGTTATTTTATCTATGTTTTCAAGCATTAAGACTTCTAGTTCTTATGATTTAACAAAATTATGTATGCACTTTTATGTAATCTTGTTTAATTATTAGGTTTCTAATGATATTTGAAATATTTGGTCATTATTCCCCTCTATTTGCTGGAAAGATCCATTGGTGTTTGTCTAATACAAAAAAATGAAAAATTGATGGAATTTGGTTAAAACCTAACATAGCAAATAAAATATATTGTTGTTTATGTAATCCAAAAGGATTCAAATCAGGACTATTCATTCGATCTAGCACCATTGAATTTAAATTTAGAAATGTCATTAAAATTTCAATAAGCACCATCCACTAAAACGTATAAAGAAGCATTAATACCCGGTCGGGTTTTTTTAATACCCGGTGCTGGTTTTTTCCCAACCCGATGCATACCCGAACCCTACCCGATGAATACCCGAACCCGAAAATAGGGTATTATAATACCCGGGTTTTATAAAACCCGACCCGAACCCTACCCGAACCCGGGTATATAGAGTATACATTTTTGGTAGAAAACCCGGACCCGACCCGGTTTTTAAAAAAACCCGATTTTGTAAAGCCCGAACCCGGTTCCATACCCGGAACCGGTTTTTAAAAAAACCCGATTTGTGCACCACTATCTCCGGCTACCACTATACACACCCAAACAAACCCCTATTCTCCTCCCTTCTCCGATATCCTGAACGACAGCCTTACCACACCCACCTCATCCGTTGTTCAACAAAACGGCTAACCACCACCACTGTCTGGTGGCGGCGGCGACGGGACATAGAGACGAGATAGAAACGATGGAAGAGAAGGGGACCGAGGAGAGAGAGAAAGAGCAGCAGCTGGTTCGAGGTTCATGGCAGCGGCTCAACGTTAGCAGCGGAAGATGGTCGCCAGAGGTCGGATCTTTCAACAATGGCAGCAGGGATGAAGGCAGAGAGACAGAGAGGAGTGTTGTGTGTGTGTTGTGAAAAGAGGTTTTTGTATAAGTAAGAAAAACAAACACTCTTCTCCTTACAGACTGCAGACCTTTGGTCCACCTCTTCTTCTGCAGATGCCTGCAGATGTGGTCCGCAGACTGCAAACCTTTTAGCTATTAAAAAACAAACAGCACCTTAGTGTAAAGTACCTATAAGCTAGTAAGTACTGGTGACGCCTACCTATCCCACTATTTTTATTTTTTTTTTAATTTAAAAATAGCCAAATGTTAGATAAAAAGTAAAATGCCTAAATGAAAGGTAGTTACTCAATAATTCATGAAAAACTTTGATAAAAACCTCATTAATGGTTGCTAGCAAGTATTGATAAAATAACAATATATGAATTATGTTGGCATCCTAATGATCAATTGGGGTGTAAATTATAGGCAACTCAAGTGAAACTCTAGGAGACCAAGAGGCAAGGGACACTAGCCTTAAAAGGAAGCTTTACGGTACATAGCTATGATGTTGCATTATTATAATTTCTATTATTAGTTAATTTATTTGCCAAGATGAAACACGAAAAGAGTTGATTGATGAATTATGGTATAAGTAAAAAAAAACAAGCTTTTAAAACAAGCTGTGCCGAAGTTCGTTCATTTGACCGTAAACTAGAGCCACTTTTGATTATGCAATATTTTGTTCATTAATGACTCCAGATTCTTTCATTTCCATGTAAAGATCATTTCCTTCACGAGTCCGTTCACCGTCTCCGCCAAATACAGATACGCCTCCGTGAGCTTTGGAAATATTGTTAATCAATTCCATAATGAGTACTGTTTTACCCACGCCAGCTCCCCCGAATAGTCCGATTTTTCCTCCACGGCGATAAGGGGCTAAAAGATCTACTACTTTAATTCCGGTTTCAAAAATAGATAATTTTGTATCTAACTGTATAAAGGCAGGCGCGGATCTATGAATAGGAAATGTTGTGCTATTATCTACAGGACCTAGTGTTCCGGTCGGTGGAGCGACTCTCAGACGAATTTTCAACGTGCTTGGGGAGCCTATTGATAATTTAGGTCCTGTAGATAATAGCACAACATTTCCTATTCATAGAACCGCGCCTGCCTTTATACAGTTAGATACAAAATTATCTATTTTTGAAACCGGAATTAAAGTAGTAGATCTTTTAGCCCCTTATCGCCGTGGAGGAAAAATCGGACTATTCGGGGGAGCTGGCGTGGGTAAAACAGTACTCATTATGGAATTGATTAACAATATTGCCAAAGCTCACGGAGGCGTATCTGTATTTGGCGGAGACAGTGAACGGACTCGTGAAGGAAATGATCTTTACATACGGACGCTCCTCGTGGAGTAGATCCCGCATCTAACCAAGTCTTTGAACAGGGAACGGGATAATTCCCACTACCGCTGGCAGGGCAGCCGGGCCGTGAGCACGGTGGGGACGGGCTTCCCAAAAAGCCAGCCCGGGCCGGGGTCAGCATAGGATGAAGGGGACGACCCTAATGTTGTGTTGGCAAAGCCAACTTCTTGGGTTTCGGGCGGAGAAAAGCGGACGTGGGGACTCGGGTCGGGGCGCAGCGTAACTAAGGGATTCCATTTAGGGTGAGACAAAATGGGCGGGCACGGGCGGTCTGGTATCGAGAGTCGCTCCACCGACCGGAACACTTCGCGGAGCTCCCGTATCAATTACGTCCATTCCTCTCGTTAGACCGTAAAATGGGTTGAGTCTTTCCTCAACCCAGCAGCAGCAGATTGCGCGGCACCTAGCGAAGCTATCCATTCTAACCTGTCTTTGCCTAGCAAGATACGTCTAGTTCTCCCTCCGCTTGCCTATCTCAGTAGGAAATTGGAACAGTCTCCGATTTCCAAGGCGAAGCCGAGGCAAGAGCTATACCTTCTGGGACCAGAGCACGCTTCCTGCTTACTCTAAGTCCCAAGCTGGAAACATCCAGTTGCTTATTATAGGATAGGATGCACATCCCGACCGGTAAAAGGAAAGAGCGAGATCTCCTTTCCTGTAGGTTTCTCCTGTGCTTAGTTCGCTTAGCATGGAAAGAAGCTGAGCCGTGCTAGTAACATCGTGAGCGTGAACAGAGGTTATCAAGAGTTAGCTTGGGAACATGCCATGCCCTTAGCCTTAGTTGGAAGCTAAGCCAAAGCTAAGCTTGTAGGCTTGTAGAGAAAACTATTGTGCAGGTATACCAATAATCCATGTTCATGAACAGTCTCCTTCGAACATCGGTGTCATTTTTATGTTCCCCATGGCTTTTTTCATTAGCTTTTCCGAGAGCTTTTCCCGCCACATGGAATTTTTGACCCTTTTATCTGGATAGGCGTATTTTGCCGTCTCTCATTGCCGTTCTGATCGTTGGCTGTAACCTTTCTATTTCCTAGTTTCCAGGGTCAACAACCCACAATATCACCACGCACCCTACAAGGGAGAGAAGCAAGCCCGATTCACTAGCCTAGCCCGGGTACATCACTTCCTATAGTGGAATTGAAGGAAAGCGGCAGCTAATTGAATGAGTTATGCCGCACATGATTCATCTTCAACTGTAAAACCGGAGTATAAATGACCCGCGGGGTCATAGAAACGGAGGTGATGCCCAATGCATACGAACATGGTCAAGGACCATGGTAAAAATGCTTAAAAGTGATAATTGTGGCTTGTGGACGATGAGAGCCACAAGGGTGAACAAAATGGGTCGTTTACGGTCTATAGGGCCATAAGCTAGATGATGAACAAGTAAAACGAAGGTATAAACGACCCGTGAGGTCGCAGAAGCCAAGGTGTTGTCTGAGTTAACAACCATGATTCTTGATCATGGTTGGAAAATGATAAGAAAATTTAGATGAAAGAATGCAGATGATTTGAGTTATAGAGCTTAAATCTCATAACGGGTCAAACGAGTAAGAAAATAAATGCAAAATGGCATTATGACGCCATGGTAATTCTAAGAAAAACTAACCATGAGTTTGGTTGTGGTTGGGGGAAAATATTGAAAACCTTTGTTGAGAAGGTAGAAGACTTGCGCTAAAATGCTCAAAGTCTCATAACGGGTCAAACAAGTAATAAACCCAAATTAAATAGTAGGAGCAAAAAAACTCAAGGAATATGGGCCTGGGTAGTGGGTTGTAGTTTAAAAGTGTAGAGAAATAAAACCCTAAAGAATAAATTGGGTCTGGTCCGAATTGAATGTGAAATGGATGAAAAATGACCAAATTTGGCTAAGGTTAGAAAAATGCCCAGCTGTAGCAACCCGCTGGAAAAGTGGCGCGGCCGTACCACGCGGGAGACACACCAGGCACCTCTGTGATGCGCGGAGGCGCCTGGTCTGCGTTCTGGTCAACATTATCATCCCTGCGCCACGCGGGAAAGCCTGAAACCCTCTATGACGCGCGGGGCTCTCTGAAATAAAAATTATTGCTTTCGTTATCGTGTTAACCCATTTCGTTTAAATGTCGTGAATACTAACCGCTTAATTAGATTTAAATGTCAGGTAATACCCGCCTTAGGAAACTGGATGAAGATCAAGTCGCGGAAAGAACCGAACACACTTTAAAACTTTTTCACTTCTGCGTTTTAGTTAATTACGTTTTTAAACTTAAAATTTTGGATACGTATTTTGAATCGAATCATAGCTACTTTGGTTAGCTTATGTTTTGTTAAAACTTGTAATCTTTTTTTTGTGAATTAGCTCGTATAAAATATTTGTTTTATACATATAACGAGACGGGTCTTACATCCGAATTTCCGGATATCCGAACTTTCAGATATTTTTGATTCATAATTTTAGTTAATTCAGGTTCAGTTTCAAATTTATGTTTTTTTTTGCCATCCCTAGCGTAAATTATTATATATTCTCACTTTTGAATGTATAAAATAAGTGTAACATATGAATCAGTTTATATCTCACACTGATCTTTAAAAACCTCATGTACAATTGTTTATAACATAGTCATTATTTGTATAGAACTAGTGGTATCTGACCGCGCTACGCGGCGGAATTTGGTTGGTATCGGTTCAGCATGAAACGGTGACAGGAATTCGATTGGTATCAAATAGGCTTGTTACGATACTGACACTTGATATAAGGGTGAGAGAGGGGAGTGCCCTCTCTTACGCACACCCAATCAGGTTATGCCACGTCAACTCCCCTCACACCCTCAATTTGATGGCGGCACTCTCTCCTGTTAGGGGACTTGTTTTTTTATTCAAAAAGAAAAAAAAGGAAATAATTTGATTGGTTTGAAAAGAGGGTAGCCCACCATCTTCCCCTCTCCTTCATCGGTGAACAAGCCCCGACCCAACTCGCCGATTTCGGTCCCCGCCTTAATGGCGCCGGTGTTCCCGAGCGGGGACTTGGGTCACCGCACCCACTCCCCGCGACCCTAACAATCAAAAACAAAAAATAAAGTTGGGATATATCCAAAAAGATATCAACAGATTTTTACATCAATTTGAAAACTACATGGCGAATACCAGTATCGCTTCCAAATTCAATAATACCGAAACATGTACCAATATTGCTCAGTTAGAATTGGTTGGGTTCCTCACGACATCGACACTCGTATTAACTTCATTTTCAACAAAATGTCAAGATAAAAATATGAATATAATTGCGTATTATGATTTTTTTATCGAAAGAAAAATAAATAGATATCATATTTTACACATAATAATATAATAGTAACAATAGTTAATAAAGCGGACTTATAGAGCATAACAATTGTAATGGATAATGGATTTGATTGAGTTTTGAGAGGGAAGACCGGCAGATGGCGGTCAAATAAAACTTGGAAACGGACACTGTTCTTAAGGGCCTTCAACGTTTGTTAATATATAAAATTGATGATATATAAAACTTTTCTTTCTATAGATATTTTATATAAACTTTTTAATTGAAAAGTGTATAAAGAATTAAAAGGCTCGAAAATCTAGGGTGTGGGTGGGCGTGAAGAGAAAAAGTGGGAAGTTGAAAGCATGTGAATGTTGTTTTGTTTGTAGTAATTTATCACCCAACTCAAGACAATGGAATAGTCTTCAATCTTCATTTCCAACTTTCCATTTTCCCTTTTACCTACGTCCAAATTACTCATTATTAATATATACTTTTAAGAGTAAATTACAAGTTTTGTCCTTTATGTTTACATCAAATTTCAGGCGTTGTCCTTTAGACCAAAACTTGACAGGCGGTGTCTTTTACGTTTCAAAATCTTGCACGTTTTGTCCTATAAGCCAAACCCAGTTAGATTTTTTGGTTAAATTTGGTCATGTGCATTGCACATGAGGGCATTTTTATCGTTTCACATTTCAAGGGGCTATTTTGTAAAAAAAAAATTATTCAGGGACTAAATAGTACAAAACTTAAAAATAAAAAATATATAAACTTCCTTTTTTTCTCATTCAGATCTCAAACTTCTCTCTCCTCTCATTATCTTCTCTCTCTCAAACAACAGTGGTGGAGTTGCTTGATGGTTGTTGTGGTGCTATTGCAGGTCGTGGTGGGTTAGGGGTAGTTGTGATGGCGGGTTAGGTGCGGTGGGTGAAGGGGTGTTTTTGTTGGTGGGTTAGGTGCGACGGTGGGTGAAGGGGTGGTTTGTGGTGGTGGGGTAGGTTCGGCGGTGGAGGTGATGTTATAGGCGATTGCAGGTGGTGGTGGTTGGAGACTCGATGTCGGAATTGTTTTTTTTTAGGGTTTTTGATATTTTTGTTTTTGGGGATTTTTGGGGGTTTTTGATTTGGTATTTGGTTTTGTTAAGAATGGTCAGGGGGATGAATATGATGCAAGTAGCAGTGAATGTTTGGTGATGGTGGTGGCGCCGTGGTTAGTTAAGGCAAAGGTGGCGCCGGAAATGTATAGGGGTGGTTGATGGTGGTGGCTCGGGTTAGCCTGCTTATTTCTGTTTGCAATTCAGGTTCGTGTTTGCTCTCAACGGAAAATTATATGATTTGGTTCTTCATCTTTTGATGTTAATAATTCCGATTTGGTTCTTCATCTTTTGGGTGTCATGATTGTTATGTTGGGCGGTTTAAGGTGTGTTTGATGGTGGCGGTAGTGGTGGCGGTGGTGGTGGTGGCGGCGGTGGAGGGTGGTGGTGATGGTGATGAAGGGTGGTGGTGATGGTGGTTAGTAATTTACTCTCTCTCTATATATAATAATAATAATAATAATAATAATAATAATAATAATAATATTTTAAATTTTTTTGTTTTATTTTTAAATAATATTAAATAAATGGGGTAGAAAGACTAAAATGCCCTTGGGTGACCAGATTTAACTAAAAAATCTAACTGGGTTTGGCCTTAAGGACAAAACGTGCAAGATTTTGAAACGTAAAGGACAACGCCTGTCAAGTTTTGGCCTAAAGGACAGCGCCTGAAATTTGATGTAAACATAAAGGACAAAACTTGTAATTTACTCTACTTTTAAAGTCATTTTAAAATAATGAACGAATTTAGTCGGGGTCATCTAACACGTCAATGTCTCAGTTTCTGAGAGGTCCATAAGGTGCTGTTTGTTTTTTTCCCGATATAAAATGTTTGAAGTCTGTGGACCACATATCCAGACATCTGTAGCTGAATAGGTGGACCAAACCTTTGTAGTCTGGAAAAAGAAGACTGTTTGTTTTTTAACTTCTGCAAGTTGTTAAAAAAATTGAAATTCTAATAACAAACACCAAAATTCAGAAAAATAACATCAAAAATTATATAAAGTAACACCAAAAATTCTGAAATTTATCATAAAAAACTCTAAAAACTAACACCAAAATTATATAAATTAACACCAAAATTCTCAAAACTAACAAGAAAAACTCTAAAACCTAACACCAAAATTCTGAAATAACATAAAAAATCAAAAAACTAACAATGTTGTTTAATCAGAAAACTAACAAGATAATTATGTAGACATACCTTATTAGGTGGTGGAGGATGTCGCTGGTGAAGAAGAGGGTGGCTGAGAGGGGCCGAGGCCGGCGGAGGTGAGGAGACCGACGTGGTGAGGAGTCCGATGGATGTGAGGCGGCCGACGACAGTGAAGAGGCCGGGCGACGGAGGGAGAGGTGGAGAGGATAAAGGTGGTGCCGGAGGGTAGGGTGGGGCCGCTGTGGAAGGTGGCGACAGAGGGTGGGGTGTCGCCGGAGTGGTAGGTGGCGGCTAGGAAAAGAGAGGAGTTTAGGGTTTTGATGAAAAGTTCTGTATTGTGTTTAGGGAAAGAAGATGTAAAGAAGAGGTTAGAAGAGGGTATACCACATATGCACCAAAAAAAAGGTTGCGCAGACTTTTTTTTAATGAAATGTCTTCTGAAAAACAAAAATTTTGTAGACCTAAACGTTTGCGCATGGTTTGCGCGGCGCAAACAAAAGAGGCCAGGAAGAGATTTTGTGAAAAACAAACATCTCCAAAGTCTTTAAACACCTTAATTTGGGAGAGGAGTTGTTGGGTTCAAGTCACATAGATGATAGAGATTAAAAGAAAATTGTAGTTAAAAAATGTTACATTAAAAGATACAAGAACTTATAACCTTCTTTGAAAGATATCCACTATCTGTGGATTACATTAAGAATCTTTAGATTAGTTATCGTTGCCAAATAGATGTTAGTGCTAAAAGCTCGGGGTTGTAGTGGAGAAGGTGCACGTCTCATTAGGATCTTTGTTTCATCGGATGTACACGTGACAATTATTAATTCGTCATTGAGAGAGGGAACTCTTTCTAATTCTTATGATTAATGTTGACGTGAGAGTAAGTATCGAACTAGTTGAGAGAGAAAAATGTATGGAGTACATAGAAAGAATCATGAGAATATCTAACCCACTTATCATGCTAGGCAACAATGCAATTTTTACAAGTAGAATTATGAAACTTTAGTAAATGGCCTTAAAAGATTACAACTTTACATTATATAAACCTAGTGAATGTCTTGGTCTATTATGAAATGCAAGTATAATACACTTTTAAACGTAAAAAGGTGTGTTATCTTCCTATAAAACCAAAATTTATAAAAACGAACTTGTGACGTAAATAGTTTATAGCTCTATCCATGGGTCCAGGGGCGAAGGCAATGTATAACTTCAACTCCTTCTTCGTAGTGTAAAAATATCCTTCAACCCCGTCTACATAGTGTGAATTTTTTATTTTTTAATACAAACTAATAAAAAATAAATAAATAAATAAAACTGGGATACCCTGAATTTTTGGCATTGCTCAGTGTTTCATATTGATCATTGGTACAAACACAATCTCATACCATAAAAGTGGAAAAATGACTATATAACACTTCGGGTTATTCTCTTTATTAAGCATGTGCATGTGAGTTGTGCACTAAGACTGAGTGTAGTGGGGCGACTCCCCACCCCAAGTCGCCTGGAACACCGCCCCCGGGGGCGACTTGGGGGGCGACCCCCTCTTGCCCGACTCATTCTCGTTGCCCATTTCAAATGTTTGATTTCCAATATAGCCGTTGCCAACGGTTATGTTGGCTAAGCTTATTTTTTTTTTAATAATCCAACCTTTATAAAATACCCCATATCAAACACATTTTTACCACAATTTTCTCTCAAACTCATCAAAATTTATACCAATTTTCTCTCAAACTCATCAAAATTTATACCAATCTTCTATCAACTCATCAAAATGTATCCCCACAACATCCCTCCTTTCAACCAAAATACACAATCTTCCAATCCACAACCCGATCTGACGGACCCAAACGTTTTAAATAACCCCGCTTTTTACGCCTATTTCAATAATATGCACGTTGCTAGCCCTACACCGCAAGTATACTACAACAATACGCCCATACCGCAACATATGGGGTTCACCACTTGGAACACACAACAACCCGGTGGTTTTCAAAACGTTGGAGGATCGAGCCAACAAAATGGTATAAATTTTTTAGATATTTTTTTTGTAAAGAATATGTTTATTTTTTTTTTTTTAACTTTGTTTGTATTCAATCTAGTGGTTGATTTAGGTGACGAAGAAGTTCCGGAGACCCAGTTCGATGTCGGTCAAAAAAAGAAACGTTCGCACAAGAGGAAAACAACGGGTGAAGAACGCTTGAAAACCAAACCGATACCATGGACTTCCAACGAGGAAATGAGCTTGTCCAAGGCTTGGCTAGAAATAACCGAAGACCCGAAGTGTAGTAACTATCAAAAGGAAAAAACATATTGGTCTCGTATTTACAACCTTTTCCTCAAGTTGGAAGGTCAAGAAGATGGATACCGTGATGCCGACGGTGTCGGCGCGAAGTGGCGTAAAATGCGTCCTTTGATTCAAAGTTTCAACCAAATATACACTCGCCTAAGTAACTCGCGTGTGCGCCAAAGTGGTTCCGACGATGCGATGCTCCAAGCAAACGCCCAAAATGAATTCCGAGGCGAACACAATAAGGCGTTTCCTTATCTTGCTATTTGGTTAATTTTAAGAAGGAGTTCGAAATTTAACACAGTCATCGCCTTCGATCCATTTAAAACTCGTGGCCAACCGTCGGCTAAGCGGTCAAAAACCTCATCCTCAAACGACCAACAAAGTACCGGTTCGGACGCTCGGTGCCAAATAAATCTCAACGACATTGAGGAAGACAACGAAGAGCCACATGAAGATGCCGAACCGTATCAACCACCACAACGACCGGTTGGCCGAGATAGGGCCAAAAAAGCCGCCCAAACGTCTTCTAGCGGTGCACGAATCGACTACACCGAAACGTTCGAAAAAGTGACCAATAAGTTAGACGGGTTGTTGCAAACGAGCCAACAACGGATCAACTTAAAAAAAGAACACGGGGACCGAAAGCTAAAGCTGAAAGAAAGTCGTCAAAAAGCACTTGATTTGCAAATATTAACAACCGACACGACAAACCTTACTGGAGCCGAGCTCGCTTTAGCCGAGCAAATGAAGCAAGAAATTCGAGAAAAATATAACCTTTGTTGAAGTAATTTTTTTATTTTGGTTGAAGTAATTTTTTTTTTAGTTGATGTATTTTTTTTATTTTGGTTGAAGTATTTTTTTTTAGTTGATGTATTTTATTTTATTTTGGTTGAAGTAATTTTTTTTTTAGTTGATGTATTTTTTTTATTTTGGTTGAAGTAATTTTTTTTAGTTGATGTATTTTTTTATTTTGGTTGAAGTAAAAAAAGACTTTTATAAAAAATATGATTTTTTTATATCTTTTACATAAAAAAAGACAAAATAAATGGGTGCCACGTGTCGCAAGACGCCCCACCCAGCAAGGTTGCCCCACTACCCCTTTTTGGTCAGAATCCTCTTATGTGACATGACGCCACGTGTCGCAAGACGCCCACTCAACAGGTTGCCCCACTACACTCAGTCTAAGGAAACAATCTTATTACATGGTACTTCTTAAAAATAAAATAAAGCAATAAAAGTTATTAACAATTTTATGTTATGAGAAATACATACATGTACGACATGTCTTTTAGCAAATTAAAAGTTATTAACAACTATATAGTAGAAGGTTAATAAAAATAGTACAATCATAGTAATTTCTACATGATTCACTTTTGACTTTAGAAAAGGTTTTATTTTATATCTAAACACTTATTATTTTGATTTAAAGATTTGCTCAACTTTTGAAAAATAAAATAAATTAAAAAACATAAATGGAAGAAGCTATTGATCGACATATGATTGATAGTAAAATGTCTTTGAAGTTGACTTTTATGAAAGCACTTGGACTTATTATGAAGCAATAACCAAACTTGAGGGACCCATTAATTGAAAACCAAAAAGTTACAATCACACACCTGGCCACTTATCTACTATTGAGTCTATGACTTTAGATCCTGGCCGTCGCTTCAATCCTTCCATCATGTCTACGTTCATATTACATCATGATAAACCAATTTACCAATTTTTTATGTCATTCGGTCAGTACATTATATAAGGGTTAATGTAAAACTTGTCTGGCCAATGAGTTTGTGTTGGAGTGCTAAGGGAGAGATTTGGATTTCTAAGAGATCTAAGTTCAATTCCTGCTTCTCCCCATTAGTTTTCAACGGCACCTGGTGATAATAGGAGACTAGACGAGTAGGCGGCGATCGCTAGTTCGATTCTTGAACTGAATGAATTTTATCTCACCGCACTGTAGTGCTTTTGGGCGAGTGTTCACGGGCTTCTGCCCTAGGTGAGGGTTTTCCCCAGTTCAGAGACGAGTATATTCCGATGTGGTGAATTTCGCCAGTAGCCCATTTGGAGCATTCGTTGGCCGTTCAAAAAAAAATGTAAAACCTGCCAAGGTTTGTTATAATAAGTTGGTCCAGTGATTAGTCACTTGTTTCAAGTTCAACTCTCACTAATTTCACTTGAAAGACATGGAGGAGGGGATGCATTTGCTCGATTGAGGGTATCGCAGGATACTTATCCAGTGATTTAGTTGGGCATTAAAATTTTTTTGCCAAGGTTTGATGGATAAACTCAAGACATCTTTTATCCTATAAAAATGTTAATGTTAAACAATAATGGATAAAGATCTTTAAACCAGAGAGATATCATCATATAAACGTGATTATAGTGGTTCAAGTGGTCGGGTAGAGATCATCGTCACAAAGTCTTATTAAGATGGTAGTGATCACCAATTCATTGTCACACACTAAGATCATAAGATGACAAAGATCCCCACTTCAACATCTCTTTAATAAGGTAGTGATCACCTTCGACCGCATATATTAGATTCGAGTCGTAAGCACGTAGTAGATGAACTTATCCAATGGTTGGATGCATCAGTGGACCCATGGTATAACCATGGGGATTAACAACCCTCCATAAACACTTCTTTTAGTGTTATTAATTATATAAGCTCAATAGAATTTTAATTAAGCCCTCGATCGTCCCTATGAAAAAAATCATAGGTCGGCAACTGATTGGATGGTAGATCCACGGTAGGACCACGACATCGACCATGGGGCTACTGCTTTGCTTCATCGACCACCAGTGGCGGATCTAGAAATTAGTTCAAGCGGTAGCGTTCCAAAAAAAAAAAGTTAGCGCACTTGATACAAATACAATTTGACGTAGTTCAAAGTTCATACAGTGTAACGAAACAAAAATAATAGCACGCTAATAAATAAATTTAAACATGTACCTAAATGATATCTCCTCTCCGGTTTTTGAACGCTTGAAATCGGCTCATGACATCCTCTTCTTTTACTTTATAAAAAGTTTCTTTCTCGACCGCACAAATTAGAGCATTGTTCAAATACTCCTCACCCATTCGATTGCGTAAATCGGTCTTGATAAGCTTCATTTTTGAAAAACATCTTTCAACGGTTGCGGTTGCAACCGGTAAAACCAACGCTAGCTTCAATGTTCGATAAACCAAAGGAAAAGTTTCATTTTTTCCGTTTTCCACCATTACACGAGCAAGGTCACTCAATCCAGTCAAATTTTTAAATTTATCATCTTCCTTTAAAGTGTGATAAAAGGTCGAAAGATCACCCGCAAGACACCCTCTTTCTTCTTTATTAAAATCTTTCGGATACATCTTAGAAAACGCCACTATCTTAGGTATGTCAAACTTAGCAAACGAATCACAAGGATTTAAACCCGACATATTTTCTATCAAACTAGTTGAGACCTCACTAAATCGGTTTCCAAGTTCTTGAATTTGCATATCCAAAACCGTATTAAAAACTTCAACTTCAAAGTGATGTCGATTAGTAATGACATACTTTCGGTTTCTTTGATTACCATAATTTTTCGCCATATCTAACATGCGGATGTTGTTTTTTTCACAAAAAGATGTCACTTTTGCCAACATCTTTTCAAACCCATTTTGTCTTAGATAATTCAAAGCTCGTTTTGTCCCGTTTATCAAAAGAGACGCTTCTAACAAGTCTTGACTCTTTTTTTGAAGATGTTTTGATAGAGCATTTGTGAGGCCTAATATATCGTTCAACAAGTGTATGTAAAACACAAATTCAAGACTCTCAAAATATGATAGAATACCCGATGCATTAGATCGTTGTTGAAAGGTCTCTCCATCTTGTTTAATAAAAGTAAGTACCTCAACAACTTCCGGAAACAATTTCAACAAACTTATGATCGTTCTATGGTGTGAACCCCATCGTGTGTCTCCGGGTCGGGCAAGGGAAACCTCCTGGTTTAATCCTTTTCCTGTGTTAATTTCACCCGCTAGAATTTCGTTTGCCACTCTTTCTTTTTTTGCCTCCATCATCATATCTTTTCTTTTGCAAGAAGCACCAACCGTATTAACAACCATTCCAAGAGTTTCATAAAATTCTTTAACACCATCATGCTTTTTTGCTACAGCCACAATTACTAACTGAAGTTGGTGAGCAAAGCAGTGTATATAATGTGCTGAGGGATTGTCTTTCAGAATTAAAGCTTTTAATCCATTAAACTCTCCCCGCATGTTGCTTGCACCATCATAACCTTGACCCCTCACCTGTAAAAACAAACAATAAAATAGAGTGATACGTCATATAATCTTTATTAAAGTTTATGTAATGAAATTATGAAACAAATAACTTACTTGATCTATGCTCAACTGGTTATCCGCTAGAATTTCGTTTGCCACTCGTGTTGAAGCCGAAGTAATATTTGGACTAGGACCGATATCTTCATTTTCTTGCCCACCAATATCATTATTTGAACTAGGACTATGACCGATATCTTCATTTTCTTGGATACCAATATCATTATTTGAACTTGGACCGATATCTTCATAGACTTCATTTACTTGCATATCATCAACAATATTTGAACTTGGAGTTGGATCCAAATCATCATTTTCTTGGAATTTTCGTTTAAAAATATTACTGATAAGACTTTGTTTTTTCATCTTCCAAATTCCCTAATTTTAATAGACACAAAATTAAACATAAGCCCTAAATCAATTGCACAAAATTCCAATTGCAAATAATACCAATTACACATAACTACATAAGCCCTAAATCCTCAATTACACATAACTACATAAGCCATTAAGCCCTAAATCATCAATTTGTCCAAACAATTAGGATAGAAGAATAAAAATTAGAATAGAAAGTTACCTAAAAATCAGGGGCGGACCACTTGAGCAGGACTGACGGACGAGGGCGGTCGTGGCGGAGCCGGCGGGCGGCGGAGCAGGAGGGCGGTGGTACTGGTGTCTGGTCGGCCTTCTGGCTTGTGCGACTGAGGGCTGCTCTCTGTTCAGGGGCTGAATACTTCAGCTTTGTTCAATTGTTCTCAAATGTGATACACACACTGATCGTTCAAAACAAATAACAAATATAATTGTATTTGGGCTTGGACCAATTGGGCTTAATTAATAGATTGGTTTCAAAATTATGGTGGGTATTATTTTCTATAACTTGTGGGCTTGGAATAAGGAGTAGCATTTTTTTTTCCAAGCGGTAGCGAAATCAGAAAAACGTCGTTTTTTTTTTAACACTACCGACGGGCGACTTAGCGGTAGCGGAGGCTACCCCGAATCCCTTGGTATGTCCGCCCCTGTCGACCACGACATCTGAGTTGATAATTTTAAAGGACGATACATGGTCCAACCACAATCTTTCTTGCTTTACTTGGTTTCAATAGAAAGTGTTTTAAAATTAATTTAAATAATTTCCGTATGCTTTGGAAGAAGCTTGTACAGTTTGGGAAGGGGTTTTGATTGATAAAAAAGAAGAATTTACTTCAACCGATATGCCCTTAGGCACGACCATACATAACATAGAAATCATACTTGGAAATGGTGAACAATTAGCTAGAGCAGCGGGTGTTGTAGCGAGACTGATTGTAGTAAGTATATATTAAAACTAATTTAATTAACTATATTATTTTATTAATAAAACGCATTTGTCATTTAGATTTAAATAGCTAATAAGATTATTCCATCTATTATATTAAAACAAAGTGTAAACTGTCATTTTGGTCCCTGATGTTTGGTCAGTTTTGCCAATTTAGTCCAATCCTCAAACCTTTTGCATCTGGGTCCCTATGGTTTCAGTTTTATTGCTATTTTTGTCCAAAAGTGAAATCAGGTCAGATTTCTAAAAGAAAAACCTGGTCTTTTGTCCTTTTCCTCAGGGCATTTTGGTCATTATGAGTTTATTATATACAGATTATGACAGATGATGAAACCACAGCCACCTCCAAGTCTCCAACTCCACCACCACCGCCACCTCCTCCCCCCTTCTAACCACAGCCGCCACCACCACCTCCTTCTCACCATAACCAAATCCACCCAAATCCACAACCCTCTATCAACCAAATCCACCCAAAATCAAAACCCTAAATTCAACCCTCTAGCAACTGCAACCACCACTGCCTCCAACCAGAACAACCACAGAACAACAACGTCAATGTCACCGTCACACACACTCTCTCTCTTCCGATCATCGGTGACGTCAACGTCAGTAGCAGCAGCGTCGATGCTCTTGCTCCGCCGGTGGATGTCCGGTGACCACAAGCGTTGTTTGGAGAGAATCAGATGTGTTTGTTTGGAGTTTTCCATTGACAGAGATTCAACGTGTTCGCCGCAGGAATTTCAAACCTTTTGCTCCTGATTAATTAACCAATATTGGTGGGTTTTGGGTTGCAGGGGGTGGTGGTTGAAAGGGGCGGTGGTGGCAGGGGGCGGTGGTTGCAGGGGGTTGTTGGTTGCGGTGGTGGATGGGTTGCAGGGGGTGGTGGCTGTAAAAGGGATTGTGGTTGCGATGGTGGATTAGTTGTAGGGAGATGTTGGTTGAGGAGGGTTGGAGAAGATGCTGGATTAGGGTTTGGGTTTGGGGGAAGATGCTGCTTTTATGTTTTATAATAATTGTATAATAATTCTAAATGACCAAAATGCCTCTGAGGAAAAGGACAAAAAGCAAGATTTTTCTTTTAGAAATCTGATCTGATTTCACTTTTGGACCAAAATGACAATAAAACTGAAAACACAGGAATCAGATGCAAAAGGTTTGAGATTTGGACTAAAATGACAAAACTGACCAAACCTCAGGGACCAAAATGTCAGTTTACTCTAAAACAAATGAAGATAAGTTTATAATGATTTTGCTTTTTAAGTTAAGAAACCTTAAAGGTTAAAATGTTAAAATTTCTTCAACAACACAATTATTAGAAGTAACCATTGGGTGTCAGCCCAATGGCCACCAGCCCGCATTCTAACCCGGAGGTGGCGGGTTCGAGTCTTGCTCGTTCCCAATGCCCCTACGGTAGCGGATTTACCCCCAGACTCAGGCTTGCTGGGTGGCGGTCTGCGAGGTGGGATCACCTCGGCGGTTGGGAGGACCGTGGAATATCCCCCCACAATTATTAGAAGTACACAAAGGTTCACATGTCAAACTAGTTTCTTAACTTGACCGAAACTTTACTGTTTTCCAATCAATTATCAAATCCATTAAGCTCTTATATTTTTATACTCTCTTAATTTATTATTTTAGAGTGTATTAAAAGAAGAAAAAAGGCTGTAAGAAATATTTTGGTGGCATAATAGAAAAAAAGGCTCTCATATCTCCCTCACATGTGTGTATATATAATTTATAATTTTATTTTATATTTTAAATGATGTTTGGAAAAGGATTTAATGTAGAAGATGAAATAGATGTTTGTGTGTGTTTGAAGTAAATCTAATATGTTGGTTGATGGGTTATGTTTATAGTCGTTTGAAATATCTAACATCAATGATTCTTAGAACAATAAAATGATAGCTAGAATGGGTTTTCTTAAAGATATGATCTTTTAAGCCATGCTAGTTTTTGCTAGGTGACAAATTGGGGTGTTAAACGGGTTGTGTTCGCAGGTTGGCAGGTTTAACCTGTCCCAATACGAAAAATTTTAGACGAATCCGAACACGACTCGAACCCGAAAATCGTGTCATACATATGAACCCGAACGCGACCTGAATACTCGCGGGTCGACTCGAACACGATCCGTTCAACCCGAGTTTTTAAGTTTTTAAAATTTTGTCTGTAAATTAATATATTAAAATTATAATTTACTACAAAAAAAAAATCACAAATGTATATAATATGATTACATTTAAATTATAAAATCTTATGTAAATATATCTTTTTAAGTTACAACTATGTCATAAAATACATACTTAACTTATTTTTTGACATAAAATATATTGTAAAAAATGTAGTACAACATAAATGAGTTAAACGTGTCAACCCGCAAACTCGACTGAGTTTAACCAGAACCCTTCCCGTTTAGCTAAACAAGTTCGTGGGTTCAACCTGTAAATGACCCGAACCCGTTTAGATTAAGCTCAAACTCTCGAATTTCGTGTTAGGTTTATGTCGTATTTTCGAACCGTATCAGAATTTCACACCCATAATGACAGAGGCTTTTGCCACATGAAGAGAAGGACATGATTCAATTCCTGTCATTAGGTAGATTATGTTTAATTTGGTGCAATTTAGACGTTGAGAGCATAGTAATACTCAACGTTTGTCGATAACCTTTTAGTGCATTGGCTGCCTCATGACCTTTCAAAATGGTGGTTACGGGTTCAAGTCTCGCCTAGAGCAAAAAACTCTTGGTTGAGCCCGGGGTTTATCTCAATGGGCGTTCGAAAGATAAGTTTCCTTTGGTATGATGACGGACGGGTCACTAGCGCTGCATGCATTCTCAAACATGGGTGATCTTTTGTCATTAGATTTATCCGGATAATCCGGCTTTTTTCGGTCATTATGAAGAAAAAACAATTTTTATTAAAAAAACATGATCTCTTAAAATATTCAATCATTTGACACTCGAGAAGCCTAGCCTACACCGATCGGTTGAAGATAGCAACCTCCTGTCCACTCCTTGTCTTCATTTTTGTAGACACGTAGGCGGCGCGTTGCATTCTATCTTCTCTCTGATAACACCCCTTTCATACTACTATTTACATTTTCTCCCCTCCAACTTTTGCTCTTCATACTTCACCAATGAAATTTAGACCATGTGTATGTGTAGTGGTACTGCCCTTACTCTTAGGTGTTTTACGTCATGTGGCAGCCCAGTTAGCAATGAGACATTATGAAACGTTTTCTAAAATAGGTGTAGTGAGGATGTTGGCATTGTGGTGTAATAGAATTAAATAAAAAAACCATAAAAAATGTTATTGGACAAATGGAGCAGGGAAACAGGTGATTGGCCAAAAGAAGTGAAGCAAGGCGTTGAAAATAAAACGGCAAAACCAATTTTTTTTTGAAAATAAAACCGCAAAACCATATATGGGCGTGGTTGGGGCGTGCATTTGCAAAAAAACGCCCGAAAATTGGACGACTAGGCATGATCTTAGCATGCTTAGAAGAAATTTTATTTAACCATTAACAAACTTGCTTCGCTAGATCTTTCCTTCCCATATCCTAAATCAAGGTGTATACATGGTTTTTCAAATAGCTCATAAATAGTTCGTCATCTCGCATAAATCAAAACTTTTTAATGACAAATTTGGATCATTGACGGACTATTAGAGTATCATCGTGCTACCAACGAAATCATCCGATCATATCCATCTCCACTAGGCAATAATGCTTATACACCAATTCAGAAGGAAACCCAATAAATCTAAGAAAAACCCTCTTGTGGAAATCGATCTCAAGACCTAATAGTCCCTAAGCCTTATCTCACCCACAAAATGCAACTAGACTATAATGATATGGGCTTTCGTGAGTTATTTTATATATATCTGAGTCGAAGGTAGCTCGTTTAGATAGTAATTTGAGATGATTTGGCTTGATTAAGTTACTCGTTCGCTCACGCATATCAGCTCATTTCTTGTATCCTTGTAATTTGGTGGTGGTTTTAAACTTTTATAATTTATTGTTAGCGTTTTGTGTGATACTTCTTTATAAAGAAAAAGAAATAAAAAATATATAACTAATAAAGATTAGTGACTCGGTTGGATATATCGATGACACCCACATTTTTAACCTTTTCTACAAAGCTAAATACTAATTTATATTAGAACCATCCCAAAGTTTTTGTTACATAGCCAGGGAGGATCTTAGCTAGGGTCAGGGAGAGCCCCGCCTCTCTTGTTTTTTTCGTTTCGTAATGTAAATTTTACTGAGATTTTTCAAAAATTTTATGTGTATTGAGCCTGACCTCCTATTTTTTTCTGTAAAACCTCTGCCTCCGGCCCTATTTGAAAGTTCAAGATCCGCTAGTGAACGTAACATAAGAGTTTTCAAATAGGTTTACGACATAAACTTACACTAAACGTTGGGGTATAACTTGTGACCAAAACATGATCTAAAATATCATAGCTATTGCACCATTTATACAAGTCCCATTCGATCCTTTTGAAAGCTCAACTTTCTTTTAACATTGAATGCTTAACGTGAAATTATACATTAGAAAATCTATATGAGTACATAAGTTGTTAAACTTGAAAACGTACAAACGACGCTTTTTCTTAACAAAATTATCGTGTGTGAATAGCGCCACACGGTTATGCTAAAAATGAAACAAAATTATCGTATGAAAGGTTTTGACGTAGAGCAGAAGAAAGAGAATAATTCTCAAAGAAATTGATATAAAATTGAACATTGAATGCATAAAGCAGTACATGAAGCTCCATTTTATAGAGACAACATAATAGTTTGTTATCAAATTAACAACAAAAAAATTAAATACGACAATCAACAAATTAATGCGACAATTAATAATTTGTATGATTTTGTGACAACCCCAACTCATTCTTTCCTTATTACAAAGAGTCAAAAACATATATTTAGTTTTGAATGTAAATTTCAAAAAAGTGGAAGTTGCTATTTTCTTCACTCTTCTTTCACATCCTTATTGGTCTATACACGGTCCACCATTTGAATAATCGTTTTCAGACGTTCTTAAATCCACGCATTCTTTCAATTTTTTTTGGGCCAATCACCACACACCTTCCCAATCTCTGTTCAATAAAATTTTTTTTGGTGGTTTTTTTATTTAATTTTTTACACCTCTTTTAACATAATGTCTCACAATGCCCACATCCCCACTACACCTATTTTAGAAAAACGGCTCATAATACTCCATTGCTGACTGGACTATCACATGACGCAAAACGTCCAAAGGTAAAGTGTCTTCCACTACACAAGGTCTAATTTATTTAGCTTAGCATTCGATCTAAACAAACTACTTAAGGTAAGAAACAATAGTTTTAGATGATCATATGAACATAAAATAAAATAACATCAGATAAAAAATGGAAAATTAAAATCAAATTGATATCTTGAAACAAATCTGTTAATAGTTTATCAAGAAACAAATAAACATGGATGCATGAAAAAAGAAACATTTTTGCTTATACATTTGCTTGGAAAATTCTTTGCAAGTTTCCACCTAACCCAATGTTCCCATATTTCTTCCTTCAACTACATCAAAATTGATCCTGCATTTAGTTTAATAATATCGGTTACATACCTATAAAGTTAAATATTTTATTTGTACAAAACATACACATACTACTTTTTATGTGCTTATACTAGCTTAAAACCCTGTGTTATATATGGGTTGCATAAATTTAATTTATATAATAAGCAATATAGTTGTATCATTAAAACACCCCGTCTATTGCACTTATTAAATAAATATAGCGTAATCGATTAACACATATGGTTGTTAAGATACGTATTTATATGATAAATTCAATGTACCATTAATTATTAAAATTTTAATTTGTTTTTTTATTTATTATTAGTTTAGAAACGTGTGTATTACATGTGATAGAACCAATGAAATATTAGGTGATTCTTAATAAGCGGAAAAAATAAAATAAATAGTAAATAAATAAATAAGAGAGACCCATGAAGTTTGTGATTTAATATAATTAAAATAAATAGTAAATAAATAAGAGAGATCCATGAAGTTTGTGATTTAATATAATTTTTTTATTTATGTATCCTATTAAATATTAAATAATAACAATATTAATTTTTTTAACTAAATGTAATTTAAATGAAACTAAAAATTTATATATTTACCTGGTTCTATAAAGAAAAAAAAAAGAAAACTTCTTCCATCTTCTACAGAAAAAGAGAAAATACAAATTATATATTATTAGTAATTCAAAGTCTGATAAAAAAGTTATTTCCTTATCTAAGTTATATTTAGTTAAACTATTGTTTAATAGGAAAAAGAAATTGAAAAATAAGATAAGAAGATGACACCACAAATTGATACCCGTCAAAAAAGATTTTCATGTATCAATATAGAAAAATGCACAAAATACTTTTTAAACTTACCTATTTCGTTCATTATTTCATACAAAACATTTATCGTCTCCGAATAACTGTGACAGCATTTTCCTATCTTATACACCATTTTAGGATAACATATTCTTGTATATGTGGGCGAGATATCTTATAATATGTTTGGGTTTCTCTAATGTAAGAAGACTGTTCAAGTATGGAGTCTAGTTGAAAAGATCACAACAAAGTGTTACAACATTATTATATGACAACAAAGGGTGCTACAAAGCAGGAGTCCAAGGCACTCGGGTGCGTCAACTGATACGGCAACATGTAGAGGTCAAGGGTAAACCTTCCGAAAATGATAATTCGATTTAGAGCTATGGCTTGTTAATAATTTTAGTCGTGATCATAACATATATATGTGTGTTTAACTTTTGTATAACCATAGACGTTGATCTAATTCAAGTTTGATAGAAGGCTAACTTGCTATTGACATAATCACATATATTCACGTACCACTAATCAATTTTCATGTTCAATTTTATGGTCTTCTCGACTTCTTGTGTTCTTATTTGTTTGTGTGGTATTTGATATATGATTACATTTTTTTAGAACAAAATTAGGCAAAACTACATACTAAATAAACATTTTTTTAATATTGAAATATTTAAAATATACCGTATTCTACTGTTTGACTTCGATCGGGTGAGATTTGAAAATTGAAACCATCACCCAATATTTTTTTTTTTTTTTTGCTATAACGAGTAACTATCTAAACCCATAGCTAGCTCCTAGAAGGTTATTTAAGTTTGGGCCTTGTGTGGGCCTGATTTTGTACATAGTATAGGCCTTCTGCCTTCAAGTCATCTACTACTAAACATTCCACTTTTCTTTTTACATTCTAACCTTTACATTATAACAACTAACATGATGTATTACCTTGGACACACATATTAAAAAAAACTGTATATATATATGGCTCGTTATATTTAAGTTTAAGTATAGAAGAACAAAACCTATATACACAATTATAAGTAGCGTACGGACAACAATTCCTTTTCACGAATGAGAAAAAAAAGGTGGTTAAAGACCGCCTCATGTATCACATATAACATATTATGTATAAATATCTACTTAGGTTTGGCATTCTCTACCTAAACTTGGTTTTCTATTAAACACACCTTTCTCTCTCTATAATTTATCTTGTAATTGGACAAAATGATGGATATAAGACACAATTTTTTACTTAAATTTGGTTTTGTATTGAACACGTTTTTCTCTCTATATAATATTTTAGTGAATAGACACAATGATGGATGTGAGACACAAGTACCATAAGCTAACTCAATTTCCTGCCTGCCTGCCTATGAAACATATAAAATGTATCTATGATATAAATGGAGTGCTTGGGGACAGAGATGATGAGTGAAACCACCAAACTAATTCACCCACTAATCAATCCATAATGCACCCACCACCAAGCTTACCCCTTTCAGCATTACAACACTTGCTTTCAATATCTAATAATCACTTTCAACTCAAATCAAGGATTAATGCAGTGATTACAAGACTATATCTATTTACTTTCTTATAGCAAGCAGTGTGTCATGTCACTTTATCTTTATCTTTTCCTTTTTCATTTCTGTTACTAGAAAAAGGAATTTATTAAAGAAACTTTAAAAAAAAATTATAGTATTTGCCTTAGAGATCATATACCAGTGGATAACTGCTTCTGTGGTGGTTCATCTCATGAGCTTCTCCTCCTCAGTGAGAGCATGGCGGAAATGACAACGGTGACCATATGGGCATGGGTCACCCGCAAGGACCATTCGACAGACTTCGGTTTTGTAGCGTGGGTGGCGTATGACTGGCCTGAGTTCCTCAATGCCATGAGCAAACTGACAATGATCTCCATATGGGCATGCACCAGTTTGTTGCCATTTGTTGCATAATTCAGTCTTTGTCATACCTTGATTGTATACCTTCAGCTCCAATGGTTCCTCCTCTTTCTTCCCACGTACATACACCTTTTGCTGATTAATTTTCAACATCACAACACATGTACAAGTTAATTAAAAGAATTAACACCATAATATATGTTTTCTTGAATTACGGTGCATGCAAATAGGGAATAATTCAACATTATTAGGCAGGCAGGCAGGCATCATGGGAGACTACTTAATGATAAACAAGTTACAAATTGCATTATTGATTTATCTTCTGCAAGCTACGCTAGGGGTGTTCATCAAACCGAATTTGGGTAATTCGAGTTTGAAAATTTTTAAAACTAAATTCAAATTCAATAAAACTGATTCAAATAAGATTTATAAAATTAAATATAAAAGTCTAAAAAGTAAACAAAGTTTACAAAACTAGTAAAAGCGTGAGACATTTTTATGACATGTATGCTTTTGCTATAATCACTTGTATATTACTATTTAGAACTTGGTTTTGAGTAAAATTTATATCGAGAGGTAGATAAAAACAAGAACGTCATGATAACATACTCGAACTTTATAAAACAACATACTTTTAAAAATTATAAAAGAAAAACAAAACGAGTTTAAAAGTAACAATAATAACAAAATAATAAATACTTTTCATCATCCATGAGTTTTAATATATAGATATACAGATATTGATAGATTCAAAACTTAAAAATAACAAAACAAGAATTTCTAAATCTATACATATAATAAAAGAAACCATGTTTGGGACACTTGTCATCATATTAGGTCATTTACTCTATGGATAATTATCATTTAGTTTAATATCTTATAATTAATTATAGATAATCTCCTACGAAATATTATTTTAAGACTTTAATCTCTTTTACCTAATTATAGATAATTGAGAGAGATAAAAGAGATATCCTTTTAATTTTAAATGGTTGATAAATATGATTATGAAACATAAACGTTACTATGATAAAAAGAGTCATAATAGATTATATAAATGTTACTGATGATAAAAAGAGTCATACTAGATTATATTATTATTTAGATATAGATACTATTAAATAATTTATTTAGAAAATATACCATTAAATATTAATCAAAATCTAAAATTACTCAGAAGTTAACCCGTGTAATACACGGGGTTTTTTTAAGATATAGTTTTTTAATTATTTACTATACAAAATTACATTTATTGAAGATGTAACTTTTTGATTATTTACTATACCAAATTACATTTATTCAACCCGTATAATACACATGGTTTTTAAAAGATATAATTTTTTATTATTTGGTATATAAAATTAGATTTATTCAACCCGTACAATACACGGGGTTTTCAAAATATAATTTTTTTATTATTTAGTAATTTTTTTATTATTTGAGGTATAAAATTATATTTATTCAATCAGTACAACAACATACGTGGTTCTTAAAGACATAACTTTTTTATTATTTAATATATAAAATTACATTTATTTAATCCGTCTAATAAACGAGGTTTTAAAATACACATTGTTTTATTATTTAGTATATAAATTTTCATTTATTCAGCCCGTGTAATACACGGGGTTCTCACCTAGTTCTAAATAAAGAATCCCTAAATAAATATATATAATATAAAAAAAACTTGGACATAGCCCAAAATCCCATATACATATTATATAAATGATGATAAAAATTAATTTTATGTATATATATAAAATGATAAAATTAATTTTATGTAATATAAATTCGGGTTATTCGAATGAAAAATTTAAAACTCATCACTACAAATAAACTTTCAATCCAATAAGTCCATAAAATATTAAAATTAGAATTTACCATATCAGAACCAAGTTTAACCCGATCCACAGCCCGTGCAGCCCGTACCCGACCCGAACCACCATCACTCGCTCCAACCGTCTTCAAGTATCCATTAGACCTAACAGAAATACTCTTCGGCAACTTAACCCGCTCCACATCCGTTTTCTTAACCGGATCCACATTCTCCACCCCACGCGCCACTCGTTTCTCACTCGCCGCCGTTCCTTTCTCCCCAATCCTCATCCGTCCAAAACAATTCGCAACAGAAGAAACCGGAACCGAATCCGAAACCGAAACCTGTTGCAACTGAGATAACTGCTTGTTTAGCTCCGAATTCATCATCTGAAGATTAACATTCTCTTGCCGGAGCGCTTCTGCTTCTTTGGAACTTAGCCGGAGATTATTCAGGCACCAGTTTCGCCTGTCAATTAGGTCTTGAAACGGTGCGAATTCCGGCGAGTTTCTCATACGCGCCACCGGTGGAGTTATGGAGAAGATCGGTGAGTACAGCGGTGTGTTAAACTCATTACACACACCACCGTTTGATCGGTGGATGAACGATGACCAGAGCTTGCTGTCGTCATCATTACCGTATGAAAAATCGGTGTAATTCTGCATTTTTTCAATGATTTTGTTATGGAAAAACGTAAATTGAAGGTTGAATTTCAGTGTTTAGTGATTTAATTGCATGATTCTTGATTCTTGAATCGAAAGAGATGATAATTTGTTGATTAATCTAGAGAGAGAGAGAGAGATGGAGGCATTTTAGAGAGAGAAAGAGAGTGTGTGTATGAGGAACTACGTGACGTGATGAGTTATATAAAAACCGTTATTACGTAACGGAATTTATCCAACGGGATGTTGTAATTTTACATTCTTGACCTTGTAAACTTTTATTGGGTGGCTAACTGATAGGGGTGTTTTAGTCAATTTAGATCATAAAAGTAGTTGGGCCAGTTGTAACCACTAACCAGTTGAGGTTCTAGTTTCTCGTCATGTGATTTTGGCGGGAAGTAAAACTGAAGTACACGTAGGCATGTCACGTTTGTTTCATATGTTTGGGTACTAAAATGATTTTATTACACATGTATATTAAATTAAATGATATGTGATTTATCAATAACGATTTCATGTAGGGATGAACATTTGGTATGAAATATTGATTCCGATCCCGAAAATACCCTATCGAATTTTTTGGTACCGGAAAGGGTATTCAGTTTTTGGCATTTTCGGTATCGGTATTTTCGGGATCGGTACCAGTTCGGTAGAGTACGGTACCGGTAAAATACCGACTTTTACCTTCAAATACCGTTACAGTACCGATACCGTACCGACATATTTCGGTACCCAGTTTTGGCGAAAGTCGAGATTGGAACGGTATCGGGACGGGACCGGGATTTGCTCATCCCAAATTTCATGAATGTATAATGATCATTTAAGACCAACTAGATACAATACAACTTTAAGACTAGAGGGTATGGAGAGCCTCATCCCCAAGGGGATGGGCCGCCACGTCACCGCCATGTAGGAGGGGCTTCAAGAGGATGGACCTAGGGGGTGGGGGATGAGCCCCTTTATGTATATATATGTATGTATGTATAGGTTATTGTGAGAGAAAGTGGCCCGTCCTCTCCGTCTGTGGGGAGCCGAAGTTGCCGAGCCGGAACCAGGGGCAGTGTGGGGGACTGGCGCCGGGCCTCAGCCAGCCCCCATACCGCTTAGTCTAAGTTACATGAATTTTACGGAGTTGAATATCTTGATGACAAATGAAGATTATCTGTGAAAGTATGTTCAACGCGAGTGTCTAGAATTTTTCAGATGAGTATGTAGACAAAAAAACATCAGATTGTTGCTCTCATTCGCCTGATTTCACACGGCTCCTCACCCGTTTATTCAAACGAGGGCAAACGACAGATGGTGGGGCCCTCTACACAAACAATACGCCCACAATGTATGAACTTATTTAATATTTAAAATTACGCTTAAAGAGAATATAGTGTGGAGATGAAATTGGTGTTTGGAAATTGGAATTAATTTGATTTGGCAGCTGACATGACACGTTTGTAACGTTTGAACTGTTTAGCGTTGAAGATGCTCTAACTTAAATAACATAACGTTTTATTGGAATATATGATTAGTAGATATTGCTAATCTTATGTTTACTTATAGTGGAAACATAAAATCTCTTAGAGTAGAAAAGAAAGAATTTGAAAATTGCTTGACGTATACTAACCACACTTGCCAAGTTATAGAACCCTACAAAAATAATTTGCAATCATTGTAGTATATATCATGTGTGGGTATAATTAGTATATACCCGTATATCTAATTAAAAAACTGTTTTTTTTCTTCTTTTTGTTGTATATTAAATTTGGTTTTGACATTAGTAGAGACTATTTATCCTATGTGTAATATCATAAACAGATCAGAAGATCATAAAGATCATGTAAATTATTAAAAATACTTTACACGCGATAGATGTATGTATCGACAGTGACGAAGCTTGAGATTTCCAATCGGGGAACGGAAGTCACCGGACCTAAAGTTTCTATAAAACGGGGGGGGGGGGGGGGGGGGGGTCTAAAACGTATATACCAAAAAATTTCTATACAAAAATTACATACTCTCCACTACTGAGCGAAAAGTTCGGGGGGTTGGCCGCCCCATCCCGCCCGTTAAAAGCTTCGCCCATGTGTATCGACGTTATTCTAGTAGACATGAATATAAATATAACAAAACAACATTTTAGATGTATACTTGTATGTGCAAATTTTATTAGTCTATAATTTGTACGGTAATATATTATTTGTGTCAACTAAAAAAAATTATAATTTGAAATCTTGTACTTATGAATAGAGACATTTCAATAGATGAACAATGGATGTGAAATGCTTCATTTAGAAGTTTAGTTGAATGATTCATTAGTTGGAGGTGTTGATTTCTAGCTTTGAATTCAAAGGTTTGCTTGTTTAATACAACACTTAACTAACTCTTTATCATCTTCCCATTCATAGGTTGCCATCACTTCTAAAAACCCTTTTGTTTGGTGTATAATATGTATACCCCACACTTGATTCCCACATTTCTTCAACCCCCAAACATTCCCATCACATAATCACTCTTAAGTGAGAATTAGGACCCATTTATCTAAATTTAGTTACTTTGACCTATAACTTATGTGTAGTTTGATTAAAACTATTTAGTTAATAATACTTTCTTGAAAGACAAACAATCCGGATCCCTTCAAATTTTAAAAATCTTAAATGCATTAAAAAAAAAACTAGTAAAATGCTCCCGCGCGTTGCAGCGAGAATTCGGCTGGTATTAGCTTGTTTCACTATGGTAAGGATATGGTACCGCCATTCGGTATAGCATCCGAAAGAGAAGTATAAGCACGTTGCAATGGTACTTTTGGAATTTTATCCAACATTATATTATTTTTTTTAAAAAGAAAATTTCATTAACACAACGGGCGCGCCCTCAAAGCAAGGACCGCCAAACCACCGAACTTACAACATATACAAGGGATAAACAACCCAGTCCTTCCACTGAATAGAAACAAACCTAGATCTATTTTTCAGCCACAAAAAAGACATAGACTTGACCATGGCGATTACCTCAATAACCTTCGAATTAGCTCTCTTGAACACCTTTGTATTTCGCACCTTCCATAGAGCCTAACAGGTGATCATAACAATGCCTTTAATTATTTTTTTCGCCCATTTATCTCCTTGAACTTGATTATGGATGGCCAACAAATCCTTGAACTCAAAAGCAAAAATCGGAGTTAGATTGCACCAATTCCCTACCCCGGACCACACCCCAAACGAGAACCCACAACCTGTAAATAAATGAGTCACGTCTTCTGCCACGGTCTCGGACATACTGCAAGAAACAACTTGAATGTTTATCCTTCTTCTAGAAAGAGCAAGTTTCATAGGGATTCTCTCCATCTCGGCACGCCAAATAAACACATTAACCTTGAGAGGGACCCATGACTCCCATTGCATAGAATGATCTCGGCGGACCTCTTTATCCTCACGAATCAGGTTTTTAACTTCCGCCACTGAATAAGGTATTTTAACGTCGTCTCCCCACTGCCATCTATCTTGGCTACCTGTAAAAGAGAAATTATTAAAGAGAAACAAAAGATCCTGCATCTCCGATAACTCGTCGACTGTAGCTAAACCCCTTTTCCAATCCGAGACAAACCGCCAGCTATCATTATGACGCAGCAACCGAGTCGCAACCGAACATGTTTTACACCTCTCCAACGCGTACATTTTCGGCCACCGTTGTTTTAGAACCGAAGCACCTATCCAAAGATCCGACCAAAATTGTACATCGAGACCATTCCCAACCTTCGCTGTAATCATCGACCGCATGCTCTTGCCTTTGAACGAGCAACGATCCAACTCCTTAACAATCGTATTCCAGCAACCTTTGATGCCTCGAGAAACTGGCAAGAAGTCCCACCGACCCCGACCCCCGTGCACCCATTCCACCACCTTGCGCCACAAGCTTTCTTTTTGGGTCTTAAACCTCCATGCCCATTTCGATAAAAGAGCCAAATTAACATCCCTCAACTTTGTAATTCCCAGCCCCCCATTTTTCTTTGAAGTCGTGACAGTATTCCATGCCACCAAAGACATCCTTTTATCATTGTCCGAACCCGCCCAAAGAAAATTCCGCATCATCTTCTCAATTTGTTCCGTCACTTTAACCGGAGCTTTGTAAAGAGAGAGGTAGTAGACTGGTAAACTAGCTAGAACCGATTTGATTAAAGTTAACCTTCCACCCATAGATAACGTACTCGCCTTCCAAGAAACTAACCTTCTTTGAACCGTATCGATGACCGGGTGCCAATGGCAACTCTTGTTCATGTTCGCCCCAACCTTAATCCCCAAGTACTCGAACGGGAATTCCCCTACTCTACAACCCAATATTCCCGCCATATCACCCACCTCCTCTCCTTCAACACCAATACCAAATAAATGAGATTTCTGAATGTTAATCTTCAGACCGGAACACAAATAGAATACTCTAAGTAATCTAGCCGTCTTCTCAATGTTGTCTTTCGACCACTCCCCCATGATCAACGCATCATCAGCGTACAAAAGATGCGATATTTCTGGGCCCCCATTGAAGACTCTAATATCTTTTAACTCCCCCACGGCACAAGCCTTGCTAACAATAAACGAGAAGGCCTCCATCACAATCAGAAACAAGAAAGGTGACAAAGGATCCCCCTGTCTGAGGCCCTTTTGCCATTGGAAATCGAAAGTGGGCGAACCATTGAGCAGGACAGCCGACCTAGCAGACTCCAAAATGCCCTTAACCCAGAGACACCATTTGTTTGGAAACCCCATTTGGCCTATAACCGACAAGAGAAAACCCCAATTCACGTTATCGTAGGCCTTTTCAAAGTCAATTTTAAGCACAAAAGCTTTCCTCCTTGTCTTTTTAACCCACCCAAACATTTCATTAATCATAAGGGGCCCATCCAGAATAAATCTGTTTTTTAGAAAAGCCGTCTGAGTAGAAGAAATAACTTTACCCAAAGTGTCCTTCACCCTCAAAGCCAACACTTTAGAGATTATCTTACTAACCACCCCAACGAGAGTGATTGGCCTATAGTCCTTCAGGCCAACCGGATTAGTAACTTTTGGAATAAGAGTAATAAAAGAAGTACTGCAACCTCTACTTATAGCCCCAGTATCATGAAAGTTGCTGAAGAGATTGAAGAAGTCCCGTTCCAAGAATTCCCAAAAATGTTTAATAAAGTTGAAATTAAACCCATCCGGCCCAGGAGCCCTATCAGAACCGCAATCGAAAACTGCTTCCTTAATTTCTTCAATAGAAAAGGCCCTGACCAATTTATCTACGTCCTCTGGCGACACTTTATTGATATTACTACAAACTAAATTCGGCCGAATTATGTGCTTTTCCAAAAAATGGTCTCTGAAAAATTTTAACACTTCTTTCTTCAGCAAAGCAGGTTTAGTAACCCATTGACCCCCCACCAGGAGCCCCGGAATGGCATTCGACGCCTTTCGCCCATTCACAATCCTACGAAAATAAGTCGAATTATCATCGCCCTTTGCTGCCCACCTCACTCGGGATCTCTGTTGTAAATCTTTACAATTAAGGCGATTAGCCTTCCACACCTCTTTCTTGCATTCTTCCCAAACCCAAATCTCATAATCACCCCCTTATGTGTTAAATGAGCAAGTAATAACGGGTAGCGGTACCGAATTTCCTGAACCGAAAGATCCTAAGTACCAGTTCAGTACTGACGTTTGGCGTTCCTGGTACCGGTTCGTTACCGGTTTTTACCTTCATATACCGATACCGTAACCGGTATTTTCTGTACCAATACCGATTCGGTATCAATTGGCACCGAGCTCATCACTACCCCTGAAACTAAAAAAAAGTTGTACGATAACGTTGTTGTTCGTACGGTACCTGTGACACCCCCAAATTCCACAAGCGGATTATCACCACAGGGAGCGTGACATGACCAGGATCCAGCCACCAATCATATTGAACAACATAAATTAAGTAAATAAAAGTCCAAACCAAACAATATAATTAGTGACAAAACAATCCAACAAGTTCAAGTTATCAGCGGAAGCATAAAGTTTGAAACCAAAACAAAAGTTATAAGTTCATAAGGTTTAACATGGAACACAACATTCCATGTCCCACAACGACCTCGTCCTCCTGTGCAAGCCCCATCTAACCACCTAACGACCTGCAAGGCATATAGTAACGAATCAACAACAAAGTTGAGCGAGTTCACAGTTGGGTGTTCATTTTAAGTTGTTTCAAAAACATAAGTTTCATTTTTTTAGCTGGCTTACTTGCCGTGGGGGTTACCCCATAGTTTAAAACGTGATTAATCCTTTCCTTTTACTCTGGCTCCCAGCCGTGGGAGCTATCTGTCACACCCCGATTTCCACGTGTCACCGGTGGGCCCGGTGGGGGAGTATCGTGACGTGGTTGGCAACGTAATAGTCAAACAACACAATATAATAATGCACAGTGGAAGCAATTGAAATAAGATACATCCGAATTTATTTATTGTAAACAAAGTCACAATATCCGGTGTTTATCCACAGAATGGATCGAAACAAAATAACATTTAATTGTTCAACAGACTTCTGGCATCCTAAGCTTGCGAGACTTTTATTGATGCTTAGGAGACAATCCAGCCAAATTTCGTTTAGTACCTGCATTCAGTCTTTTTGGAAAATACGTCAGTTTACACTGGTAAATACATTCAACTGACTCATTTTGAAAAATGATTGAAACTTGGTTTGGATGCACGTGGCACAAATCATTTTATTTAACTTGGGAGAATTATTTTGATAATATAATAATCTTGTGAACGAATTACATGTTACTTATGCGTTCAGTAGCCCGGAACGTATCCGGGTTAAAGATCAATAGACACACCACTTTAAGTGAGTTATACACGGGAGTACGCCTACACCCCGTGCTCAGGTCGTGGCCATCTCGTAAGATGATGCCAGGGATATCCGGGACATGGTCATTAACCCCCCAAAGGCTGTAAAGTAAACACATCTGTTTAAAACGAGCCGATCAAATTATTCAACTACCCACTAAGCGTGGAGATTTGATGCCCGATCAAGCGGTACGCTATGTACCGTAACCCAAGCCCGTATAGGGAAAATAAGTTAAAAGTATTTACCTGATGCAAGTATAATTCACAATAAGTAGAATGCACGTAGCTTTTACTGTCTCTCCTAATCTGGAACAAAGGTTTAATATAACCTATTAGAATTCTAACGGGTCTTTTATTAAGCTTAAGCTTAGATCGGCTAGTTTCAAGATACGGTTCGTACGCACGATTAAGCGAAGACCGGATAGAATGTGATTCAGACCCGACAAGTTTGAAGACTTGTTTAATATGGGTTTATTATTCACATTCTGGATTTTGAGATAAAACCGTTAAGGTTTGACCCGTTTCGGCTAATTTATGTAAACTTGTTACATAAACCGAACCGTACGCGTAATAAGCGTGACGGGTAGTCATGAGAGATATATACAGGTTTCCTAAGTTAATATGCTTCAAATATGTTGTAACATTAGTAGGATGTCTTTCGTTATGCCCCGAACTAATTTAAACACAAACTATGCCCCGTAGGGGTAGTTTGGTCATTTTAAAGTTTGTAAAAGTGTTTATATGTCCAACTGAGTTACAGGTCTGATGTAAACAGCAAACATACTCAATTTGATGAGTTTTAACAGTAGGCTAAAGCAAGTATGTGAAACTTATCATTTTTAACCAAACTAGGCCCCGTAGGGGTATTTTGGTAATTTCACACAAGCCGACAAGCTCAAAACTGAAGTCTGAGTTTATCAACTTTTGCTTACTGTTAAAATATGATAATTTTCTTCTTATATCAGTAGGTATCAACCCGGGTATGTCCAATATGATTCTAAGACATACTATGCGTTAAAAACGCTAATTATGGCGATTAAAGGCCATTTTCGGGTTCTATACTTAAATCTGATATTTTTATATTTCCAGAAGGCTTAAAATAATTTATTTATCATAACTAATCAGTGGCAAAAGGTTTGGAGTCGTTTAGATGTGTAAAACTCATTTTATGGCCCGTAAGGGCAAAACCGACAATTACCGAATTAAGCCTACGACTATGAGTTATGCTCAGCTTAAAATTAATTAAAAATCTTTAAAATTCCCAAAATAATATATTACATCAGTGGGTAATTCGTTTGATACCAAAAAGTATGTTTAATTAGGCTATACGCTAATTACGCCACTTTATTAACATAAAGCACCGTAATTACGCTAATGAGCATAACTCTTAATCTACAAGTCAAACTGATGTCAAATTTTGCATACAAGTTTATATATCAATATTCAAGGTTTCTACACTTTTACATTTTCATAAATCATGTTTTAAGGTAATAAGGGCATAACGGTCAACATATGAACAATTAACGGAAACTTGCATATTAATTGGATAACTAATGAACCGAGGTGCACAATCACAGAGGGTTGTTCTAACATGTATCCTAGTCCAATTAAAGCTCTGAGGCATTTCTAAAATATGCCCAAACGGGTCAGAACTGAAAGTCAAAGTGAAAGTCAAACTATGCGACTTTCGGTTCCGAACCGGGTCTAAACAGGAAATAGTCGGGTTGAACAGGTTTGATCATGTTCTTACACTAATTACTAAGTTATAACAATAATCAAACAGGTTATACATGGCCTAGATAGCTAATTATGCATAAATGGCCTTTTAAGAATTCTGTTGACTTTTAAGTATATGTTTGACCCGACTTTTGAACTAGTTAAAGTGGTGATCAGGGGAAACCCTTTTGGGGTCTTATTACCCACATAAATACCAACTTATAACTACTTTTAATTCGAGATTTGACTGAGCCATTATTGACTAATCTCGAAGTCAAACCGTAATTACGACGGTTTGACTTTTAGCTAATTAACTAAGCTAAACTCAAACAAGAAAGGATTAGAACACTTACAAGGGTCCTATGCACGACTTATGATCAGTTGGGAGAGTTCCTTAGCTCCAGAAAGGCTCCAGATGATCAAATGAAGGTGTGAGAAAAATGGTGAACTTGAATGGCTATTTATAATGGTTCTACACACCATAAATCTTTGACAACTGAGTCTATGGGTGCCTACAATCGATTGACATGTGTCCTAGGGGCTTAGGGGACGTTTTAGGGGCCAGGAGAAGTGGAAAAACGAGTTGAGGTCGCGAAAATACGAATTGGCAGACCATCAGCGAATTTTTCGGAGCTGGGCACACCCTCGCGTAGCGCGAGGGTGCCGTCGCGCAGCGCGACCCCCTACCAGATCAGTTTTTGATTTTTTGTTTGCGATTCAGCCCTTGTCTCTTCAAAACTCGAATGGTTACTGATTTATTGCACTTTAAACCTCCACAATTGATCTACTAAGGCCTTAAATCATATACCCACTTTGCCAAGTCCCCGGGTAACTTTATTTTCACCCGAAAAGTCCTAACTTTCGACGTTTACGCTTTAACGCTTCGCACACGAATTTGAGCATATCTTTCTCATACGTTAATGAAACTTTATGAAATTTTTATGGTGTATTCTCATGAGCATAATTAATATTTACAAAGCTTCGGGTTTGTCAAAAGGTCACTCAGAGGTATAAATTAAACATGTTGACACATTTGGTCCCTGTAGTTTGAAATCACTCACATTTAGCTTCGTATGATCCATGATTTATTCGTTTGAAGGTATGAGCATCGTGTAGGGTTAATATACATTGTATTTATTCACAGTTGACACTTAGAATACGTATATTCACATACTTTCAACGTTTGTCAACTTTAGTCCTTCCATAATATTTCTTTCACACGTTTAAACTTTATGACATGTGTCAACCTATTATAGGACGTGAATTTCCGAGGTGTTACATCCTCACCCACTTAAAATAAATCTCGACCCGAGATTTACTGAAATAAGTAAGGGTATTTTTCTTTCATCGTGGATTCCACCTCCCACGTGTATTCGGGACCCCTTCGGGCATCCCATTTGACCTTAACTAAAGGTATATGCTTTCTTCGAAGCTTCCTTACCTGTCGATCTTCAATCGACAAAGGTTTTTCTACAAACGTTAAGCTCTTATCTATTTGCACATCTGTATGTGGCATGACATGTGAATCATCAGCGGAACACTTCTTTAGATTGCAGATGTGGAACACATTGTGAATTCCACTGAGCTCTTCTGGTAAGTTCAACTTGTAGGCAACTGACCCGACACGTTCGATAACCTCGAAAGGTCCTATGTATCTCGGGCTTAGTTTGCCTTTCTTACCAAATCGCATCACCCCTTTCCACGGTGACACTTTAAGTAGGACTTTGTCACCTACTTCGAAGTGAAAATCCTTACGACTTGGATCCGCGTAACTCTTCTGCCTATTCCGGGCAGCTTGGAGATTGTTACGAATCTGGACAATCTTGTCCGTCGTTTCGAACACGATCTCTGGTCCTGATAACTGGACTTCTCCAACTTCCGCCCAACAAACTGGCGATCTACACTTTCTACCGTATAATGCCTCAAAAGGCGCAGCCTTTATGCTGGTATGGTAGCTATTGTTGTAGGAGAATTCGATCAATGGTAGGTTCTTATCCCAGCTACCTCCCAAATCGATCGCACATGCACGTAGCATGTCTTCCAACGTTTGAATAGTACGCTCACTCTGACCGTCAGTCTGAGGATGGTAAGCCGTACTAAAGTTCAAACGTGTGCCCAAAGATTGCTGGAAACTCTTCCAAAAATGTGACGTGTACCTAGTATCTCTATCAGAGATAATAGCTACAGGTATGCCGTGTAAGGCTACAATCTTATCAACGTATAACTGGGCTAACATATCGGAGCTATAAGTCTCCTTGATGGGTAAGAAATGAGCTGACTTAGTCAGTCGGTCAACTATAACCCATATCGTATCATTTCCTTTCCTTGTCTTGGGTAACTTGGTAATAAAATCCATAGTTACCATTTCCCACTTCCACGTTGGAAGTTCAGGCTGTTGTAGCAAACCTGACGGTTTCTGATGCTCGGCTTTGACTTGCGCACATGTCAAGCATTTTGCTACATGGGCGGCTACAGACTTTTTCAAGCCTATCCACCAATAATTTGCCTTTAAATCCTGGTACATCTTATCAGCTCCAGGATGAACGGAGTATTTGGAACTATGGGCCTCTTGGAGGATGACATCACGAAGTCCTCCAAAAATTGGAACCCATATTCGTCCGTTTAACCGTAAAATTCCGTCTTTGCTAAGAGTTAACTGCTCCTCAGTTACTCCTAACTTTTCATTAGGATAGTTAGTTTCCAACACAGCTTCCTTCTGTGCAGCTAACACCCTTTCTATCAAACTGTTCTTTATCTCCATACGCTTGGCGTTAATTCGAATGGGTTTAACCCTTTCCTTTCTGCTCAAGGCATCAGCGACTACATTCGCTTTACCGGGATGGTATTTGATTTCACAATCATAATCATTTAAAGTTTCCATCCAACGGCGTTGCCTCATGTTTAATTCTTTCTGGTTAAACAGATGTTGGAGGCTCTTGTGATCAGAAAAGATCACAAACTTGATTCCATAAAGATAATGCCTCCACAGTTTTAGTGCGAACACAACGGCACCCAATTCCAAGTCATGGGTGGTGTAATTCTTTTCGTGCACCTTTAACTGTCGTGATGCATAGGCAATCACCTTGCCTTTCTGCATAAGCACACACCCCATGCCATTGTGTGATGCATCACAATAAACTACAAATTCTTCAGC
The DNA here is from genome assembly GCA_030545235.1 of Helianthus tuberosus. Classification (NCBI taxonomy): domain Eukaryota; kingdom Viridiplantae; phylum Streptophyta; class Magnoliopsida; order Asterales; family Asteraceae; genus Helianthus; species Helianthus tuberosus. The sequence continues at coordinate 24,189,385 of CM060395.1, forward strand.
GCCTTCAGGTAAGGTAAGCACAGGAGCGTTGCTCAACTTTTGTCTCAAAACATCGAAGGACTCTTGCTGCTTAGGGCCCCAAACGAACTTTACTTTCTTCTTGGTCAAGGAAGTTAGGGGTGCAGCAATCCTTGAAAAATTTTCAATGAAGCGTCTGTAATATCCTGCCAATCCTAGGAAGCTACGTATCTCCGTAGGCGTCTTTGGCTCTTGCCAATTCATAACAGCTTCAACTTTAGCGGGATCCACCTGGATACCACGCTCACTGACCACATGTCCAAGAAACTGGACTTCTCGTAACCAAAATTCACACTTAGAGAATTTGGCATAGAGCTTCTCCCGATGTAGGAGTTTGAGAATACAACGTAGGTGTTTCTCATGGTCAGCTTGATTTTTAGAATAAATAAGGATGTCATCGATGAAGACGATAACAAATTTATCTAAGTAAGGCTTGCAGACGCGATTCATGAGATCCATGAACGCGGCTGGTGCATTAGTGAGCCCAAAAGGCATCACTAGGAACTCGTAGTGACCGTAACGAGTCCTAAATGCAGTCTTGTGAACGTCTTCGTCCTTAACCTTCAACTGATGGTAGCCTGACCTCAGATCAATCTTTGAGAAGTAACTTGCCCCTTGAAGCTGATCGAACAAATCGTCGATCCTGGGCAATGGATATCTGTTCTTGATCGTGACTTTATTAAGCTCGCGATAGTCGATGCATAGACGCATCGATCCATCCTTCTTCTTGACAAACAGGATTGGCGCTCCCCAAGGAGATGAACTAGGTCGAATGAAACCCTTAGCCAGCAATTCATCTAGCTGCGTCCGCAACTCCTTCATTTCCGTGGGTGCCAATCTGTATGGTGCTCTGGCAACTGGTGCCGCTCCGGGGATGATGTCTATCCTGAATTCAACTTGCCTATCTGGTGGTAAGCCATGTAGATCTTCAGGAAACACTTCTGGGTATTCCGAGATGACAGGGATGTCTTCTAACTTCGGTTTGGGCTCATCAATAATCACCTGTGCCATGTAGATGACACACCCCTTCTTCAAACACTTGGAAGCCTTGAGCATAGTCACGTGCTCAGGTAGTCCATACTGGGTATCTCCCCGAATGGTAAGTGACTCACCAGATAGAGTCTTTATCACTACTTGCTTCATGTTACAGACGATTTGGGCCTGGTTATGAGATAACCAGTCCATACCCAGAACTATGTCAAAACCAGCTAGTTTAAAGGGAAGTAGAGATAGAGGAAAAGAATGGTTCTTAATGGATATAACACATCCATCTAACACAGTAGAGACGGTTTCAATGGTACCATCTGCTAACTCTACCTCATAATTTACTTTTAGGGTCTTGACAGGTAATTTCAACAATTCACAAAATTTATGATCTACGAAGGACTTATCTGCGCCTGAATCAAAAAGTACTCTTGCAAAGACATCATTTACAAGGAAAGTACCTGTTATGACGTTATCATCCTGCACAGCCTCCTTCGCATCCATCCTGAAGACTCTGGCATTAGTCTTCTTAGCCTCCTCAGGCTTCTTGTTGTACTTAGGGCAGTTAGTCTTTATGTGGCCCTTTTCATTGCAACGGTAGCACGTTGCATCTTTCATCTTCTTGCAATCCAAGGTTTTGTGTTACTTGGACTTGCACAAACCACAAGTAAAAGACCTTGACTCGTTATTCGAGTTTGATTCGAGTCTGCACTTTCCAAAGTGCTGTTTCTTGCAAGTTTTGCATGTGGGCTTCTCTCCAGAACGATGCCCATCCTTCTTCGAATCCGATCCCTTCTTGTGATCACCGCTCCTACGGTGCTTCTTGTTCGACCTACGCGAACCATCATCTTCATGCTTCCTCTTCTCGGCCGCCTTATTCCTCTGCGATCTCTGCCGGACCGCATCAAGAGTGAGGGATAAGGATAGGTCAGTTATAGACCTGAAGGTAACTGGCCGAGAGGCTTTTACACTGGACTTGATCTCGGGTTCCAAACCACCAATAAAGCGAGCGATTCTTTTGGGCTCCGGGGTTACCAGGTAGGGAACCAGCCGAGACAGTGTATTGAAGCTTGTCAAATAAGCTTGACAATCGAGGTTCCTCATCACCAGGGATAGAAAGTCATATTCTATCTTTTCCACCTCATGTTGAGGGCAGAAATTATCTTTGATCAGGGCAATGAATTGATCCCAAGACATACTATACAACGGGATCTTTCCGGAGGCCTCCATCAGAGATCTCCACCAAGCTAACGCCTCGCCTTTGAAGGACTGTGAGACAAATTTAACCACATCACCTTCAGCGCATCCGCTGATGTCCACGACCGTGTCCATCTCATCCAGCCACGTCATACAATCGACGGCTCCTTTCTCCCCCGTAAAGTCCCTGGGTTTACAAGACACAAAGTACTTATATGTGCAACCCTTGTTACGGGGTCCCTGATGCAGTACTAAATGCTGAGATGGATTACTTTGGTGGTTGGTGGACTGGCGATCATCATCGTTTTTCTTTGGTCCATTCTTTTTGGGAGGAGGCTTGTTATGAGCCTCAGAATGCGTCCTTGGCTTTGAATGTGACGCAGAGTGGGTCCTACTCCGAGTACCACTGTATTCCTCATATTGTCTATCCAAAGCTTGTGTGATAGCTCCGTCTATGATTGCTTTTAGTTCAGCACCCGTTAATGTAATCTGGGCGTTCTCATTCGGCTTCACAGGATGGCTATTGCCTTCATTGGAGTCAGCCATTTGTATTGAACTGTTGCAGAAAACAAGGTCAATATTTTATTTGGGATTTTATTATGGAATTACCCCTTAGGGTAATTCGTTAACCATGGTAAACAGAGACCATATTTGGTTAACTTATTAATCGTATTAATTTAGGATTTCAATTAAAATTTATCCTAAACATAAAACAATAACAATATATATTAGCACATAAGGCTTGGTCACATGGACAATTTCATAAACTATGATTTCAGAGAATCAAGACTTTTAAGGTTTGAACGTAGTTCCTTACCTTTATTAGACAGGGAGTCATAGCTACCACTGTCTTTTGGCTCATGTAGAAATGAGCAAGGCCCGTAGGCACTATATTACCACGTATGGTTAAATATGATCATCTTAATTGATGATGTAAATCCAGGATTCAGAGATCATTAAACTGGATTAGGAATCTTCTAAAGAATCCTTATTCATTTAAGAATGACATGTGATTTTTAACGAATCACTTCTGCCAGGAGTGTTAACATGTTTTAAGATGTTAACAGGAATTTGAATCTTTTAAACCGGTCTTACCATCTTGGCCCGGTCTTATATTTGACACGAGGCTAGGTTTCACACTTAAAGATTCTTAATTAAATAATTTCTTAGGCAGATTAAAAGGAATGATTTTAATTTATTTATTTCATTTATAATTTATTTATGCACAAATGGCAAACATGAAATTTATAAAAATAACACTCCATTAATTTATCACTATATTACATATCGCCCTAAACGGGTCTTTTATACATGAAATTTGCCCACGCAGGAGCTAAAACATACCAACATGCCCACGCAGGGTCTTACAGAAGACATGCCCACGTAGGGGTCTTACAGAAAGACACAAGTCCTCGTAGGGACTAACACACCAACAATTGTCCACGTAGGGACTTAAACAAACATAAGTCCTCGCAGGGACTAAACATACAACATACCCTCGTAGGGGTTTATGGAAAGATAGACCTACGCAGGGGTCAATACACACAAACAAACATACACACCCACGTAGGGGCTTAACAACCAAATATGCCCACACAGGGGCTCAACAACAGCTGGGAGGATTTAATAATCCTTCTTGTTCTTTCCCTTGAGCAGCCCTATTAATCCCTGGAAGAAGGTATGCTTCTCTTGGCGGTCGCGGCGAGCTTCCCGCTCAACCTAATTCAATCTATGTAGAATTTCCTCCCGTTCTGGGGGAGACATTCGTGGCGGCTGCGACTGCGTTCTAATGATAGGCCTGGGAGGTATTGGGTACCCCTGTTTCGGGTAGCTTACCCCCCATGGATCTCCGTAGGGTCCTTGGGCATTGAGGGCGTTATAATTTGCTGCTTCCATATAAGGATCTGCCTCAGCGTATCCGTAGTTGTGGTAAGCTGGTGGTTTAAACGGGTTGTAATTACTTGGACCTGCGTACGCTGGTATTGGGTTTTCAAAACCCATGGGCGGTGGCTGTTGAAAAACTGGCTGCGAAGGCCCACCCATTTGTGGGTCCTCATAGTGCGGTGGGTAGTGACTAGCACTAGACTGACGTGGGGAATCGAAAGTGAAACCCCCTGGTCGCACCGACATACGGGCACCGGTTCTTCTACGCCTTGGCGGTTGAGGAGGTGGCGGTTGAACTGGTGGCGGTGGAGGTGGTGGCGTAACTGCCACAAACCGATGATCCTCTGATGAATCTTGATGATGCGGCTGTGGTTGGGGCTCCTGTTGCTGATGAGACGGCTGCTGCTGGTGCTGCCCATGTGATGACGAGTGGTGTGATGGTGTATAATACCACTGGTGTTGATCAAACAGGGCTTGAAAACTATCTGGACCACCGTAGGGTGATCCGTGGAAGGATGATCCATCCGAAATTTCGATGGGGTGGTTCGGGGTACCACTTGCTGGCATGACGGGGTCCGTATCCTCGTCCATATCATCCGCGTGATCCCCGGAAAAGTGGTCATCGGGACCCAGTGGGTTAAAACCCACGGGTTCCGGTATGAATCCTACCGGGTTAAACTGTCCCCGAAAGATAGGTGTAGGGTCTCCATATGAATGATGAGACAGTGATCTCTGCAGCGGTACGTATGAGGGCTGTGGATTGTTCGGCTCGTAAGGGTTAAGAGCGGGCGGAGTCGAACTATGCGAAACCGACCGCCTGGCCGGCTCGAACTGGTTTCTTCTATTCTCCCGAGGGTCGTCACTCTCGGTGTTTGATGGAGCTCATCTTCGTGAAGATCCAGCTTCATGATCGTTGGGGGCTGTAGCTAACCCCTTTCCTCATCCTCTTCCTCGTGTTCGGAAGAATCTAGGAGGCATCTTTGTTATTCCTGTCAATAAAGCATGAGATAACAATAACAAAATATAAAATTTAAAGGACAAAACAAATACCGAAAAGGTGGAATTTGTCCTAAGTTATAAGTCTAGACTCGAAGGTTTAGATATGTGCAATTGTGTAACTGAGATTAAACACAAAAGGCTAGTGTTTAATTCACTCAGTGTTGGCTCTGATACCAACCTGTCACACCCCGATTTCCACGTGTCACCGGTAGGCCCGGTGGGGGAGTATCGTGACGTGGTTGGCAACGTAATAGTCAAACAACACAATATAATAATGCACAACGGAAGCAATTGAAATAAGATACATCCGAATTTATTTATTGTAAACAAAGTCACAATATCCGGTGTTTATCCACAGAATGGATCGAAACAAAATAACATTTAATTGTTCAACAGACTTCTGGCATCCTAAGCTTGCGAGACTTTTATTGATGCTTAGGAGACAATCCAGCCAAATTTCGTTTAGTACCTGCATTCAGTCTTTTTGGAAAATACGTCAGTTTACACTGGTAAATACATTCAACTGACTCATTTTGAAAAATGATTGAAAATTGGTTTGGATGCACGTGGCATAAATCATTTTATTTAACTTGGGAGAATTATTTTGATAATATAATAATCTTGTGAACGAATTACATGTTACTTATGCGTTCAGTAGCCCGGAACGTATCCGGGTTAAAGATCAATAGACACACCACTTTAAGTGTGTTATACACGGGAATACGCCTACACCCCGTGCTCAGGTCGTGGCCATCTCGTAAGATGATGCCAGGGATATCCGGGACATGGTCATTAACCCCCCAAAGGCTGTAAAGTAAACACATCTGTTTAAAACGAGCCAATCAAATTATTCAACTACCCACTAAGCGTGGAGATTTGATGCCCGATCAAGCGGTACGCTATGTACCGTAACCCAAGCCCGTATAGGGAAAATAAGTTAAAAGTATTTACCTGATGCAAGTATAATTCACAATAAGTAGAATGCACGTAGCTTTTACTGTCTCTCCTAATCTGGAACGATGGTTTAATATAACCTATTAGAATTCTAACGGGTCTTTTATTAAGCTTAAGCTTAGACCGGCTAGTTTCAAGATACGGTTCGTACGCACGATTAAGCGAAGACCGGATAGAATGTGATTCAGACCCGACAAGTTTGAAGACTTGTTTAATATGGGTTTATTATTCACATTCTGTATTTTGAGATAAAACCGTTAAGGTTTGACCCGTTTCGGCTAATTTATGTAAACTTGTTACATAAACCGAACCGTACGCGTAATAAGCGTGACGGGTAGTCATGAGAGATATATACAGGTTTCCTAAGTTAATATGCTTCAAATATGTTGTAACATTAGTAGGATGTCTTTCGTTATGCCCCGAACTAATTTAAACACAAACTATTCCCCGTAGGGGTAGTTTGGTCATTTTAAAGTTTGTAAAAGTGTTTATATGTCCAACTGAGTTACAGGTCTGATGTAAACAGCAAACATACTCAATTTGATGAGTTTTAACAGTAGGCTAAAGCAAGTATGTGAAACTTATCATTTTTAACCAAACTAGGCCCCGTAGGGGTATTTTGGTAATTTCACACAAGCCGACAAGCTCAAAACTGAAGTCTGAGTTTATCAACTTTTGCTTACTGTTAAAATATGATAATTTGCTTCTTATATCAGTAGGTATCAACCCGGGTATGTCCAATATGATTCTAAGACATACTATGCGTTAAAAACGCTAATTATGGCGATTAAAGGCCATTTCCGGGTTCTATACTTAAATCTGATATTTTTATATTTCCAGAAGGCTTAAAATAATTTATTTATCATAACTAATCAGTGTCAAAAGGTTTGGAGTCGTTTAGATGTGTAAAACTCATTTTATGGCCCGTAAGGGCAAAACCGACAATTACCGAATTAAGCCTACGACTATGAGTTATGCTCAGCCTAAAATTAATTAAAAATCTTTAAAATTCCCAAAATAATATATTACATCAGTGGGTAATTTGTTTGATACCAAAAAGTATGTTTAATTAGGCTATACGCTAATTACGCCACTTTATTAACATAAAGCACCGTAATTACGCTAATGAGCATAACTCTTAATCTACAAGTCAAACTGATGTCAAATTTTGCATACAAGTTTATATATCAATATTCAAGGTTTCTACACTTTTACATTTTCATAAATCATGTTTTAAGGTAATAAGGGCATAACGGTCAACATATGAACAATTAACGGAAACTTGCATATTAATTGGATAACTAATGAACCGAGGTGCACAATCACAGAGGGTTGTTCTAACATGTATCCTAGTCCAATTAAAGCTCTGAGGGATTTCTAAAATATGCCCAAACGGGTCAGAACTGAAAGTCAAAGTGAAAGTCAAACTATGCGACTTTCGGTTCCGAACCGGGTCTAAACAGGAAATAGTCGGGTTGAACAGGTTTGATCATGTTCTTACACTAATTACTAAGTTATAACAATAATCAAACAGGTTATACATGGCCTAGATAGCTAATTATGCATAAATGGCCTTTTAAGAATTCTGTTGACTTTTTAAGTATATGTTTGACCCGACTTTTGAACTAGTTAAAGTGGTGATCAGGGGAAACCCTTTTGGGGTCTTATTACCCACATAAATACCAACTTATAACTACTTTTAATTCGAGATTTGACTGAGCCATTATTGACTAATCTCGAAGTCAAACCGTAATTACGACGGTTTGACTTTTAGCTAATTAACTAAGCTAAACTCAAACAAGAAAGGATTAGAACACTTACAAGGGTCCTATGCACGACTTATGATCAGTTGGGAGAGTTCCTTAGCTCCAGAAAGGCTCCAGATGATCAAATGAAGGTGTGAGAAAAATGGTGAACTTGAATGGCTATTTATAATGGTTCTACACACCATAAATCTTTGACAACTGAGTCTATGGGTGCCCACAATCGATTGACATGTGTCCTAGGGGATTAGGGGACGTTTTAGGGGCCAGGAGAAGTGGAAAAACGAGTTGAGGTCGCGAAAATACGAATTGGCAGACCATCAGCGAATTTTTCGGAGCTGGGCACACCCTCGCGTAGCGCGAGGGTGCCGTCGCGCAGCGCGACCCCCTACCAGATCAGTTTTTGATTTTTTGTTTGCGATTCAGCCCTTGTCTCTTCAAAACACTAATGGTTACTGATTTATTGCACTTTAAACCTCCACAATTGATCTACTAAGGCCTTAAATCATATACCCACTTTGCCAAGTCCCCGGGTAACTTTATTTTCACCCGAAAAGTCCTAACTTTCGACGTTTACGCTTTAACGCTTCGCACACGAATTTGATCATATCTTTCTCATACGTTAATGAAACTTTATGAAATTTTTATGGTGTATTCTCATGAGCATAATTAATATTTACAAAGCTTCGGGTTTGTCAAAAGGTCACTCAGAGGTATAAATTAAACATGTTGACACATTTGGTCCCTGTAGTTTGAAATCACTCACATTTAGCTTCGTATGATCCATGATTTATTCGTTTGAAGGTATGAGCATCGTGTAGGGTTAATATACATTGTATTTATTCACAGTTGACACTTAGAATACGTATATTCACATACTTTCAACGTTTGTCAACTTTAGTCCTTCCATAATATTTCTTTCACACGTTTAAACTTTATGACACGTGTCAACCTATTATAGGACGTGAATTTCCGAGGTGTTACACTATCCCATGAATATCCCATTAGACCCGTTACCATATCGACTACTGACTGAGAAAGTTGGGTGCCCTAAGTCAATGTCTATCATCATTGACGTGCCCAGATCCATTAGTCCACTCCCGTCCTCTGCGTCACGGTGTGAGGCTTGTCAAACCTAATAGCGATATTTAACTAATGGCCCGTTCGCCATTGGCCCGACGATTAAGTCGATATAAAAATGAGGGACTTAATGATAGAGTTTTTGGTCTAGTATCAATGTTGTCACTCTTCAGTTAAGAGGGTGGAGGTACGTGTCCCATATAATGAGATCACACGAGTTCCAATGTTGTCACCCTTCAATTAAGAGGGTGGAGGTAAGTATTCTAACCAAGGAGAATACGCAGGTTTCCTTTCAATCATTTACCCATTCCCAACCACCGGGAATCCCATGCCTTGTAGAAAGTGTGAACTCACCTTAGGTTAGCTCGGCAGATAAACAAAAGGTCAATCGAGCTGCTAGTGGTCAACCACGTCCTAACATGGTTACCATACAAGTCAGGCCTAGGTTCAAGTAGTGCACTTAGGTTTACACATAAGCTAACAAGTTACAACACATAACGATCATGGCAAACAAGTAGAACACGTTGACAGTCAAGTACACACAGAAGGCCGAAGCTTGTGCGCAATCATCTTGTGCGATCCAATATTAAAGCCCAATACAACCGGTCCAACCTGTTGTGCGTCCAGCACAATCTTGTGCGACTCACAACGGGTTGTGTGATGGAAAACACACCCGACCCAATACATGCAACCCAAAATTCACACGGCCCAAACAAAAAAACAGACATTCAACTTGTGTGGTCCAGTTACACTTGTGCGATTGGGGTTTTGGGCTATTCGGCCCAACAGCTTAAACATTTTTGTGGCTCAACATCTTGTGCGATCAGCACAACCTTGTGCGATTCACAAGATGTTGTGCGACTGAGCTTGAAGGGGTTATACGTTGTGCTTTAACTGTTGTACCCTAACATATTTTAGCTTGTGCGACGGGCCTTGTGCGATCAGTTATATCTTTCCTAAATTCATGCAATCAGTTTATTAATTCCAATTAATTTGCATGATCCAATTAACAGTTTCCAATCATACAAAAATCGATCAAACTAGGGTTTTAACATCAAATTCTTATGAACCCTAATCATATTCAAAACATAAACAATAACCATAACATTAAACACATTAACACGGCTCATGTTCTTGATTACTAGCATGTACCCTAATATAACAACACAACAAATCATTCACATATACTTTCATAACAGCCGATTAACATGCATTCGGTTCTAGATCATCATTAACATCACATAACTATCAAACCCTATATAGATCTAAACATACTACACATGTGAGCCGATTTACATGAACACCAAACCTCAACAATTTATATCATAATCAATCACAAATCATCCCTGAATCATTATGTAGAATCATATGAATCACAACATTGTCTATCATTCAAATAATAGTTAAAACACTAACTGGTTAGAAGGTAGAACAAAGATTGATCCGAACAAGAAGGCTTCGAGAAAGAGGATGTTGCTGCCGTCGAGTTCGAGAGGGAGAGAGAGAGGGATTTAGGGTTTGCTAAACTTTGTGTGTTATGTTAAAGTGTTGGATTAATACTAACACCCTTAGTGTTATACGAGATAAGGGAGTGGGCCGGACCCTTCATGGGTTGCCCTTAGGTTCGAGTGCAAGGAGTGTGGACTGAGTATGGTGTGGAACAAAAGCCCAAAGGCTTGTGCGATCGGACATGCTTTGTGCGACTAATCATACATACACACATAATAGTTTCATTAAATCACATAACACAACATTCCATTAAAATCACGTATCACATAATCACATAACATTCAAGCATGATACATCAAAGTACAACAAAAGGTTTGAAATACGAGTTGTCACATCATCCCTAAGTTGAAACGAAATTTAGCACGTAGTTACTGAGGAAGCTAGTTAGGTTGCGTGGTTTCCTGGTTTTCCTGGGGTGTCACAGTACCCGTGATCAGGGATGAGCAAATGGTACTGGGTAGCAGTACCAAATTTCTCGAACTAAAAGATTATCAAACTCAATCAGGTATCGACTTTGGCGTTTTATGTACCACGCTAGTGCTGGTTTTTACCTTCATGTACCGATAACGAACCTGTATTTTCGATACAAGCTTATCAAACTTAAAAAGTAAAGAAGATAACAAATATTATAATTATAGTATTAAAATAATAAAAATATAAAAAAACTGTTCATTTCATTCCCTTATTAATATATAGGAGAATATAAGGATAATATGCATTATGTGTGACAACCGGTAATTTACGCCCTTAATTACGTGATTAACAGATGACTAACGCGATAATAAATAGTGTTTACAGCGCAAATTAGCTTAATTAGGCCCTTGGAGTGCCCAGGAACGTTTGTTCAGCTATACAGTGCGCGTGTGGTGATTTATGGGAAATCTGCTAAATATGACGCGACAACGGACTGATACCGTACGAAATACTGACGACACCGACAAATATGGATGTTACACGAATATTTAATGCTCATGGAGTTTGGGTCGCGATATCGGGTCTCGTAGAAATTACGGGCCACTTACACATGAGATGGGCTTGTGGGCCCTGGGCCCAAGCCCAAAACCCACAAGTCTAAACCTACACCTAACATATTAAATCTTTACAAAATCTACTAAAAATCTCTAGTAGATCCATTCAAGATTTACCGTATCTTTACAAATCTCAAAAGATTTTATGTCCCAAAAAGTGGGAACACACAAATCTCTATACCTCTACAAATAAGGGTGTTGCACCCAATTTTTTTTTATTCACTCAAAAACTTATGCACACAAAGAAACACACAGACTAAAGTCTGTCTCTTCTCCTTCTCTTGATTACTTCTGCACACAAGATGAAAAGGGTATTTCATTTTCATCATAACACAAATTAACAACACAACATCCACAACTCACAGCCCGATACCCCCTTCCCTCTGATTAATGACCGGCGACCGGATTAAATCCCACCGGCGGCGGTTGTCCAACAGTCAACGACACAGCAACACCCCCCCCCCCCCTTCAACCCTCGTCGCTCTTATCGGCGGCCGGAGTAATGCCGGGGAATGGTTTCCGGTGAGTCACCCCTCCGACACCTCACCCACACCCCTGTCTCCTCTCGTTTTTAAATCCGGCACACACACATCTCATGTCTAAGCTCTCACTCTCCGATGAGAGGTTTCCGGCGACGAACTTGGCTCCGACGACGACATCGGAAAGAGAGAGAGGCTGAGAGAGAAGAGAGAGAAAGAGACCGAGGAGATAGAGAGAACCGGAGGTTCGGCGGTCAGCGTCATTGTCCGACGGTTTGCCTCTCGGACCGGTGGCTCGTGTCTCGGTCCGGCGGTCTGTAACTCGGACCGGCGGTCCTTGTCATTACCCGACAGATTTCCGTGTTCTTTGTGCCTAGCTTCGGGTCAGATTCGAGATATGTTCGGGTTAGATTTAACGCGGGTCAGCCACGAAACAGGAGTCTCGGGTCACCCACGGGTTTGTGCGGATCGGGTCCGGTCAAGTCTCGGATGGTCAACTTCGGTCAACATTTCGGTTTAGTCAACGGGTCAGCCGAATCGGGTCAACAATCAGAGGCTAGTCAACAATTTGGTTCGGGTCAAGCTGTTTCGGGTCCGACACGGTCAGATTCGGTTTTGGTGCGGTTCGGGTCGACTCGGTCAAACCGAGTCAACTCGGTCAACTGGTCAACTCAGTCTCGGTCAACGTCACGACGCGAAAGATTTGGTAAAGATTAACGGCGTAGTTTATTTCGTTAATTCATATTTTTATATGTTATGTGAATAGCGAGCTCGAACCGATCTAATACTAGTTTACATTTCAACTCATTCGACAGAATCTTATATAAATAATGTTTATATTGTTTGATAAATTGTTGAATTTTGAAAAATAACGACAACTTGTGTTGTCGGGGGCGTCCAAAAACAGAGGAAACTCTGCCCGTTTTTCGAGAAAATCCGTAAGACAAAACGTGTTTTATTATAAAACGAACTATCGGATTCAAGTAAGTCTTTTTATAAAAACAAATACAAACATACAATTACATTAGACGACACTTTACAGTTTACGAAAACAACGATATGGAAATCATTTCGACAACAAAAATAATATAATTTATATATTTATTTCAAACGTAAACTCGAATCCTTTTTATAAATAAATATATTATATATATTTATTTCAAACACCGACACGAATTCTTTTATAAAAATAAATATAGTTTTATATTTATTTGAAACAACTCGATGTTACTTTCACAAATAAATATAATATTTTATGTTTATTACGAACGCCGAAATGGCATATACATATATTTTGGCAAAAATATACAAGACGCAATATATATAATACAAGTTTATTATATATTACTTTCATACGAATATTCCTACATACACAAACGACTTCTCACGGCAGTTTAACTTAGTCATTTTCATTAAGTTAACAACTTACCGTCGAATCGTTCGATCATCGATTCGGTAGAGCTCGGTGACACGAAGTTTAGTTACCGCTTTTGATTAGAAACTTATAAGATATTCCGTGTTAGGAATATTGTAGAATGCACGCTAGCAAGTCAAGTCTTGGAAACGACATCACGAAGTCGTATATAGCTAGCTTTGCACAGGAATATTCAGGTGAGTTCATAACCCCAACTTTTATGGTTTTACATTTTTATAAATGTTTTCGGGGTGGAAAGACATGCACATTCTACAAAACATTCAAAGTGTTCAATAAACATGAATTACATATTTCTAAACCATTATACAAACAAGTTTTTAACGAACACAAATGGTTTACGAAAGGTTTATGATAACTATACCGGTTTTTCAAACAAAGCGTATTTTTGTAAAGTGCATACAACGCTTACTTGTTTTCTAAAGTGGGAAATGATGAGTACAAAAACATTCAAGTGAAACATTCAAGTGAAACATTCTAGATCATGTCTCGAATAGGGTACCATAAGCACCATTAATCAACGTATACATTCAGACCGCGGAACAAAAGGTTAGATCTAATGGGTTTCAGGCAACCCCACTCTTGGCCTACTTCTACCAATGAGTGCTTCTGTGTCTCAGTCAAAGTCGACAAAAATGCCTAGGTTTGGTGGCTTCCTATGTCGTGACACATGTTAGTGGCCTTGCAAACCACTAGCGATCTCATACATTCAAACAGTCAAAGTGCTCGGTTGCGAGATACATTCAAACATTCATAGTGCTCGGTTGCGAGATACATTCAAACATTCATAGTGCTCGGTGGCGAGATACATTCAAACATTCATAATACTCATTTACAAGATACATTCAAACATTCATAATATACTTTTACAGATACATTTTATGAGTTACAGACCATGTTTTCATTCAAGTATTTAAACATTCAGTACAAAACATTCACAATACTTTTGGATTCGTTTTCTCAACGATACTTCAAAAACCGGTTATTCAAAAGAGTTATTTCAAATCTTTTACAAACAAACTATGAACTCGCTCAACTTTATGTTGATTTTTCGCATGTTTCTTTCTCAGGTTGCATTTCTAAGACAAGGCACGGTTGGAATAGGAGAACCATGAAGAGTCGAGTACTTAGTGGCGTTCATTTTCTAAAAGACTTAGCTTATTTGCTTCCGCTGTGCAATGAAGATACCAGTCCAGTCACGCCAATGCTCTGATATTTCGGGGTGTGACAGATTGGTATCAGAGCCATAGGTTACAGCGAATAGGGTTCTCTTTAAAGAATACCTAGGCTCTAACCTCATATTTCTCTGGGGACTTAGATTATTCAAACGTTGAATACATACAGAACGCTTAGTACTCGAATATGGTCTCCAACCGTTGCCGAAAATCAAACAGTCAAATTTTGATTTCAAACATACGCTAAAGTGGTGTTTTACCCACGATACACAAAACAGTCGCATACAGTACACGAAACTCTGAGAGTTTAGGAAACATGCATTTAAGACCTTCGGAAACTTATGTTGAAGTTCATTAAAGGTCATTACGTAGGAACTGCAAATATTAATTCGGGCACACACAATTATACATATTGTCTATGATGTTTTAACTTCCCGAGCAGGCAGCCTACGCATAACGAAACGCTAGTGCACGAGAATACATAGAACTCAAATTTTACGTCAACAGATGTCGGAGTGCATCACATTCTACGCAAAACGAAACGCTAGCGCACAGGCATACGTGAGACTTAAGCTATACATCAACGGAGGTTGAAGTATGTCACATGCGACTATCGATCAAGAAGCGGCAGTTGGCACGCGGTCCTGCAAACGACACAAGTCATGCTAAGGAAAAGACGCAAGTCACCGTATTCCCCCTATTTCAGCTAACGACGAGTACGCTATATTCGACATTCTATGGTAATGTCACCTAACAGCTGGTCGTCACATGCAACCCCAGGTAAAGTCCTTAAATTTCTTTTATTGAAATTTCGACTTTCACATTTACTGAGTAGATTTTCGTATCTCTACTCCTCTTGATGGTCATGGTATCACGGTCATTTCTTTCAGTATAGCGAATATTCGATTGCTTCATTCCTTGAAAAATTCATATGTTACGCATGCACCGTTTGTTGCGCATGTGGTTTCGTTTCGAATAAAGCGTTTCATTAAAGTTCAAATATTATTTCGCTAAATCTAATTATTGATTTGTGATTCGAATGGCCCGCATTGTTGTAATTGTTGGCTTCTTTGTCATCAAGTCAACACGTTTTCTTGAAATTTCTTTTCTTTTTAAGTTACATACATGGTTTTTCGTTGTGACCATGCCGAAAGTTTTCTTGTCGATACATGTATTTATTGTCGGCTTGCGCCGAAATCAAATTCAATTGTTTGAACTTGTTCATTACACATATTCAATTCAAGACACCATATGATGTATTGAAGCATCATATTCGAATTCGTTTTAACAAGCGTTTCATTGTTCCGAGTCGTGGTAGATTTGTTTGGTCTACGACTCCATTAAGTCGTTTGTTGATTTCGACACCTTGTGGTGTCAGTACAAACTGGTAGCTTGGGTTAATTCATGCAAAACACAGGTGATACTTGTTCGATCACCGCTATATTTGAATTGTTTCATTCACTACGACACCTTGTGGCGTCGGTAGAACTTGCAGCTTGCGCTGATCATGATCGAGCGTTTCATGCAAACTAGTACATTTGAGCTTGTTGAAATTTAAATTCATTTATTGGATGCAATCATTTCTAGAATTCATTTGTATCTTGTGATATGTCCTTGAATTCACATTATTCGAATAAGTCGTGATTCGATTTCATGATCGTTCACTTTGGTACTATTCGTATTTTCTACGCATAATGTAACTCTAAGGAGTTAACGTAAACTAAATTTCGAGGACGAAATTTTATTAACAGGGGGAGAATGTGACAACCGGTAATTTACGCCCTTAATTACGTGATTAACAGATGACTAACGCGATAATAAATAGTGTTTACAGCGCAAATTAGCTTAATTAGGCCCTTGGTGTGCCCAGGAACGTTTGTTCAGCTATACAGTGCGCGTGTGGTGATTTATGGGAAATCTGCTAAATATGACGCGACAACGGACTGATACCGTACGAAATACTGACGACACCGACAAATATGGATGTTACACGAATATTTAATGCTCATGGAGTTTGGGTCGCGATATCGGGTCTCGTAGAAATTACGGGCCACTTACACATGAGATGGGCTTGTGGGCCCTGGGCCCAAGCCCAAAACCCACAAGTCTAAACCTACACCTAACATATTAAATCTTTACAAAATCTACTAAAAATCTCTAGTAGATCCATTCAAGATTTACCGTATCTTTACAAATCTCAAAAGATTTTATGTCCCAAAAAGTGGGAACACACAAATCTCAATACCTCTACAAATAAGGGTGTTGCACCCAATTTTTTTATTCACTCAAAAACTTATGCACACAAAGAAACACACAGACTAAAGTCTGTCTCTTCTCCTCGAACAAAAATGACTCTGTTTATGTTTAGGCCTATCCTCCAATCACACACAGACTAAAGTCTGTCTCTTCTCCTTCTCTTGATTACTTCTGCACACAAGATGAAAAGGGTATTTGTGTGTTCCCACTTTTTGGGACATAAAATCTTTTGAGATTTGTAAAGATACGGTAAATCTTGAATGGATCTACTAGAGATTTTTAGTAGATTTTGTAAAGATTTAATTTCCGTGTTCATTACCCCGAAGACATACATAACGCGGGATTTCCGTGTTTATGTTTAGGCCTATCCTCCAATCAGACCAACCCATAATCCTCTTACCTCAACTCAAGCCGAACCTGTAACACCCCGTGTTTCTGAAGTCAAGGTCATGGTCCAAGTCAACGACCGATTTCGCGCGACTTGACTTGTAGTGAATTTCTTTTATGTGTTTATTTTAGTTGTATTATGTGGAGTAAGTGTCAATAATCACAGTAATCGACGTGTATTAATCGCCATCTAATCGACTTACGACTGTGAACTATAGGAAGTAATAATGCGATAAAATTAACTAAACAATAATCAAGCTATGCTAATCAAATCGACATCGAATCGAATCGCTACTCGAATTACACATTTTTGGTTATTGTTATACGTGTGTGTGTGCCTTATGTGTTACTTGTGCATGTTTATTTATGTTGTGTTGTGGTAATTAATCGAAACGCAATCGAAACTCGAATCGAAATAGAACTATGATAATTAGTGGAGAAGAGACAGCGCTAGATATGAATGGTAGGGATTAAAAGTAATTTGACTAGGAAAATCTATCGCATTCGAATCGCTCGCAATCGAAATCGAAACCCCAAAAATCATCACGCCGAACACCCGAACCAAGTGCCATCCGGCCGGATAAGCCATCCGACCAGGCTGACGCTTGATCTGGTGCCATATGTCATCCGACCGGACAAGTCATCCGGGCGAGATGCCATCCGACCGACCCACACTTTCCTCTTTGGGTAACTCTATAAATACCCATGTCACTTTCATTCTTTCTACTTTTGGAAACTCTCTGTCCGAACAGCACGCTCTCCTCACCTTTTCTTCGATTTCTCTCGATTCCGGTAAGATCCCGTCCTAAATCTTGTACTTTCTTGTTCTACACGCACTCCTACACCTTTCTATCTTTTAAATCTTAACTTTTAACCGTGAAATCACTAGATTTGAGGTGTTCTAGGATGATGTCATCATGTGTTCTTGAAGAACTTCATGTTTTGGCCTCAATCCACCAAGAACAACGTAGATCTAAATGATTTCCACACGAATACACAAAGATCTTGCATAGATCTAAACATAAACATAGTGAAAAAGGATTGAAAGATGGTTTCTAACTTTCTTTCAACTCTTTTACACTCAATGCACTCAAAACCGATAGAATCGGGCCTTGTTCTAGTCTCCTACTCATTCTTAGTGTTGTGCTAGTTCAAGATCTGGATTCTACTCACGAGACCACCTATTTCGGGTTAGCCAAGAACAACCGTCTCGAACCGGTTAACTGGTCGAACTAGGGTGATTCCTGGACGATCGGGTTGCTTGGGTCAAGATGGAGTTCTGTTGGTTAGCACGCTGTCAAAGCGTCTCGATAAAACGACAAACAATCAAAACGGCCAAGTGAAAGACGAACGGGACGACCAGCACAAAGTGCTATCCGACCGAACTACTGTCCGAACGAATAAGCCATCCGAGCGACTAGGTCATCCGAGCAACTTGCACTTTAGGTCCCACACTTAACCAACTTTATCTGAAGTTTGAGTATTGAACGCATTGCTATCTGATCGGACCACCTACCCGACCTGATTACTCTTCGTATCATGAGATACTTGGACTTAAACAATTTTCAATATGTTCAATGCACTAAGGATGCCACCCGACCGGACAGCCTGTCCGACCGAGTGACTGCCCTGCTGTGAACTTGTTCTCGCTGAAGTATCAACCTATCGGATTGTCGTCCGATCGGACAGACAGTCCGATCGACCGACATGAAAGGTAGAGATACTTCAATGTTTTCAAAATACTACAACGAAAACTTCAAAAGGCAAGCCATCATACACAAACGCATCACCGAAAGAAACAATCCACTCGAACAGTCACCCGACCGGATGCCCATCCGAACGGATTGTCAATCCGCACGACCGGACCGTCCGATCGGATTACCAATCCGACCGAACTGCTGTCCGAGCCACTTACACCTTGCATCGTTTTACGCGTCACTTATCGCTATGATATCAACTTATTCAGGCTAATCTTACTCTCTAAGCGCTCCCTTCAATCCATCTACCGCGGTGAGTATACTCGATCCCTTTTTTTGCTTTACGCACTTTTGGGTGTTACATACGTTACGAATATTCAAAACACAATAAACACACTATTCAATACTATTTGAACGCTAACCGTTAATGCATGTTATACGTGGCTTATGAATGCTTGTTTGTTATGTTTACACATGGAATGCTGTCTACCTGCCTTAGTAACGATAGTACTATAGTTTGGACTCAGCACCTGTTCGCAGGGGTTGTTAAGGACAATTACTTGCATGGATTACGGGGATAATCATGTATTTCGAACTGCCTCTGGCAGTCAACCCGCAGTTATTGGTATAGATGGATCTATGTCGATAACTAACTTGCTTCATTTCTCTATGTGTACGTGCTGGTTATGCGTAAACGAATTTCGAACTCTATATGCTATTATCAAACTTGTATGCTCACCTTTACATTATATGTATTGACTTTATTTTAACGTATGTGACAGGTGCTTAGGATGCACATCTGCTTGGAAATCGAGGCTAGAATAAGGCTATAGAGGCCAACAAATAGTTGTCTGTACAAATTAAATCAAAGGTCTCTAGAAGCAGATAAACAATTGCTCTATTTGAAAATCTGAGTTGTCGGAATAGAACTATTTGTCTAGATTTTGCCTGTAGTAATTTGTTTACCTTTTTGAGACATGGTATGGGACATGTTATTTTAAATTGATTGGTAATGATAATTGTTATGGAAACTTCTGGACAATCTGTTTCGCTCAGTGCCATGCCCCGATGTTTCCGCCATCGGTTGGGGTGTGACAGATTGGTATCAGAGCCATAACTATAGGGAATTAGGCAAGACACGACCTAGTCCGGGTCGATGTCTTAGAGACCTAGTCTATAGTTAGGAACCAACAGACCGACTTGTGCATATCCGTTAGGGATCATGTATGAGCTTACCGCTATTTCTCGATATTCTCGATTATGCTACACTATCACTGCACTCGAATTTTCAACTACAAAGGAGCAACTAAGTCAAGATTAGGTGTGAAAATCGCAAACTTTCGACTAAAGTTGCTTAATCAACCCGCATTTTATCTACAAACGGGGAGAATTATGCCAAATCAGGAGTGAAAATCCGTATTTTGATGAATAATCTCCTCTATTTTATTAAAAACAAGAGCGAAGTTGTTAAGCTAGGGGTGAAACCCTAACCTTGACGACTTGTTCCGCTCATTTACAAAACTCTCACCAATGTCTCGACGAACTCCAACGACCTGAAGTCACGATATGACTAACGGGATGCGTGCCCAATGCCCAAGAATCGAGGCAAAGGCACTGCCCCGAAGGTCAAATGTGTACAACAAGCCCTTATGAATAGTCGAACCACTTTGGTTAGTCAATGTCTAACAGCCGCAGACAATCTATTTCTCGATTTTTATGTGTTTCGATTCTGAGCCCACAACTGCTGACTCTGATGATTCGTTGATTTTATGTGCTTATAAGTGTGTTTACCTGTTTACGTGTTTAAATTCTGGAAATTTATTCGATTTTTGCTTTCACTTCGATTGACACGTACGACTCGCACTGCATTTCTATCTCAAAACGTTAACAAATCGCTAAACTAAGGACGACCTATTGCTATGTTATAAGCTTACACTACGCTACTCGATATACTAAACGCGACCGCTATATTCGAACAATCGCGGACTTTGAATGATAGGTTTCTGTATTCTGACTGCCTCTTGCAACTAAATACGTATGTGCTTTTGTGCGTCTGTGCTCTACGTGATTATGTGTTTATGTGCTTCTGTGTTTATGTGAATCTGTGATTATGTGCCCATGTGTTTATATGATACATGTTACAACGTGTTCCAAAGCTCTAGTAAGTATTAAGACATGTGAGGTGAGATTCGATTATGATGGGTCTGAGACCTATGGCGATGTCTTTTGCAGACAATGTCAACTGGACCATCATCCCGTCACACACCACTTTCTCGTCAAGAAAAGAGAGATAAACGTCTTGCTGCTATCATCTCTAAACAAGTAGCAAAACCCGTGAGTGATGTCTACGAGAACGTCAGCAAATCATCTGAGGAGTCGAGAACCGAAGATCCTAAAGCTACCCCCAAAGCTCCCTTCAATTTCAAACAGTTCAAGTCTTATGGGCCAAAGGAATTCACTGGCGAGGAAGGCCCTACAGCGTTGTTCCAATGGTTTGATTCCATTGAGGTCACTCTACGATAGAGCGGTTGCCCAGACGATCTCTTCACTCTAAATGCTACCGGCGTCTTCCAGTCCCGCGCACTAGACTGGTGGACGGCCGAGAGAAACAAACGAGGGAACGATGCAGCCTACGGTCTGTCGTGGGACGAACTCAAGGAGGGCATGCTGGAAGAATTCTGCCCTCCTCACGAGCGCCAAAAGTTAGAAGATGAATTCTGGCACATAAAGCAGAAGGAAGGTGAAAATGCTGCTCTCACTGCTCGCTTCAAACAGCTCAGCATCATCTGCCCTGACCAAGTCAAGACTTCAGACATGGCAATCAAGAAGTATATCCGAGCCATGCCTGACTGTGTTACAGATTTCGTGCAAGCGGCTAAGACTAAGACGATCGAAGAGTGTCGCAACCCCCGATCCCTTATCTGTCCCTGGAATGGGTGGGCGCGAACTCAGAGTTTTGGTGGTATCAGCTTGTTAATTTGGCAGCGGAAATAACATCAGGACCGTAGTTAGGAAATGTTTATCAGAGTAAAACCACCATATTTAATATTAATAATCACATGGGCAAAACCCAAGTTTCTTATTACAATACGTTTATAGGGATAAACCCTATTTTATAAAATTTAAAACATCGTCTTTTAGGTAACTTTTATAGCCACATTTTTCCCAAGCCTTCAGTGCTCTCCAGCTGGCTTTTTACTAATTGGCTTTCACATTATGTTACCTGAAACGAGTTTTAAAAACATTTGTCAGTTGGAAATACTGGTGAGTGAATCCCAGTTTAATCAAGAAACATTTTATTAATTAATACAGTATTGAGAGCGATCACATTGTTTAATTCTACACAATTACTCATTCAGTACTGTCAATCCTGACTTGTGGGTCATATTACACATTGGCTAACTCTTTGTCCAATGGTAACGTACTGTCATCCCGACTTACTACTCGCAGTAGTAAATTTTGTATACAAAACCCCAACATACCGGCAGTAATTGAAGAACTACAAAGACTCAATCACCGCTTAATCACATTGTAAAGCATTTAAGGTTTTGTAAAATATTACAAAAAGGTTAACAAAAATTGGATAAACTCACATTGCTATCTTAGACTTCGCGTAAGGGTTTCGTGGGAATAATCTATAATTTACACAAATGTACATAGGCTAGTATCATAACCCTTTAAAGATATTAATGATACCCTCCCCGAGACGGCATTCCAACAACTACGTCGGGCAGAACCACGAGAGTTGTTACGGAACCCTAAATCAATCGGGCAGCGTATCTAGTACGAAACTGGGGTTATAATACTTACAACGGGGCAGAACCTTGCTAATTAGGGGGTATAATACCAGCTTTCTAAAGCCTATACATCAGAAATTGTGATTGAGAAATGAATTGTGAACGAACTGAAATGAAATCCGAAGCGTTCTTTATATAGTTGCTAAATTGGACTCTCACACGGCCCGCGTAGATGTACGCAGGGGCTTACGCGGCCCGCGTTGACTCCGGGTCAATGTGTAGCTCGTCCGGATCAGCGTATAGACTCGACACGATGATGACACGTGTCGGCCTGGGGTGTTGCCGTGTTGTCGATCTCTCGCGGCGCGCATTAGCTTAAACGGGGTCTTACGCGGCCCGCCTTAACTTAAGAAATCAACGAAATCAGGTTTCATCCTTCATACCGCCCGCGTAAGATTGGGGTGGGTCCTATGTGGCCCGCCTCAACTTAATATTTCTTGTTTTTAATTATTTTTAAATGTTATAACGTATTTCGGGCTTGGTTTTCACATACGGAGTGTATTTCAAAGACATATTGAGACTTTTTAAAATATATTAGGATATCGGAAATAGTTGAGAGTGTCGGTTTTACTGAGGGTTGTTACATTCTCCCCACCTTGTTTTAGAGCTCGTCCTCGAGATCTATTGGAACAAGTGTGGATATTTCCTTTGCATTTCAGATTCAAGCTCCCATGTGTACTTAGGTCCTCTTTTGGAGTTCCACTTCACTTTAACCAGAACTAGTCTCTTATGCTTGAGGTTCTTGACTTTCCTGTCTTCAATTTGTAGAGGCCTTTCTACAAACTTGAGTTGTTCATTTACCTCTATATCCTTAAGAGGTACTATCAGTGATTTATCAGCTAAACACTTTTTGAGATTAGATATATGAAATACATCACGTATTCCTACCATTTCCTCTGGCATTTGTAGCTGATAGGCTACAGGTCCTATTCTTCTAATAATCTCAAAAGGTCCAACATACCTGGGACTTAGCTTTCCCCGTTTGATGAATCTTACTACTCCTTTCCAAGGAGAGACCTTTAGTAATACTTTATCTCCTACTTGAAATTCCAACGGTTTGCGTCGGTTATCAGCATAGCTCTTCTGTCGATCACGTGCTATTTTCAGTCGTTCCTTGACTTGAATAATCTTGTCGGTTGTTTCTTATATTATCTCAGGGCCAGATAGTTGCTTTTCCCCAATTTCTGCCCAACAGATTGGGGTTCGGCACTTTCGTCCATCAAGTGCATCAAAATGTGCAGCATTGATACTTGTGTGATAACTGTTATTATAAGAAAATTCTATTAAAGGTAAGTGATCGTCCCAATTACCTCCAAAATCAATTACACAATCTCTAAGCATGTCCTCCATAGTCTGAATTGTTCTTTCGCTCTGTCCGTCCGTTTGAGGGTGATAAGCCGTGCTTAGATTTAACTTGGTTCCCATTGCCTTTTGGAAACTTGACCAAAAATGATGTAGGATCGTTGTTGGACCCGAACAAGTCAATCAGAAGAGTCTATTCTCTGTATCAAAGGCGGAATCAAAGATACAGACGCTCAAACTAATTATAATGCTTCTTTGATTGATTTAACAACGTTTACAACCTGAAAGCAATCTGGCAGCACTTCGTTACAAGTTTTAGAACCGTTACCAAATGAAAACAACACATGCCCTATATATAGTGGTGTTGATTCCACTCCTAATGACATGGTGTCATTTCGGGTGGAATCAGAAGTTCTGATTTCACTCCAAATGACCTTGTGTCATTACGAGCAGAATCAGCATCTTAAATCTAACAAACTGTTTTTCAAACCTCGGGCACTGATAATCCTATTCTATCCTATTACATGATACAAGACGAAGTCAATAGACGTAATGCACTAACAGACTCCCCCTCGGATATTGACGAAGTCTTCAGTGACTAATCTTCATCTTGACACCTTCTTCAGTCTTGATCATTCTGCATCCTCACTCAGATTGTAACATTGTAAGCATCCATCACTCTCTTGATCAGCTTCACACTTTGACTCTTACAACAGGATTTCATCACTGGCTCTATCCTTAACAGCTTCATCATCAGCAGGCTCCCCCTTTCGTCAAGCTTTCGTGCTTTTAGGGATCGACACCTAGCTTTTCAGCTACAAGCTCTTCCTAACTTTCAGACTGTCTTCAAACTCCCCCTTAGACTCTGCTATCGGGATCATAGTCTGGACTTTTCCTGCAATCACTCATACAACTATAAGTAACAACATTTTAATCTTCCAGATATTGTAATCTAACAATTCAATCTCCTCAAAATCACTTCTTATAAATTTGGCAGTTTCATCGAATCGTATCGGAAACTAGCTCTATAACAATATAAGCATCCAAATCCCCCACAGTTAATCATCCAAGTCCAAATTAATGACCTTGGAGATATCACAAACTGTTTTTGATTTTTGATTTTAAAACTTCAAGATTCAAATTAATGAACTTGT
This sequence comes from Helianthus tuberosus, assembly GCA_030545235.1. Classification (NCBI taxonomy): domain Eukaryota; kingdom Viridiplantae; phylum Streptophyta; class Magnoliopsida; order Asterales; family Asteraceae; genus Helianthus; species Helianthus tuberosus. The sequence goes on from CM060395.1 coordinate 24,214,480, forward strand.
TTTATTTTCAGAAACACAATCAACTTACTTAGATTTTGAAACTCACCATCTCAGACATTGGTTGTCGAAAAATAAAGCAGAAATCAAACTCTTTTTGTATTTTCTGAAAATATAAAGCAGTAAAGAAATATGTACAAACATATTTACAGATAATATTTTTATTTGAGCATGCGTCAGAGGATCATATCAGTTTCAGACAAATCACAAGTACCGTTGAGCTTAATTTTCACAGTAAGAATTAAACAATTCACTTAGATTGTCGATATACTGATCCACTTAAATTTTCACACAAATTTCAACTGATTCAGGATACGAATTAGGTATTTTAAGAACTTAAACCCATTCATGTGTCCCACCTCTTGAATATACTCCCGTATCCAGATCCCAATATTCAGTCTTACAGGTAATTATAACACAAATGATATATGTAAGGGGTTAATAAATTATGAAGAATCATGAGAGCTCAGGTCAGAACCATCGTTCAGCAGAGAGATCATGACTCAACTTGTAGGTGTGTCCCCTTTAGAGGATCTTTTATTACAACAGCATTGCTAAGCAATTTTATTGTCTTATCATTGATGCTGAGGGTGATGCTGTATTTCAAGCATTTGCAGAAAGTATTATTCGAGGACTAGGTCAGAACTTCCATTCAGCAGAAGTCCCGGAATAATACCCCAGATATCACTGAGTATAAAGACCTAGTATATCAGAAAAAGGGACCTTTCAAACGAGATTTCAGGGGTTACCTATATATCCAAGTAGTGTTCCCCATGAAATAAGCAAGTTTGAATTTAGGTTTATATCCCGAAAAAGTTTACTAAATGTATAAAAATCTATCGACACATCCACAGTGAGATCGTTTAACACATTTAAACTTTCCATTTCTTTAGCGTACTGTAACTGTCTACTAATGTACTATCATTTCCTCTTTTTACGCAAAAACTCAATTTTTTAATTTTATCATGTTTTTGGCTTTTTCAAATTTTTCAAATGTTTTTGTATTTTCTAACAATATTTCTCCCCCTAAAATGCAAAACCATTTAAAGAAAAATTTGACAACCAATACTGATAGCTTTGTCTCGCCATCCATTTTCTGCTAAAAGTGCTCTGATTTGCAGAAAATATAATGTACCCCCATGATTTACAACCCATTGATCTTCAACAGTTTGAAAACCGTGTTTCAATCTTGTGAAAATAATCATGTTTATTCAGCCGTGAGGGTTTCGGCGTATTCAATCAACATACATTCAAAACAATATAAAAAACAACATATTTTTGGTTTTTCAAATTTTAACAAACTAAAAACATATTTTTGGTTTTAAATTTTTTAATTTTTTAGGATTTTTGAAAATATTGTTTATTTATGTACAAACATCACTCAAACTAAACTCCCTGTTCAACCAAACCAGGGTCCTGCAACCTCTTCCTGTGCCAGGTTGCTCCAACTACCATTCTCACAGTCTTCAGCTTCGTTGAGCACCTGCACATTCAAACCGTATCAACTATTTGAACAATTTAGCCCAGGTCTGTTGGACCTTAGGCATTTCAATACAATAATGTTCATTCAATTTTGGAAACTCTTTATCACTTAAAACGTTTTCAATTTTGACTTCAACTTTCTCATCTTTTACCGACGTCACTTGTTTCTTAATACTCCACATTTGACCTTCCGGAGTACCTCTTTTGTAAAAATTTGTCTCTTTTTGAACCTTTTGATTTTGAACAACATTTTTAGGTTTCCAAAACTCTTGAGGTTTTGTCATATCAATAGATGTTTTCCAACTCTGTGTTGTTCTAAATCTGGGTGCGTGAGAGTTCCAGGTCTGTCTTGAATCAAACCTGTTCAGGTTTGATTTCCAATTTTGATTTGAAGCAAACTTGTTTGTATTGTACCTCCAAGTTTGTTTCGAATCAAATCTGGTTAACCTCGATTTCACGTCCTCAGATTTATGTTTTTCAACATCAACAGGCTTTGGATTTGGACACTTTCGTGCAACATGTCCAATATGATCACATTTAAAACACACTTTCTTTGAAACATCCTTGGCCTGTTGTTGTTTCTTTTTCATAGCATCAAACTCCTCATTAGACTGTTGTCCAAATTTGAGTTTTTCCGCTTCTTTCAAGCTTTTCCCTTGAACAAAACTCATCTTTTGTTGCAAATTTTGTTTTTTACTTTGATTCCAATTCCGTTTCTTTTTATAACCCAAACCAGCCTTCATGTTTTTCTTCTTAAAACCAGGTTTGTTATAAGAATATTTATGACCTTTACCAGCAAACTTTGGAATCTCAGACTTCTCAATCTCAACCATTTTGAAAACTTTATCGACCTTTTCTGAAATCACATTCTGAATCGGGAATACAACATCTAAGAATAATTTGTCCGATCCAATCATGGTATAAAGCAATCCTTTTGAATCATCATTCAAATTTTTCTCGGATTTTGTGTTTTTCAGATAACCATCATGAAGATTTCCTTCATCTTCATCCTGTGATTCAGACTTACCTTTTGTAGACTCATCTTTCAAAACGCTTTCAACAACCTTACTTACCACCTCTGAATCATTAGCATCATCAGATTTGGAGTAAGTCACATCGATACTTTCAGGTAACTGGTCAGCTATGTTCAAACCCTTTGCCATCTTTTCCTCATCATAAAAAGTATAATTGTTTCTCAATGGTGGTGGTACCTGATGAATTTCTGAACCAATACCCTTTTTGCAATTGTCAGTATCTTTGTCATCTGGTGTGATGTTGAAAATGCGTTCGAGAATGTACGAAGAGTTATGATAACTTTGAAGTTTTGTAACAACCTTTTCTTTTTCAGCCAAGACTTGTTTAAGATTAGCAATTTCATCAACACATTTGTTTAATTCAATTTGCTTTTCTTTAAACTTTCTTTCATACATTTCTTTAGTGACTAAAGTTTCTGACAATCTTTGATCAAAACTTTTGACTTGGCTCTTCAAAGTATCATAAGCTTCCTGTACTCTCTGACTCGACCACTTTAAAGAATCATACTGTTTTTGTAAATCTTGAAATTTAGATTCTTTTTCAACACAATCGACACATTTTGCTGAACACAGTTGTCTATAAACATCATTATCCTTTTCAAGACCTTGACATTTCTGTGTCAATTTTTCAACTTTTAGTTTCAAAATTTCTTCTTTTTCAATCATTTCTTTACATTTTATTTTGAAAACATTTTCAAGTTTATTTGTTTCAATATCTTTTGTTTTTATCATTTCATCCTTTTCAGTACAGGCTTTGCACATTTCTATGCAATTCCTGCACTTGTTTTCATTTTTATCAGCAGACTGTTCAATGCTTTTGTCTGTGTCAAACAATTCAGAAGATTCAGTTTGAATTTTTTCTGTTATCACACCTTCTTCTTCTGTCTTTTTCTGATCTTCGTCTTTCATCTGTTCTTCTTTATCAGTTTCCTCTGCCGCTTTCTTTACTTCCTCTATCAGCTTTTCCAGCTCTTGTTCTTTCCTCTTTTTCATTTCTACCACCTTTGGTAGACTCGCTTCACAAACCTCTCTTATCTTCTTCTCCAAATCAGGCAGATATGCTTTATCAGATAACCTTCGTGTGCTGAAAGTAGCCTGCCTTGGAACCAAATTTGTTACAGCTTTAAAATCCACTTTTGATGGGTCAACAACTGGATTACCCCGTGGATCCATGTAACATTCCAACTCTTCATTCCATCTTTTTGCTCTCTGGGCTTCTTTGAATGGTTCATTTAATTTTCTGATTTCCCATCTTGCATAGTCTGCTTTCCAATATCTATCAGGATCAGCAACTTCTTTACTGCTGCTCGACATCTTCAAACACACTCGGTTGTCATGAAATGATCTTGACGCAAAAAAGTTCACTTTTGGAGTGGAATCACAAATTTGCACTTTGGAGTGGAATCACAAATTTGCACTTTGGAGTGGAATCAGAAGTTTGCACTTTGGAGTGGAATCAGAAGTTTGCACTTTGGAGTGGAATCAGAAGTTTGCACTAGGAGTGGAATCACAAGAGCGGAATCAACAAGTTAACATCTAGGAGCGGAATCAACAACTAGACCATTTGGAGCGGAATTAACATCTAGACCTCTAGGAGTGGAATTAACATGTATTTTGGAGCGGAATCAGACTTTTGAAGCTGAATCAGACAATTAGGAGCGGAATCAGAAACTATCCATCTCGAGCGGAATCAGTTCGGAGGTCAATTTTGTCCATTTTTAGTCTGAATTTAGATGTGAAACTTTCAAGGGTTTATCTATGTCCAATTTTAAACAATCTATGAAATTTTGATCTGGTTTTGACCGGTAAATCTTGTCCAGATTGAAAAAGAAGGTGTAGAAGATAGAAAACTGATATAATTGAGCTAAACTCTTCCTCCTGATCTCTGATACCACTTGTAGGATCGTTGTTGGACCCGAACGAGTCAATCAGAAGAGTCTTTTCTCTGTATCAAAGGCGGAATCAAAGATACAGACGCTCAAACTAATTATAATGCTTCTTTGATTGATTTAACAACGTTTACAACCTGAAAGCAATCTGGCAGCACTTCGTTACAAGTTTTAGAACCGTTACCAAATGAAAACAACACATGCCCTATATATAGTGGTGTTGATTCCACTCCTAATGACATGGTGTCATTTCGGGTGGAATCAGAAGTTCTGATTTCACTCCAAATGACCTTGTGTCATTACGAGCGGAATCAGCATCTTAAATCTAACAAACTGTTTTTCAAACCTCGGGCACTGATAATCCTATTCTATCCTATTACATGATATAAGACGAAGTCAATAGACGTAATGCACTAACAAATGAGAGGTAAATCGGCTATCTCTATCAGAAACAATTGATAAAGGAATGCCATGTAAAGAAACAATTTCATTTACATACAACTTAGCTAACTGTTCCATACTGAATGTTTCCTTCATTGGTAGGAAATGAGCTGACTTGGTTAGCCTATCTACAATCACCCAGATTGTATCATTGTCTTTCTTTGTTTTGGGTAATTTAGTAACAAAATCCATTGTTGTTAATTCCCATTTCCACACTGGCATTTCTAACTGTTGTAAAAATCCTGAGGGTTTCTGGTGTTCAGCTTTGACTTGTGAACAAGTTAGACATTTAGAAACATAGGCTGCTATGTCCTTTTTCATTCCTATCCACCAGAAATTTTTCCTTAAATCTTGATACATCTTATCATTTCCTGGATGCATCGTATACTTGGACTTATGGGCTTCTTCTAATATACGATGACGTAGGTTTCCTAATTTAGGTAACCATATTCTCTTTTTATGGAATCTCCAAATTCCATCTGTTCCTTGTTCTAATTCTTTTAGCATACCTTTTAATTTTTCAGAATCATCCTTGATTACTGATTCTTGTGCTTCTCTTATCTGATTATTTAAATCTACTTGTAGATTTAATTTAAGAGAACGTACCCTTTTTGGCTTTTCATGATACTTTCGGCTTAAAGCATCTGCCACTACATTTGTTTTTCCTTCATGATACTGGATATCACAATCATAGTCACTAAGCATCTCCATCCAGCGTCATTGTCTCATATTCAACTACTTTTGCTTGAAAACATACCTTAAACTCTTATGATCAGTGAATATGGTAAACTTACTACCATAAAGGTAATGTCTCCAAATCTTAAGAGCAAAAATTATGGCTTCTAACTCTAAATCATGGGTTGAATAATTCTCTTCATGCTTCTTAAGTTGTCTAGATGCATATGCTATAACCTTTTGTCATTGCATTAATACACATCCATAACCTAATTTGGAAGCGTCACAATAAACTATAAAGTCTTCAGCTCCTTCTGGTAATGCTAGTATGGGTGTATGGGTTAATTTATGCTTAGGAATTCTAAAGGCTTCTTCTTGTTTTAATCCCCATGCAAACTTAACAGATTTACAGGTTAGCTTAGTTAAGGGAATGGCTATTCTAGAAAAATCTTGAATAAATCTTCTATAATAACCAGCCAATCCTAAGAAACTTCTAACCTCGGTTGGTGACTCAGGGGTTTTCCATTTAGTAATTGCCTCGATCTTTGTGGGATCCACATGAATTCCTTCATGATTGACTAGGTGTCCAAGAAACTGTACCTGCTCTAACCAAAACTTGCACTTTGAAAATTTAGCGTAAAGCTTTTCCTTTCTTAATAAACTTAAAAGTGCGTGCAAATGCCTTGCATGATCTTCTTTAATCTTAGAGTAGATGAGAATATCATCTATGAAGACAATTAAGAATTTATCCAAATATGGCTTACATATTCGGTTCATCATGTCCATAAATGCAGCTGGGGCATTGGTTAAACAAAATGGCATGACAGTAAATTCATAATGGCCATACCTTGTTCTGAATTCGGTTTTAGGAATATCCTCTTCCTGTACCTTTAATTGATGATATCCTGACCTTAAATCGATTTTAGAGAAAAATCGAGCTCCTTGCAGTTGATCGAACAGATCATCGATTCTCGGTAATGGGTACCGATTCTTAATCGTGACTTTGTTCAATTCACGGTAGTCAATGCACATACGCATTGATCCGTCTTTCTTTTTAACAAACAGTATTGGCGCTCCCCATGGTGACGAACTAGGTTGTATAAATCCTTTCTCTAATAATTCATCCAATTGTTTCTTTAGTTCCTGCATTTTTGCAGGTGCCAAACGGTAAGGTGCTTTAGCAATCGGTGCTGTTCCTGGTATTAAATGGATTCTGAATTCAACTTCCCTATCTGGAGGTTGCCCTGGCAATTCTTCTGGAAATATATCTGAAAACTTAGATACTACTGGAATATCTTTTAAGTCCTTTCCTTTAGTGTTAGTGATTATGGAAATCAAATACACTATAGAACCTGTTCTTATATAACTTGCAGTTTTCATCACAGATATAAATTTTGTGGATCTAGATGGTTTATCTCCTTTTATTGTGACCGTTTTACCTTTTGGTGAATTTACTTGGATTGACTTTTGATCACATAAAATACTGGCTTTTTTGGCTATTAACCAATCCATTCCTAAAACAACATCAAATCCTGCCAGATTCATGGGATAAAGGTTTGCAATAAATTTCTAATTTAAAATTTCTATTCTTGCTCCCTGCAAGATTTCAGAAATCCTAACGATTTCTCCATTAGCTGTCTCTACTAAGCATTCTTGTGGTAGTTTAGTTAATGACTGATTTAGAAATTTGCAAAATGATGTATTAATAAAACTTTGGTTTACACCAGAGTCAAATAATACTTTAGCAAAAATATCATTAACTAAAAATGTACCAGCTATGGCATCTGGAATCATCTTGGCTTCATCTGCAGTCAGAACAAATGCTCTAGCATTTTGAGTATTCTTGTTGTTCTCTGCAGTTGTAACATATCCTGTTGTCAGCTTTCTTCCTGCAATTTTCTTCTTTGTGTCCCGATATTTTGCAAAAGTTACAGTATATGGAGCATCTTCCTGAATGCTTTCTTTTGCAATTCTTACAGTAAGGTGTAGAGGTAGAACCTATATTTTTCCCACGATTAAAATTTCCAGAACGAAATTCTTGTGTGAGCTTTTGGGTTAGGTTCCTCCTTTGATCTTCTTCTCGGGTACGGACTAATTCATCTGTCAAGGTATTTGCTAGTTCTACAGCTGCTTCTATGGTTTGAAGTCTAGCTACTTTGACTACGTGTCTTATTTCTCCGATTAATCCCCAGATATAACGGGAGATTAACACTGGTTCTGGTGAAGCAAGATTTGGCACTATTCTAGCATATTCAAAGAATAATTTAGTGTATCCCTTACTATCCACACCAGTCATCCTAAGGTTTAGGAATTTGTTTGCTATTTGTTCCTTCTCATTGGGTGGGCATAATTTCCTTTCTACCTTGTTCTTAAATTATTCCCATTCCATATTGTAGGTTCTATCACTTCCTCTTGATTGGAGGATAGTGTTCCACCATTCTAGTGCTGAATTCTTAAACAGATTAGAAGCAACAAATATCTTATCTTCTTCAACACACTTGCTTATTCTTAAGACTGCCTCAGTCTTCTCTATCCAGCGTAGAGTTGCAATGGCCCCTTCGTTGCCCGAGAATTCCATTGGTTTACAAGACCAGAATTCTTTATAAGAACAACCGTAAGACATGGTTCTTCTTCTTTTGGGAATGGACATTTGAAGTACAGGTCCATTGTTCACGTTGTTTTCAGGTTTAATTGGTCGCTTACTGCTATGCTTGCTTTTATTATTCGCTTCTTGAATCGTTTGAATAATAAATGGCATTGCATCTATGATTCCTTGTGCCACTATATGTTGAACGACACTATTATCCATTTGGTTTCCATTGTTATTGATGCTTGGATTCTCATTAACCACGTTAATGTTACTCTGGTTGTCATTATTCAGATTTCATTGATTTCCTTCATCGGCCATCTGAATTTTAAACATTTACCCCATATTAATATCACAAGATAATATTTTATATAGTTAATCGCATGACACGCAATCTAGCAAAAAACGTCGATCATTGCTACTTTTACTCTATTTCCATATACTATTATGCATCCATTACACACTAGTACTGAAATAAAAATTACAATACCAACAGAAATAGAATCACACTAATAGTAATAGGCATCCGTACATACATATTTTATTTTATTTTTATTTCATTTTATTACTATTACTATTACCATCTCTTCCATCATATCACGGATATGGATTTATCCAAAAATCCATATTACGCTCATCGTATTTCCATACGAGACGCTCTCCCATCTGTCGCATTCTTTCACTGCTTTCTAAAATTTCCTCACCAAAGGTCCTAAGTTCTTGTACGTTTTCTGCACTCATTGGGGGTGCAGGTTCTAGGACTGGGTTCGGAATCTGGGGTGCGGGTTCCTGATATGGGGGTGAAAGTGCCTGAAATCGGTAAGGATCTTCTAAGATATCCCTAATGTAGTTATCATGGTAATAAGGATCTAAAGGGTCCATACCTGGATAGGCTCCTATGTTCTGTATGGGTGTGTCTTCATGTATCGGGTAACATTGCACAAAGTCCCTATTATCGTCCCACCAGGGGTCGTAATTTGGGTCTAGGCGGTTTGGTGCTTGTACCCTAGGGATTTCGTTTGGGTCGAAATCATGCATCTCCACTTGGTTTTCAGAGTTTTCTATCTCCATGGGTTGGTCTGGGATTAGTGGTTGTGGGGCTACTAGTTGTTCCAGACTTGGGTCAGCAGCAGTTGTAGCTAGGATAAGAAAATTGGCTAGGCTTCTATTAAGCATATCCTGTGTATGGGCATCTGTCTTTCGCTTAGCGGCTGCTAAAACTCTTTGCTGTTGCAACTTTCGCATTCTTTTCCTACGTGCAAAGGCTTCCTTACTGAACCATCCTCGTTTCTTATGAGGGAATGGCTCTTCTGACTGAGCTTTAAAAGCAAACATTCCTTCTTCCTGATCAGCAAAATACCCAGAGAGGCAGAAAGGGCAGGCTGTGAAGAGGTACCTTCACTCCTAGGTGAATCAGACAACTGACGACACATGTCTGAGGGTCCTTGATCACTCATATTGTAAACTAACAAATAGTCAAATAACACATAACACATAAATTATTTCCTAACACAAAATTTAGAATTTAAGTGTCAGCAGAACACTTCTTTGGCTTAGACCAGTGGTTAGGCTCTGATACCACCTTCTGTCACAACCCCCGATCCCTTATCTGTCCCGGGAACGGGCGGACGCGAACTCAGAGTTTTGGTGGTATCAGCTTGTTAATTTGGCAGTGGAAATTACATCAGGACCGTAGTTAGGAAATGTTTATCAGAGTAAAACCACCATATTTATGATTTAATAATCACATGGGCAAAACCCAAGTTTCTTATTACAATATGTTTATAGGGACAAACCCTATTTTATTGAATTTAAAACATCGTCTTTTAGGTAACTTTTATAACCACATTTTTCCCAAGCCTTCAGTGCTCTCCAGCTGGCTTTTTACTAATTGGCTGTCACATTGTGTTACCTGAAACGCGTTTTAAAAACATTTGTCAGTGGGAAATACTGGTGAGTGAATCCCAGTTTAATCAAGAAACATTTTATTAATTAATACAGTATTGAAAGTGATCACATTGGTTATTTCTACACAATTACTCATTCAGTACTGTCAATCCTGCTTTCACTTCGATCGACACGTACGACTCGTACTGCATTTCTATCTCAAAACGTTAACAAATTGCTAAACTAAGGACGACCTATTGCTATGTTATACGCTTACACTACGCTACTAGATATACTAAACACGACGCTATATTCGAACAATCGCGGACTTTGAATGATAGGTTTCTGTATTCTGACTGCCTCTTGCAACTAAATACGTATGTGCTTTTGTGCGTCTGTGCTCTACGTGCTTATGTGTTTATGTGCTTCTGTGTTTATGTGAATATGTGATTATATGCCCATGTGTTTATGTGATACATGTTACAACGTGTTCCTAAGCTCTAGTAAGTATTAAGACGTGTGAGGTGAGATTCGATTATGATGTGTCTGAGACCTATGGCGATGTCTGTTGCAGACAATGTCAACTGGACCATCATCCCGTCACACACCACTTTGTCGTCAAGAAAAGAGAGACAAACGTCTTGCTGCTATCATCGCTAAACAAGTAGCAAAAGCCGTGAGTGATATCTACGAGAACGTTAGCAAATCATCTGAGGAGTCGAGAACCGAAGCTCCTAAAGCTACCCCCAAAGCTCCCATCAATTTCAAAAAGTTCAAGTCTTGTGGGCCAAAGGAATTCACTGGCGAGGAAGGCGCTATAGCGTTGTTCCAATGGTTTGACTCCATTGAGGTCACTCTACGACAGAGCGGTTGCCCAAACGATCTCTGCACTCTAAATGCTACCGGCGTCTTCCAGTCCCGCGCACTAGACTGGTGGACGGCCGAGAGAAACAAACGAGGGAATGATGCAGCCTACGGTCTGTCGTGGGACGAACTCAAGGAGGTCATGCTGGATGAATTATGCCTTCCTCACGAGCGCCAAAAGTTAGAAGATGAATTCTGGCATATAAAGCAGAAGGAAGGTGAAAATGCTGCTCTCACTGCTCGCTTCAAACAGCTCAGCATCATCTGCCCTGACCAAGTCAAGACTTCAGACATGGCAATCAAGAAGTATATCCGAGCCTTGCATGACTGTGTTGTAGATTTCATGCTAGCGGCTAAGACTAAGACGATCGAAGAGTGTCGCAACCCCCGATCCCTTATCAGTCCCGGTAACGGGCGGACGCGAACTCAAAGTTTTGGTGGTATCAGCTTGTTAATTTGGCAGCGGAAATTACATCAGGACCGTAGTTAGGAAATGTTTATCAGAGTAAAACCACCATATTTAATATTAATAATCACATGGGCAAAACCCAAGTTTCTTATTACAATACGTTTATAGGGATAAACCCTTATTAAATTTAAAACATCGTCTTTTAGGTAACTTTTATAGCCACATTTTTCCCAAGCCTTCAGTGCTCTCCAGCTGGCTTTTTACTAATTGGCTGTCACATTGTGTTACCTGAAACGCGTTTTAAATACATTTGTCAGTGGGAAATACTGGTGAGTGAATCCCAGTATAATCAAGAAACATTTTATTAATTAATATAGTATTGAGAGCGATCACAGTGTTTATTTCTACACAATTACTCATTCAGTACTGTCAATCCTGACTTGTGGGTCATATTATACACTGGCTAACTCTTTGTCCAATGGTAACGTACTGTCATCCCGACTTACTACTCGCAGTAGTAAATTTTGTATACAAAACCCCAACATATTGGCAGTAATTGAAGAACTACAAAGACTCAATCACCGCTTAATCACTTTGTAAAGCATTTAAGGTTTTGTAAAATATTACAAAAAGGTTAACAAAAATTGGATAAACTCACATTGCTATCTTAGACTTCGCGTAAGGGTTTCCTGGGAATAATATATAATTTACACAAATGTACATAGGTTAGTATCATAACCCTTTAAAGATATTAATGATACCCTCCCCGAGACGGCATTCCAACAACTACGTCGGGCAGAACCACGACAGTTGTTACGGAACCCTAAATCAATCGGGCAGCGTATCTAGTACGAAACTGGGGTTATAATACTTACAACAGGGCAGAACCTTGCTAATTAGGGGGTATAATACCAGCTTTCTAAAGCCTATATATTAGAAATTATGATTGAGAAATGAATTGTGAACGAACTGAAATGAAATCCGAAGCGTTCTTTATATAGTTGCTGAATTGGACTCTCACGCGGCCCGCGTAGATGTACGCACAGGCTTACGCGGCCCGCGTTGACTCTGGGTCAACGTGTAGCTCGTCCGGATCAGCGTATAGACTCGACACGATGATGACACGTGTCGGCCTGGGGTGTTGCCGCGTTGTCGATCTCTCGCCGCCCGCGTTAGCTTAAACGGGGTCTTACGCGGCCCGCCTTAACTTAAGAAATCAACGAAATCAGGTTTCATCCTTCATACCGCCTGCGTAAGATTGGGGTGTGTCCTACGCGGCCCGCCTCAACTTAATATTTCTTGTTTTTAATAATTTTAAATGTTATAACGTATTTCGGGCTCGGTTTTCACATACGGGGTGTATTTTAAAGACATATTGAGACATTTTAAAATATATTAGGGTATCGAAAATATTTGAGAGTGTCGGTTTTACTGAGGGTTGTTGCAAAGAGGGTCAACGACAAGCGGGTCAAGGCTGGTGTCTGGGATAAAACTTCAAAGCACCTGCATCAAGCTACCACCGCCGCACCAACTGCTGAAACCACCACCGCATCGAGCAACAGGAGGAAGCACAAGAGAAAGAACAGCTCCAGCAACAAGAACTGTGCGATCACTGCTGCACCGATACAAGCTGTACAAGCCCAACAGCATCAAGTTCCGGCGCCTGTGGCAAATGCACCTTCCTGCTAAGCGTGCATACACTGGGCCACACTCGCTTTGCCCTACTTGTACCTACCACCACCCGACTACCATCGCTTGCCGTTTTTGTGCTCATTGCAATATGTACGGCCATTTCACTACCAACTGCCGTGCCCGACAAGCTCCTGCTCATCAAGCTCTACTCACCGCCCCTCAGGGTCAACAAGTTCCTCCGGTACCCGTGGTCAACGCCAAAGCCTGCTTCGCATGTGGCGATCCTAACCATTTCGCCAACATATGCCCGAACAGGGTTGTAAAACAAGAGCCCCAGCAGCAGCGGCCTCAGCAGCAGCAGCAACAAGCGGCACGCGCACGAACTTTCAACATCAACGTGCGTCAAGCCCAAGCTGACAACAACGTGGTCAATGGTACGTTCCTTGTGAATGGTATTTATGCTTTGTTTTTATTTGATACTGGAGCCGATAATTGCTTTGTGTCATTCGAATTCGAGAAGCTCCTTAGTCGTAAGCGCTCCCAACTCTCCCCGACGTTCGATGTTGAAGTCGCTACCGGAAGAACTGTCGCCGTTAATTATGTTCTCCGTGATTGTACCCTTGAGCTCAACAATCACATCTTCCCAATCGACCTTATTCCGATGCAACTCGGAAGTTTTGATGTCATAGTAGGCATGGACTTTCTTCGCGAAAACCATGCCGAAGTTGTGTGCTTCGACAAGATGATTCGATTTTCGCTCGCGAATGGTGATGTATTGTGTGTCTACAGTTAAACTGCTTCGAAAGGTCTGAAGCTCATGTCGTGTGTCCAAGCTAGCAAGTATCTCCACAAGGATTACAGAGCTTTCTTGGCTAACATTGTAGTAGCGGAGAAGGAAAAGAAAGGAAAGACAGAAGTGAAAGATGTTCCTGTGATTCGTGAATTTCCAAATGTGTTCCCTGACGACCTTCCCGGCCTACCGCCAAGTCGTGATATCGACTTTCGTATCGACCTCATTCCTGGAGCCAACCCTATTGCCAAAGCACCTAACCGACTCGCACCATCCGAAATGCGTGAACTCTCGAACCAACTCCAGGAATTACTTGAGAAAGGCTTTATTCGCCCGAGCACCTCTCCTTGGGGCGCGCCAGTCCTTTTCGTCAAAAAGAAGGATGGGTCGTTCAGGATGTGCATCGACTATCGGGAATTGAATAAGTTAACTATCAAGAACCGCTATCCCCTACCTCGCATTGACGATTTGTTTGATCAGCTACAAGGCGCTACGTGTTCCTCAAAGATCAATCTACGCTCAGGCTATCACCAGCTACGCATTCAAGAAGATGATATACCCAAAACCGTGTTTCGCACTCGATATGGCCATTACGAATTCATTGTTATGCCCTTTGGTTTAACCAACGCACCCGCGGTTTTCATGGATCTGATGAGTCGCGTGTGTAAACCATATCTCGACCGTTTCGTCATCGTATTCATCGACGATGTCTTGATCTATTCCAAATCGAAAGCCGAACACGCGTAACATCTACGTTTGGTTCTCGAGCTACTCCAGGGGAACCAACTCTATGCTAAGTTCTCCAAGTGTGAAGTCTGGTTGGAGGAGGTTTAGTTTCTGGGTCACATTGTTAATAGTTAAGGTATTCACGTCGATCCCGCGAAGATTGAAGCCGTTAAGAGTTGGATTACACCTAAGAACCCGTCTGAAGTCCGATCTTTTCTAGGACAAGCGGGCTATTACCGACGATTTATCGAAGGATTCTCAAAGATCGCTGTACCGCTTACCACTCTCACGCATAACGACAAGCCTTTTGTTTGGGAAACTGAACAAGAGTCTGCCTTTCGAACCCTCAAGCACAAGCTTTGCAATGCTCCTATTCTCACATTGCCCGACGGAAACGACGATTTCATTGTCTACTGTGATGCTTCCAACCTTGGTCTTGGTTGTGTTCTTATGCAGCGGGACAAGGTTATAGCTTACGCATCTCGTCAGCTCAAAATCCACGAGAAGAACTATACAACCCATGATCTCGAGCTAGGCGTAGTTGTTTTTGCGTTAAAGATTTGGCTACACTACCTGTACGGTACCAAGTGTATGATCTTCACCGATCATAGGAGCCTACAACATATCGTTAATCAGAAGGAACTTAATATGCGTCAACGCCAATGGGTAGAACTTCTCAACGATTACGACTGTGAGATTTGTTATCACCCAGGCAAAGCAAATGTTGTTGCCGACGTACTCAGCAGACGGAGCTATCTGCTTAGCACTCATAACGTCCAAGCCCAATACGACCTCGAAACCCTCATCCGCGAAGCTCAGCATGCATGTTTTAATGAACGCACGCTGAAGAAGGAAAGAATCTACCACAATGGAGCCCAACTTGTGAATAAATCGAATGGGATATTCCATTTCCTGGACCGAATTTGGATCCTTAAACGGATCGATTTGCGACTAATTTTGATGGACGAAGCCCACAAATCCCGGTATTCTATTCATCCCGGTGCCGACAAAATGTACCAGGATCTTCGCTACAAGTACTGGTGGCCGGGCCTGAAAAGGGATATTGCTCTCTATGTTGGAAAGTGCCTGACTTGTGCAAGGGTTAAGGCCGAACATCAAAGACCCTATGGCTTACTCGAACAACCGCAGATCCCTATGTGGAAGTGGGAGAGTATAGCTATGGACTTCATAACAAAACTTCTGCACATGTCATCAGGTCACGACAGCATTTGGGTTGTTGTTGACCGTTTGACCAAATCAGCTCACTTTTTGCCAATACGGGAAGACTACAAGGTAGAACGATTAGCCCGAATCTACACCGATGAGATCATTTGTAATCATGGGATGCCTCGCGACATCATCTCTGATCGTGATGCTCGGGTTACCTCACGACTGTGGGAAACGTTTCAAACGGATCTCAGTACATCGCTTAATCTAAGTATCGCTTTCCACCCCCAAACCGACGGTCAGACTGAAAGAACGATTCGTACTCTTGAAGACATGCTCCGTTCGTGTGTCATAGACTTCGGTGGTAATTGGGATAAATACCTGCCGTTAGTCGAATTCTCGTATAACAACAGTTATCATTCCAGCATTCCAATGGGACCATTCGAGGCTTTATATGGAAGAAAATGTCGATCGCCTATTGTGTGGCACGAGATCGGTCACTCGCAATTAACCGGTCCCGAGCTATTGCAAGAAACGACAGACAAAATTTTCCAAATTCGAGACACTCTGACAAAAGCTCGAAATCGACAGAAAAGTTGGGCCGATAGACGACGCAAGCCCCTTGAATTTGACGTTGGCGACTACGTACTCCTAAAGGTATCACCTTGGAAGGGTGTTGTCAAATTCAGCAAGAAAGGGAAGTTAGCGCCTCGTTATGTTGGACCTTTTAAGATTCTCGAAAGGATTGGAAAAGTCACCTACAGACTCGAACTACCAGAGGAACTTAGTAACGTCCACCCGACTTTCAACGTGTTAAACCTCCGAAAGTGCCTGGCCGACCATGACTTACATGTTCCACTCGATGACTTTCAAGTGAACGAAACACTACACTTCATGGAGAAGCCTGTCGAAACCATGGATCGCCAAACCAAGCAGCTCAGACGCTCGCGCATTCCTATTGTGAAAGTCCGATGGGAAGGCAAACGAGGCGCAGAGTTCACTTGGGAACTCGAAAGCGACATGAAGGCGAAGTACCCGCAGTTATTTGTTATAGCTTCGGCCTAATTTCGGGACGAAATTCCCTAAACAAGGGGAGGCTGTAACAACCCGTGTTTCTGAAGTCAAGGTCAAGGTCCAAGTCAACGACCGATTTCCCGCGACTTGACTTGTAGTGAATTTCTTTTATGTGTTAATTTTAGTTGTGTTATGTGGAGTAAGTGTCAATAATCACAGTAATCTACGTGTATTAATCGCCATCTAATCGACTTATAACTGTGAACTATAGGAAATAACAATGCGATAAAATTAACTAAACTATAATCAAGCTATGCTAATCAAATCGACATCGAATCGAATGGCTACATGAATTACGCATTTTTGGTTATTGTTATACGTGTGTGTGTGCCTTATGTGTTACTTGTGCATGTTTATTTATGTTGTGTTGTGGTAATCAATCGAAACGCAATCGAAACTCGAATCACAATCGAAATGCAATCGAACTCAATCGAAATCGAACTATGATAATTAGTGGAGAAGAGACAGCGCTAGATATGAATGGTAGGGATTAAAAGTAATTTGACTAGGAAAATCTATCGCATTCGAATCGCTCGCAATCGAAATCGAAACCCCAAAAATCGTCACGCCGAACACCCGAACCAAGTGCCATCCGGCCGGATAAGCCATCCGACCGGGCTGACGCTTGATCTGGTGCCATATGTCATCTGACCGAGATGACATCCGACCGGACAAGTCATCCGGGCGAGATGCCATCCGACCGACCCACACTTTCCTCTTTGGGTAACTCTAAAAATACCCATGTCACTTTCATTCTTTCTACTTTTGGAAACTCTCTGTCCGAACAGCACGCTCTCCTCACCTTTTCTTCGATTTCTCTCGATTCCGGTAAGATCCCATCCTAAATCTTGTACTTTCTTGTTCTACACACACTCCTACACCTTTCTATCTTTTAAATCTTAACTTTTAACCGTGAAATCACTAGATTTGAGGTGTTCTAGGATGACGTCATCATGTGTTCTTGAAGAACTTCATGTTTTGGCCTCAATCCACCAAGAACAACGTAGATCTAAACGATTTCCACACGAATACACAAGATCTTGCATAGATCTAAACATAAACATAGTGAAAAAGGATTGGAAGATGGTTTCTAACTTTCTTTCAACTCTTTTACACTCAATGCACTCAAAACCGATAGAATCGGGCCTTGTTCTAGTCTCCTACTCATTCTTAGTGTTGTGCTAGTTCAAGATCTGGATTCTGCTCACGAGACCACCGATTTCGGGTTAGCCAAGAACAACCGTCTCAAACCGGTTAACTGGTCGAACTAGGGTGATTCCTGGATGATCGGGTTGCTTGGGTCAAGATGGAGTTCTGTTGGTTAGCACGCTGTCAAAGCGTCTCGATAAAACGACAAACAATCAAAACGGCCAAGTGAAAGACGAACGGGACGACCAGCACGAAGTGCTATCCGACCGGACTACTGTCCGAACGGATAAGCCATCCGAGCGACTAGGTCATCCGAGCGACTTGCACTTTGGATCCCACACTTAACCAACTTTATCTGAAGTTTGAGTATTGAACGCATTGCTATCCGATCGGACCACCTACCCGACCGGATTACTCTTCGTATCATGAGATACTTAGACTTAAACAATTTTCAA
Source organism: Helianthus tuberosus (assembly GCA_030545235.1). Lineage (NCBI taxonomy): Eukaryota > Viridiplantae > Streptophyta > Magnoliopsida > Asterales > Asteraceae > Helianthus > Helianthus tuberosus. The sequence continues at coordinate 24,232,738 of CM060395.1, forward strand.
TATGTTCAATGCACTAAGGATGCCACCCGACCAGAGAACCTGTCCGACCGAGTGACCGCCCTGCTGTGAACTTGTTCTCGCTGAAGTATCAACCTATCGGATTATCGTCCGATCGGACAGACCGTCCGATCGACCGACTTGAAAGGTAGAGATACTTCAATGTTTTCAAAATACTACAATGAAAACTTCAAAAGGCAAGCCATCATACACAAACGCATCACAGGAAGAAACAATCCACTTGAACAGTCACCCGACTGGACCGTCCGATCGGATTACCAATCCGACCGAACTGCTGTCCGAGCCACTTACACCTTGCATCGTTTTACGCGTCACTTATCGCTATGCTATCAACTTATTCAGGCTAATCTTACTCTCTAAGCGCTCCCTTCAATCCATCAACCGTTGTGAGTATACTCGATCCCTTTTTTTGCTTTATGTACCTTTTGGTGTTACATACGTTACGAATATTCAAAACACAATAAACACACTACTCAATACTATTAAAACGCTAACCGTTAATGCATGTTATACGTGGCTTATGAATGCTTGTTTGTTATGTTTACACATGGAATGCTGTCTACCTGCCTTAGCAACGATAGTACTATAGTTTGGACTCAACACCTGTTCGCAGGGGTTGTTAAGGACAATTACTTGCATGGATTACGGTGGTAATCATGTATTGCGAACTGCCTCTAGCAGTCAACCCGCAGTCATTGGTATCGATGGATCTATGTCGATAACTAACGTGCTTCATTTTTCTATGTGTACGTGCTGGTTATGCGTAAATGAATTTCGAACTCTATATGCTATTATCAAACTTGTATGCTCACCTTTACATTATATGTATTGACTTTATTTTAACGTATGTGACAGGTGCTTAGGATGCACATCTGCTAGGAAATCAAGGCTAGAATAAGGCTCTAGAGGCCAACAAATAGTTGTCTGTACAAATTAAATCAAGGGTCTCTAGAAGCAGATAAACAATTGCTCTATTTGAAAATCTGAGTTGTCGGAATAGAACTATTTGTCTAGATTTTGCCTGTAATAATTTGTTTACCTTTTTGAGACATGGTATGGGACATGTTATTTTAAATTGATTGGTAATGATAATCGTTATGGAAACTTCTGGACAATCTGTTTCGCTCAGTGCCATGCCCCGATGTTTCCGCCATCGGTTGGGGTGTGACAGAACCCACTTCAGCCCAACCTGATTCATCCTCTTTGGCCCAACAATTCTCATATGCCCAATCTTCACACCCACCACTTCCTCCTTCACCTATTGCCAACCCGATTCCAAACACAAATAATCATCCTATGACCACTCGTTCCAAACATGGCATTTACAAACCCAAACATTTTGCCAACTTGTCTCAATCTTCCTTCCATTCTCTTCTCTCTTCTCATGTACCCAAAGGAATTAAAACCGCCTTGAAAGAATCAAAATGGGTCCATGCCATGAAGGATGAACTTAAAGCCTTACATACAAACCAAACTTGGCACTTTGTTCCTCGCTCCACTTTGACCAACGTCATCAGCTCTAAATGGGTTTATCGGATCAAATACAAATCTGATGGCTGCATTGATCGCTACAAAGCTCGACTTGTAGCTCAAGGTTTCAATCAAGTTCAGGGTCTCGACTTTTCTCATACCTTTAGTCCCGTCGTCAAATCATCCACAATTCGAGTTGTCTTAAGTCTTGCTACCATTCACAAATGGAAACTTAGACAACTAGATGTTAACAATGCTTTTCTAAATGGCAATCTTACCGAAACCGTTTTTATGGAACAACCTCCGGGTTTTCAAGACCCAAGCCGTCCAAATCACGTTTGCAAACTAAATCGTGCTATTTATGGCTTGAAGCAAGCTCCACGTGCTTGGTTTAAACGATTAAGTTCCTTCCTCGTCACTCTTGGTTTTCAATGCAGTCAGGCCGATCCATCATTATTTATTTTTAATCATGATGGAACTTTAATTTATATCCTTGTATACGTGGACGACATAATCATCACAGGAAACAACGAACAATTCATCACCTCTTTCACCAATCGTCTTCACAAGGAATTTAAAATTAAAGATCTTGGCTTACTAAGCTTTTTCCTTGGTTTGGAAGTTACTCACACCAAAACCGGCCTCTTTCTAAATCAGTCCAAATATGCCTATGACATACTCTCAAGAGTCGGGATGCTTGATTCCAAACCGGTTGCCACACCTCTCACACCCAAAGACACTTTCAACTCCACCGGTGAACCCTTTCATGATCCCACTCTATATCGTTCTCTTGTGGGTGCCCTCCAATATCTAACCATCACTCGTCCTGATCTATCTTATGCCGTCAATCAAGTGAGTCAATACCTTCAAAATCCCACCACCATCCACTTCCAACTTGTCAAACGAATTCTTTGTTATGTCAAGGGCACTGTTTCACATGGCTTAACATTGTTTTATTAGGTTTTTCTGATGCAGATTGGGCTCGTTGCATTGACACACGAAGATCCACCTATGGTTATTGCATTTATTTAGGTGGAAATTTGGTATCTTGGAGTGCAAAGAAACAACCAACGGTGGCTCCCTCAAGTTATGAGTCGGAATATAGAGCTATGGCTAATACGGCTTCAGAGATTATTTGGGTCACTCATCTACTACGTGAATTACATGCCTTACCACCGGGACCGCCAACTCTTTTTTGTGATAACAAAAGTGCTCTCTTCCTAAGTCAAAATCCCATCTCACATAAGAGGGTAAAGCATATTGATCTCGACTATCATTTTGTTCGAGAATTGGTTGCGGCTGGTCGTCTTCACACCAAATTCATCTCCACGGATCAACAAGTTGCCGACATCTTCACAAAAAGTCTCCCCAAGCCATTATTTGAGAAATTTAGAACAATGCTATGTCTCGAACCTCCTCCCTCTCGCATTGACGGGGGGTATTAGGCAATCCATAATTATTGCCTCAAAATATTCATGGAGATATTATTATTCAATTGTACATTTATGAGTAGATTTCTTAATTTTGTCAAGGAGTAATTCTCTCCTTTAACATTGTATAATCTCTTGTATTTATAGAGACAAAATACTCAATATCAAATCATTCAAGAGTTATCACAATCTCAGCTAAAATGTGGTTTCTACTATCTAGTAGAGGTTAAATATACCAAAATTCTTTCAATCTACCTTTTCTTCATGCTAAAGCAATCAGCATCAATGAAATTGTTACAACATCTATGTTTTATCTAGTAGAGGTTAAATGAACCATAATTCCTTCAATCTACCTTTTATTCATGCCAAAACAATCAGCATCAATGAGATTGTTATAATATTTATGTTTTAGAATTGAATAAGTTTACATCATAGAAGGTGCTATAGTTATTCCTAATTAATTAAGCGGTTAGAATCAAATACAAAGTCTCCTAAAAATAAGAAGTCGTAAGAAGGGTATCAAATGGACTTCGATTGACCCTAGTCAAGAGGCATTGGAACCGTCTCATCAAACTCGACGATGAGAGATTTTAGGTTTTTGTTTTTAGATGTTTAGAGTTTTTATTTACATCATTGTGTTTTTTTATTTATCATTGTGTCTTTTCAATATTTGCGTCATTGTGTCTTTTTTGCGACTCATTATGTCTTTTTTCTTCAATATTGTGTTATATTTTTTGGCATTGTGTTTTATTTTACTCGACATTGTGTTATATTTTGCGATACATCATGTCTTTGTACAACTTTTTATTTTTAGAAGCCTTTTAGAATAACTTTACCTTTACTAACTTTACCTTTACTTAAGATACAACTGTTTAACAGGCCTAAAAGCAACCTAGCTAGCTAGTAAGGAGATTAAAACTAATGACTAACAATCATGTATTAGATTATGACTGGATTAAGTTAATTTTAGGTCTCTTAATCATGTTTATAAATGGAGTTGCTATGATAAGTAGAAAAATATGGTTAAATGTAAAATTTCTATTTTACTAATTAAAAAATTATTTAACTTTCTTAAGTTACATGTTTAGTAATACAAATGGTCTTATTGTTAATCTACAAATCATGAACAATTCTCTAACAAAAGCAATGCATCCAGGTAGGAGATGGTTTACGCTCGTGCTATGGTTATGAACTGGAAACTGTTGACCATTTTCTAGTCACTTGTACGATGGCAAAAGCAATATGGTGGGGATAGGAGTATGGCTGAAATTCAACACTTTATATGCTTGTTCATCAGTAAAGGATATATTAAAAAGCGTGAAAGATATAAAGACAACGAAAAGAAAGAAGAAAGTGACCAGATGTGTTATGGCGGCTACCTCTTGGAAGATTTGGTTGAACATAAATGATAAAGTGTTCAATGGAGTTAACACGACAAACACAAAACTATTAGAAGACATTGAAAGATATCAACAATGGCTAAATTGATTGCCTCCATTCTCATTCATCTGTCGTATATATGTACATCGTAATCTCCTATACTAGGTAAAGATACAACTGAATATCCTAGTTATAAGGGAAAGGATAATTACTTAGTATAATTCTATTACACCCCCGTAGTCGAAGTGGGAGGGGACCGAATACTAAGACTAGATCGGAAATCGTCAAACAATACTCGGGGTAACCCTTTGGTGAAAGTATCGGCAACTTGATAATAAGAAGGCACATGATGGATGCGAACTTGACCACGTTGAACTTGCTCCCGAACAAAGTAAATGTCGAGTTCAATGTGTTTGGTGCATTGATGTTGAACAGGGTTGCCGGACAAGTAAATAGCGCTAACGTTGTCACAGTAGACAATAGTGGCGTGTGAGTGTGGACGATGCAATTCAAGTAACAGGTTGCGTACCCAACATATTTCTGTAACAACGTTGGCGACCCCATGGTATTCGGCCTCGACACTTGAGTGGGATATCGTTGCATGTGGTTTTGAAGACTAATAGACAATGTTGTTAGCTAAACACAACACCCAATAATGGAGCAGCGGGTGTCCGGACACCCCATCCAATCAGCATCAGTATAAGCTAGGAGTGTCGGATTTTTGGAACTGACGAGAAGAAGTCCCCACGATCTCATGCCTTGGTTATATCGGACAACATGCTTATATCAATAAGCAGTTTTGGGTGCATTCATGTGCATACAGACCTGTTGAACTGCATAACTGATGTCTGGCTGAGTAAATGTCAATTACTGTAATGCGCCAGGTAAGCTTCGATATAACATTGGGTCCTCGAAGTCCGTGCTAGCAGAGGAGCTTAGCTTAGCATTTATGTCAACGGGTGTGTGTACCGGTTTGCAAGATTGCATCCTGGCCCGCTCGATAATGTCATTTGCATAGTTTTGTTGGGATAAAAACATTGTATCATTGTGCCGAGTAACTGAGATATCGAGGAAGAAACTAAGAGCACCGAGATCTTTCATAGCAAATTCCTTTGAAAGGTATGTCATTAAATGTTCCCGAAGTTCCGTTGAGGATGTAACGAGCAAGATATCGTCGACATATAAAAGGAGGTAGGTGGTATTATGCCCGTGATTTAGAATGAAGAGAGAGGCATCACAACGACTTTGAAGAAATCCCAAAGTGAGAACATACTCAGTGAAACGTTGGTACCACCCTCGTGGAGCTTGCTTGAGTCTGTAAAGAGACTTTTTCAGATGGCACACATGATCCGGAAAGTCTTTGTGTCTAAAACCCATTGGCTGATGTATGTAGACTGTCTCATTGAGATTGCCATGCAAAAATGCATTAGTAACATCAAGCTGATGAACCGGCCAAGATTTAGATAATGTTATAGACAAAACAATGCGAATGGTGGCCAGTTTTACGAATGGGTTAAAGGTATCTCCACAATCTAAACCAACTTGTTGTAAACGTCTGTCACATACCAACCTTGCCTTGTATCGTTCGAGAGAACCATCAGATTTGAATATATGTTTGAATAACCACATGCTTCGAATAACATTCATCTATGGGTGACGTGGTACCAACTACCAAGTACCGTTGCTAGTAAGAGCAATGAATTCATTGGTCATGGCATTTTTCCATTCTGGTATAGACAAGGCAAGTGTCGGGGTTTTCGGGATTGGTGCAATGGTGGTGGTGTGGAGATTAAAGAGTTGTTTGGGTTTAAGGATTCCATCCACAACCTGTGTTCGCATAGTACAAAGAGTTACAGGTGGTGGAGGTGGGGCAGTAGGTGAGGGAGTAGAGTGTTGAGAGGTTGGCATTAAAGATGGGTCAGTAAGTGGGGCACTGGGTATGTTGGGCAAATTGGATGGACTCACGTTCTGTGTAGGAGGGTGGGTTGATGGCGAGTTAGTAGTTGGGCCAGGGGCGGGTGGGTAGGCTGGTGGGTGGGAGGGAGGGAGGCGCTGGTTGGTTATGTTGTGGAGGGGTGAGGAGTTAGGCCGAGAGATGTGGGGTGTGTGTTTGGTCCGAGAGTATTGGGCCAAGAGTTTAGGCGTGGGAGGTGGATGTAGAAGGAGGTGTCGAGTGCACAGTAGGCCATAGATGAGTGGGAAATGGGGGTGTTAGAAATTCGTAATTAGAGGATTTGGAAGGGGGAACAATAGAACTAAAAGGAAACACAGTCTCATAAAAAACGTGTCTACAGTTAGTTATTTGTTTTGATTTTACGTCTAAGCACTTGTATCCCCGGTGAATCGGTGGGTAGCCGAGGAAAATGCAAGGGTACTAGCGAAAATCAAGTTTGTGAATGCTTGTGGAAGGGATGAGAGGGTAGCAAAGACAACCGAAAACGTGAAGGTGATTGTAAGGCGGGGCTCCATGGTATAGAAGGTGAGTTGGAGTGTTGTATTGGTGAGTTTTACTAGGTAAGATTTTTAGAAGGTAGGTGGCAGTGTCTAAGGTGTGATGCCAAGAATGATTAGGTAGGGAAGAATGTGCTAGGAGAGTGCGGATCATGTTGTTAATTGACTGAATCTTACGTTCCGCTTTACCATTTTGTGATGACGTGTGTGGGCAGGATAGACGAAATAACATATTGTTTTGGTTAAAGAATTATTTAAAAGACGTGTTAATGTATTCTTTGCCATTATCACATTGGAACGTTTTTTTATTTTCTTTTGAAATTGAGTTTCGACTTGTTTGGTGAAGGTGTGAAAGATGGAGTAAACTTGAGATTTTCTAGATATGGGGAATGTCCATAGAAAATTGGAAAAATCATCAAAGAATAGCACGTAACATCGGTGGCCTCCTGAACTCAAAATTGGTGAAGTCCAGAGGTCACTGTGTATAATATCAAAGGGTTGTAAAGTGCTAGTACTAGATAATTGAAAAGGGAATCACACACTTTTGCCAAAAACACAAGGTTCACAAATATTTTTATTGAGTTTATTGAAAGAAATAGAACTTGAGTTTTTGTCCGAGACGTTGGTGCCAAAGATGTGATGACTGAGCAGCAAAAGTGGAAGGTGTGGAGGCCTACGACCCTGTGGAAAGTGTGTAAAGATCAACGTTGCTGTTGCACCGGATGATAGGGGAATCTGTAACGCCCACTTTTTCACATCCGAAAATAACAAAAATGACATACTAATTTTAACAAAAATCGGGTATAACCCGTTCGTACGATAAACAATTCCCTGTTTTAAAAGACATAAAAGTAATCACCATACAATATTTAAAATCCTAACTTACTTAGGAAATATCCTAGACATAAATGTAACATTTACGTTATGAAAACGTTTTGACCCATTTTCAAAAGACGACTTAATCGGAAGCGCATAAAGGGCTATGTAGTGTGTTCGGTCCGAGCTCGCATCGTCAAGAGCGGGATTTACCTAACATACATAACGCAAACATTCATTAGTTCAGATTCCAAAACAAATTTAATGGCTATCATTTACTTATTCTAATTTGACCCATTAGCGAAATAAAACATTTTATCAACATCCTTATTAAAATCATTCTTTTCGTTCTAGCATGAAATTTCTTCATGCTTATTTATTCTTGCCTTTCGAATACATTCAACATGTAAGTCTTTCGACCCATTCATAACAGATCAATTCATACCATACACTTTCAATGATTTTTCCTCATTCTGACTCGTTATCTACAAGTCTTTACTTAACCATTACATTATCCTTCCTTTTAATATTTCGACCCACTTGAAGCGGGTTAAAACGCATCCATTGCTAATACACTTCCTATCCATTACCAATACTCAACATAACACAATTCTACCATAAACAAGCGTAAAAATTCCACACTAGGATTTAATTACCCAAACTAACATTCGTAAGTCTACAAGTACAGAAAATGAAGTTCATACGAACTTACCTTGGTCTTGTGTTGCTTGTGACATCGAATGACTCGCGCTTTCTTCTCTCTTCGTGCCTATATGTCATAACTTTACACTTTTAGCTTTTTGTATGCTTTATATCACATATGTGTTTTACTTATTCAACATGGCGTTGAACGACTAAGCATACATTTATTTCCATTTCATAACATCATTTTAACAAGAATTGATGTCAAGGCACAACTAAATCATTCTAAGGCATTTCATCGAACACATGGCGTGCATACTAATTACAAAACATAAAGTACAAGCACTTAAAGCATATTTTTTCCATAGTTCATCTATTGATTAACATAAGTATTTCCAACTTCATAATTTGCAACCATAACCGTATACATATTGTTCTAAATCATCTATTCATCAAAATATCATCAACATTAATCTAATTAGCATGTAGGATTTCACAAAAGTTTAATCATCTTTTGACATACAAGTGGGTTTTACCCTAATTCATCACCATAGATAAATTCAAGTATAATTTTAACTCCTACATGTTCATATCATCTTACATTGATGTCTGATTTCATAGAAAATCACAATTACATATAAACCACTTCATCAAACTTTACCAAATCATGAAATTAGACTTACTTGATGTCAAGAACACTTAAGTAATCGAAGTTCCTAGCCCATGCATAAGAATTTCAGCCTTTAAGCCTCTCAATTTGGTGATAATTTGCTAGGGTTTTGAGGGGAAAGTCTCCCCTGCCCTCTCCTTCTCGATCGCACACACTGCCAGGAGAAAGGAGAAAACTGGCTTCTTTTTTTTATCAATTTTTTATTACAAAATTACACTTTTAGACCCTTGTCTTTTAAAGGATGTCCAATGGTTATTTCCCATACTAACTTAGTTACTTCTATTTACATAAGGGGTTTTAAACTTACTATCAATTTTAAAACTTTCAAATTGGTAAAAATCTACGTTTACCATTCCTTATCATTAAAGCATCACGATTAAATTATTATTCTAAGTCATACGAAATTTTGGGGTGTTACAGAATCGATGGCTTAGGGTTAGCCCAAGGGTTCTGTGGTGCCGTCCAGGGAGGTGGAGAGAGCCGTTGTACTGCTGGGTTGAATACCCCCCGTTGTTGCCCCGACCGCGGTTAAAGTTCCCACGTCCACGGCCCCTTCCACGTGATCTACCGCGACCCCTGGACCTCTCCGGGTAGTAGTTTGATGACTGTTGTGAAGGAGCAGGAGTTTTGGGCGGTAGTTGTATTGAGCGCGTGAGTTGCCGAATGAGACACATAGAGTGCCCTCTCGGCCTTCTGAGTTTTATGTAAGATAAGTTGGGAGCGGGCTTCGTAGAAGGTGGGAAAGGGATCTTTTTGCTGTAAGATTATAGAGATACTTTCGAATTGTTCCGTGAGAGCAGAGAGAAGTTGTAGGACAAGCGTTTATAATCGGCCGGGGCACCCACATTGGCGAGTTGATCAGCCAACACTTTCAAGGCTTGACAATAGGATGACATATTGGGAAAGCCATCCAGCCTTGTGTTTGAGAAATTGTGCATGAGGTGAATCGTACGAGAGCTCTTATTATCTTTAAAAATTCCTTGCAGAGTGGTCCATGCTTCATGGGCTGTGTTATCGGGTTTCAAGATAGTGTGCAACAGGTCGTTGGATATAGTACTGTATATCCATTGAAGAACAATGGCATCCAGGCGATCCCATGAATCATCTGCAGCTTTGGTAGGGCGTTTGTCAGCATCTTTGGTAGACGTGGTTTGAGCAGGAGGTTTAGGAGAGAGATGGTCGATGACCATGTAGGCCCGACAATGGGTTTTGAAAAGTTCACTCCATGAGTCGTATTGACCTGTTTCCATTTCAAGGGTGATGGGGATCTAGTTTTTGATGTTGCTGACAGTGACAACCGGGTGAATTTTGGAGTCCATTGAGGAAGGGTAAGGGAGGGGAAGACTAAGCAAGATAAAGAGGGAGGCTTGTTGAGCACGAACGGAAAAGAGGGAGGGTTAGGTCAGGATTGGAAGGTCTCTTGCTACTATGAAAGATATCAATAATGGCCAAACTGATTGCCTCCTTTCTCATTCATCTATCGTACATATGTACATCGTAATCTCCTATACTAGGTAAAGATACAACTGAATATCCTAGTTACAAAGGAAAGGATAATTACTTAATATAAGTCTGTTAGATATAAAAGAATGCACTTTCTTGTGGAACAGAGTTAAAATGCAGAATATTGACATAGAGAAATAGTTAAAAGAGGGTATAGATACCCTAGATGGGGTAAAATGTAATTATACAAAGCCATGTAAAATCTTGTAATTATGGGCCTTTTGGCTGTGTTTTTTGATCTTCCCTTATATGTTCAAAAAGTAAAAAAAAAAAACAAACAAAAACAAAAGCAATGCATCCATGATGAAAACAAATGGAAATCCACATAGTGATCTCAATTCCTCTAAAAATACTCCTAATGAAGCTGATGAATTTGTTGCAATCATGACCTGCCATTTCATGATGTTAATTGACAACCAACAGGTATATTTTTTTCTTCTTATACAGTAAATGTGTGCTCCTGACAACATTTAAATACTGGACTCAACTCTGTTGAAATAATACTTGATCACATTATACTCTGGATCATTTTACAAGGTAGAGGATTCTGTAAAAAGTGCTCAAAGTGCTCAAAGTGTGAGAAGTGTATTATATCACTATATATAATACTATATAACACCATATAAACACCGTATAACAATATGTAACACCATATAATACCATATAACACTATGTAACACTATATATCATTATATAACAAATATAACACTATAGGTTGTCTGATAGCATGTCTATGATAGATGTATAGTGTTATATTTGTTATATAATGTTATATAGTGTTACATAGTGTTATATGGTATTATATTGTATTACATATTGTTATACGATGTTTATATGGTGTTATATAGTATTATATATAGTGTTATAATATACTTCTCACACTTTAGGCCCTTTTTACACTATCCTTACCCCATTTTACAATACCAAAGCAATATTATAATATTATACATATAAGTACTGACATGTATTTCTTGTTTTTGAAGTTGATGCAGTTAAGAGTGTTGGTCCTCTCTGCTCTAAATATAGCGAAGTCTCCGAAGTAGTTGCCTACTTTGTTTCATATTTTACCTTTTTAAGGGCCCTTGTTAACAGAACTTTACCTTTGGCCAAGATTTTTTTTAATAATCTAATTAATAAACATGATTTTTTTCTAATAAGTTGACAGCATTTGTGAATTCAAATCTAAGGAAAAGAAAGTAAAAGTAAAAGTAAAAGTAATTAACAAGATTAAGTTTACACAAATTAAATTACACTCATTAATAACACCACACAAAAAGTAAAAGTAAAAGTAAAAGTAAAAACAGACTGATAGTTCACAGCTTGACACTATAAACTTTATCACGTAAAATTAGCTTATTCTTTTCTCATTAAGACTAAGATCAACCAACTGAGCAGCAGCTCGAGCAGCAGACGATGCACGATTAGCAGCAGCAATAGCAGCTCGAGCTTTCTCCAAAACATCAACCGACTCTGAAGAAACCGGTCTTCCCTCAGCTGATACTTCTTTCGATTTGGTGGGACCCACTGACACCGTGGTTGCACCAGTCTTAACAGGTTGAACCGGATGGACCGGGCCTCGTTGGCCGCTAGTTAACGGCTCATGATGTGCAGCTTTTGGGGATTCTTTACGGCTCTCGGGGATTTGAGCCACTGTTGATATTTGCTTTGGTCCGTTCTACAAGTTACCAAAGCAACCATAATATATGGAACAAATTTATCCACCACATTTTTTATTTATAACAATCCTTATTAAGTCTGATACATTCTATGCAGTTAACGCGGTAAAATACCATATATTCTAATTCTATGCAGTTAATGCGGTAAAATATCAGATATCGGTTAAGGACCGATATTTGAGTATAGGTTATCTCGGTGAGATATCGGTAATAATAATATAATGCAGAATTTACATATATAGAATTTAACACTAACACTTCAGTTATATATCGGTGATATATCAGTTATGTCGGTCAAATATCGGTCAATATCACCGATAATATCGGTACCGATATTCTGACCGATATTTTACATGGGGATATTGATCAGTTCTGTTTAGACATAATGGAAAACATGAAAACATACCTTTGATTGCATCAGTACAGGCCAGCAGAGAATCCAGATGGAGACGCAGCAACAGTGTTTGACATGATTGTCAGCTTGATCTGGTTCCTCCTTAGGGTGCAATCTAATGATGGTGATGAAGAAACCGAATAGGGTGTTCGGTTGGGAGAGAGAGAGAGGCGAGATTGATGTTATGTATTATTAGGGTTTGTGTAATTATCTAACTCTTTAACCTTCACATTATTCTCCTTATATATGCACCCAGGAGGAAACCCTAATTAGTTAATAAGGGTAATTAGGACCATCAACAATTACCAACTAATTATTTAATAGGTTGTTATATATTTTGATCCATATAATGTAAATGATTATAATGGCTACTAGATTAAATATTATACCATAATATATTTAATCTTACATTCTCCCACTTAGCCGAGTAATCATTTACTATGAGTATTAGATAAGCCTGATCAGGAGTTAACACTCATTTTAGCCTTAAACAAGTACTATAGCAGAGAATTACGGCCGTTGAATCATTATGCGACTCAGGACCCCCATTAGTCATACTATAGCCTTAATTTAAAACCTAATCGTTATGATCAAAATACGCATAAGCCCTTTGTTTGATTTGTAACTTTATTTGTCTGTATGCCATTATGTCGACTTGACATATTCTTAGAGACATACAAAATCAAACTGATGAGGAAAATTAACTAATACTTAGTCATTCATAGTACGATATGCAATTGCGCACGGCCATTAATTAATACCCGTCTATGAGCTCTCTTAAAAAAACTTATGGGTAATAGCCCTTCAGTTATAGGATCCTTAAGCATATCATGAATGTATTCGATACAAAACTTAGTTTCCTCAATTCGTTCATAAACGAATAATTAATTGCGTATCGAAATTTAATGCAGCACCTCTTGAACTATTACTGTTCAAGGAGTCATGGTAGCTAACTTTATCACACTAAGTCTTCAAAACATTAATTATATGGAGTTAATAAACTTATGAGTCCACTGATAAATTTCCAACAACATTTAGTGACTATATTATGTCGTTATAACTTAGGTTGTTAATATCAATGCATTATGACTCCTCCATGAAATAGATTTTGTCTGCTGACATAAAGATATACCCGAAATTACATTTTGTCATCTTTGAATATCTGAAAGTTAGAGTAATAAACCGGTTTTTAGTTCTCACTTTTTCTTCAAATTTTAGACTCTCGTTTCTTTTAAAGATATTGTAATACTCCATTAGATGCTTCACATTAATCTAGACAAATCTAGTGTGTTGCAATGTGAGTAATATCTAAACGAGTATAGACTTAAACTTACATAAGGCTTCCAATTAATGAAGCGTAAATAAATAATCTCATTTATCCTATTATTCTCTAAAGGAGAGCAATATTTTGTTACATATGTAAGGACCCATTTAATGTTAAACTTATGGAACAGAACTAATGTCCCATTGGATCTATCTCAGTATGTTACGATATCTATCACGTAAGAGATATCACTGAGATCTATTATATCAAAGTTTGTGTTAACAATGCTTTGACTTTTGTAACATATACATGTCAAAAGAATATCATCTTTACAGACAAGTTTAATTTAGTTGCTCCCACTCATCTTGAGGTAGGTACATTAATCCACTTGGTTCTTGACGAAAATAATTACGTTAGTTTTTCATCACATTATGATGTTTGCATTAACCCATACATGGATTTTATTGGCTTACAAATAAAGTGTTATTTAACCTTCAGTTTAGAACTTTCAGGTTGTTTTATGAACATGTAAATATGTCAGCCATTTGTTAAGAAAAATTGTTTTTAATGTTCATCTAATGTAGCTTTAAACTATTATAAGCTACTAGAACAGTGATGATCCTCAAAGAAATCTTTGATAATTTATCTCTTCCTAAGTATAACCTTTGACAATCAATCATGCCTCTTTGTGTCTTAACGCTTATATTAGGATTTGATTTAGTTATGAACACTCTTAGGTAATTCAATCAAATCCCAAACGTTATACGAACACATAAAATCAGTTTTACTAGAAAACTGTTTTATTCCATTTAGAAGATTGATTGACACTAATGGCTTAATTTGAAGAGATAGGATCGGTAAACTTTTCCAAAATCCATTTCAACTTCAGTTAGGGAGGTTATGTAATCATCAAAGTTAGTAGGTTTTTAAACCTAGATGACCTCCTGAGTTGATTATTGGGTTCATTAGAAGTTTCAGTTTTATGGATTAGCCCTTGGTTAGGTTGCTATCATTTTCAATTTAAGTTTGTAAGAGTTGGTGCAGTATGGTGTACAAGAGGTGTAATCGGAGTTAAATTTGGAGTGAAATTTAATGACACTCTTCCCCCCGCCTCTTGTATTCCTTGCAAGGCATGATAAGGACTTTGACTACTCCCACTGACCTTAGAAATCTTTAGGAACTCAGCATGCTTAGGGTCAATATTTAACGACCAACAAATTCTAATAGAGAAAACAAATTAATGACGTTAGTCGTTGTGATTTCTCTTGTTGAGGATTATGTTAGTTTATGTAAGAAATCTAAGTGTACCCACAATTAAGCAACAATGAAACTTTTGTAAGAGTAACATTAGATTTTAAGGAGACAAGTATTGATGGAACAGTGTCGTGATGGAGCGGTGTCTTGTACAAGAGGTGTAAATTTAGGTAATGTAAAATTTTCACTCCCCCACCTCTTGCAACTATTGCAAGTTATTATTTATGACACTTAATACTCTCACTGATCTTTAATATCTCTAGAATGCTACAAGAGAAGTTTCAATGAGCTACGTGACGTGGGAACCTATCATATATATGTTAGACTTTATTTGATTTCTTTAATGTCCAGATATCATAAGAAACTTTTGGGACATATTGAATAGAAATCTTATATATATAAAATAGATTTCTTCTAAGACCGTGGGCTATATGCGACAAAATCTAGATACAAGTTGATAGTCTTTTAAATGATAAATGAATTATGTCTGAATATTCCGTTTGGAATAAGTTCCACGAATGTCAATGAATGACTTATGATGGACCCATGCTTATTCCTTAAGCCAAGTCATATTTAGGGCTTTAACGTCATGATTTAAAATCACTTAGAATGAGATTAGATAAAAATCATCCTCATTAACCATGTCAGGATTTCTCATGAATTTCGGTTATAATGGATGAAATTTATAAGTCTCAGTTTTCTTTTGTCAAATTCTCATTTGCATGATAACAAAAGTTGTGAAAATGAAGGTATCATCTAGTTTCATCTTAGTAATGTTTCTATCCAGATATTGAGAACAAATAAAATGAGAGTTTAAGGTAAGTGTGACTTTATGTTGGTTATGCAAACCTCACAACCTTCATAACATTGCTTAATTATGACACTATATTCTGATTAATCTTCAGAATATATAAGGTATCGAAAGGCATTGTTAGAAGACTGCTTATTATGGTTCTAATAGCCTTAACCTTTAATTTTGTCACTAACTCTCGTGTTAGTTATTTGTTGAGTTCTGGTAAGGAAACATTTAGAACTAGAGTCAACTTATCATGTGTTAATAGGAATATTAAAATTATCAGACCTAAATATCATTAGTAAGTGACTACCTAATTAACTTATCCAATCGTTCTTCTGAATAATGGATAGTCTCGTTGCTTATGCCTAGTCTAATGACATAATTATACGGTGAGATTTTCCCTTGAAGAACCTTAGAGGTGGAATTAGCACTTGTAATTTGTCTATGGACCTTAGACCAATCCTCTTTCAAAGTTTAAGTGGTTGTAAGGTGAGTAACAACTTATTTTACTGCTTCAAACATTTATTTCTTTGTACATATGTTGCTTATCAACACACTCGTTATACTTTGGTATTTTTGAGTATTACAGTTGATTTATAAGGCATCAAATTGTACAAGTGAAAATCTTAGTATGTAATGTACTGAAAAAATGTACTTATTTCCATGCGTAAGCCCTTAACTTTATGGGTCATGGTATTGTACATTATAATATATTCACATATACCACTTAACTTTATAGTTTAGAATTTTAAATAAGGGCATGCATCTTAGGAGTTCTAGTGATTATTCCACAATTATATATTAATCTTAGGAAAGACTTAATCTGGAATAACTTTAGTGATAGCAATTTATGTTAGAGAGATCTTGATTATTATGAGAGACATCATGTTCGATTTATCCTAATCATCATGCTCTACTTTTCTTCTATAGTGCTCATTATCAGAAGAGAGCAGTAGGATTATCATGTCTTAAGAGATAATCAAGGATTTAATTTAAGAGCTAATTCTTATAGCTAATTCTTGTGGAAACTTTAAATAAAGCAAACCTTTTTAGATTTAGGAATTAGAGTGGATGAGATATAGATTTATAGAAGAAAATTATAGTGAGAAAAAATTATGGGTACTAAGAATAAGGCAGACGAAATGATCATAAAAATTAATTAAGGATCATTAATATAAGGATCATTGTGTGAAGAGGTTGTGATATGTCTATTACTAACATCAAAATAATAGACTATTTAAAGTTCTACTTAAACGAAAGACAAATCAGCTTTGGCAAGAAGTGTAATCATTTAAGCATGTGTGCAAAGTGGTTGTAACTAATCAGCTTTGGCCAGAAATTGAGACAATCACTTTAGTTATGCACTTGTTAAGTATGCCATCTATGAAGGAATTAAATCAGCTTTGGCCAGATATTAAGACATTCATGTTTATGATGCACACTTAACAGAGCTTTCGTAATACTTGGATGATAAGTAGATGTATCAAGTCAGCTTTGGCCAGAAATGATACATCAGAAGCTCATTCAAGTAAAGCCATTTTGGTTTTGTAAAACATTATTTGATCCTTATTAATTAACTAAGTAATTACAAAAACCAATTATTTAGTAGCAAACCACCTGTTAGCGCGGATCGAACTCAGTTATGAGGTCTCGAGTCTTAGTTCACATTAAACAGCCTAAAATAATGAGGTTTCGAGTGAGATCTCGACTCAGTTATGAGGTCTCGAGTGAGATCTCGAGTCAAGTCTCGACTCAGCTTATAACATTATGAGGTCTCGACTCATTAATGGTCTCGAGTCGCAACCTCAGTGTCTCGAGTCGTAATCATGGTCTCGACTGCTGTGAATTATGAGATCTCGACTCCTTATGAGGTCTCGAGTCGTAATCATGGTCTCGAGTTGTGACCTTTATGGTATCGAGTCGCAACCTTATGGTATCGAGTCGCAACCTTATGGTCTCGAGTCGAGACCTTTGACTCGAGTTGTAAAGATTTAAGCCCTTAGTCGAAACCTCAGTGGTCTCGAGTAGAAACCTTATGATCTCGAGTCGAAATCGTTGTCTCGAGTTATAAACATTTGAGAACACTTATGATTTCGAGTCGAGTTCTTGTGGTCTCGAGTCGAGACCTTTGTCTCGGGTGGTTAAAACTTATCTCGAAACTTCTGTTACAGCTATTAATGTGAAAACATAACCGAAAATTCGAATTGTTAGGGATTTTGAGATATGGTTTCCTGTTTTAGTGATGATCTAATTTTATCATAATATTTCGAAAATTATAACTGTATATCTTTTAACAGTTTTCGAATAAACTTAATAGATTAAATTGGATCAAACAGGGAAATAACACTCAAAAAATCCAAATTATATTCCAAAACATAAAGGAATTTTGAATTTTCCTAAGAACACATGATGAACCCTAAAAATAAAAACATGATTCTGGAACCCGAAACCTGAATTTTAAGGCTTTAAACAGAATTCGGTACAATTAAGATTTACCATTATGATTCCGAATCATTTAAAAAACATTCTTTTCCCGAAAAACATTGATCTCGGCACATATGACCCGAAAACAGCCGTGAGTTTTATTGAGTTTTCAAAACTTCTGTTTTCCAGATTTCAATCCTAGAATTAATGGATACGAAAACAGAACTGATTAATCAACATATGCTCTGATACCACATGTTGATCAGTTCTGTTTAGACATAATGGAAAACATGAAAACATACCTTTGATTGCATCAGCACAGGCCAGCAGAGATTCCAGATGGAGACGCAGCAACAGTGTTTGACATGATTGTCAGCTTGATCTGGTTCCTCTTTAGGGTGCAATCTAATGATGGTGATGAAGAAACCGAATAGGGTGTTCGGTTGGGAGAGAGAGAGGCGAGATTGATGTTATGTATTATTAGGGTTTGTGTAATTGTCTAACTCTTTAACCTTCACATTATTCTCCTTATATATGCACCCAGGAGGAAACCCTAATTAGTTAATAAGGGTAATTAGGCCCATCAACAATTACCAACTAATTATTTAATAGGTTGTTATATATTTTGATCCATATAATGTAAATGATTATAATAGCTACTAGATTAAATATTATACCATAATATATTTAATCTTACAGGGGACCGATAACCGCTATATTACCGAGATATCACCGATATTAACTGCATAGGATATATTATCTACATTTTTCCAAATAAAACCATGACTACAAGCATTATACATATAAAAACAAAATGACAAAAGCTGAAATTACCAAAAGATCCTCGGGCTTTTTATTAAAGGAATAATGGAATTTAATAATCCCAACTTTCACCAGTTAGCCGACAACGGACCCAACTTCAAAAATAGCCACTGGGGGTCCCAACTTTTGACATTTTGTAAAACATTGGACCCTTGCTGGGAGAGGAGGAGAGGGTGGTCCCAACTTCAAACATTGGACCACTGGCGGTCACCACTAACATCCCTTGGACGGTGTTAGCAAGGGTCCAATGTTTTACAAAATGTCAAAAGTTGGGACCGCGAGTGGCTATTTTTGAAGTTGGGTCCGTTGCCGGCCAACTGGTGAAAGTTGGGATTATTAAATTACATTATTCCTTTATTAAATTCAGCTTCGGTTTTGGAAGAGTCCCATAAAATATTGTACTCTTGGGCGATTTCTTTCAAGACGTTGAGCTTCACCTCACCAGAGGGAGTATATACCGAAAGTTTCTCAATTATCTACAAAAAAAATCAAATTATACCAGTTACATCAAATGCAAGTACATCTTTAATCTCTAATAGAATTAATAAATGAAAATTAAAATAAATTAACTGTACGGTTGACACTAGTATCGGGGCGAAGCTCAGAAGCAGCTAATATGAACTCTTTCCCGTATTTTGTACCAAATAAGTTTCTAACAGTTAATAAATCCGGTAAATCGGAGCATCTGGGAGCTGCAAAGATAATACTTGCAACTGCTTCCTTCAACTCCAATGGACACGTATTGTATACGACCACATTGTAAGTGTAAAGATTTTTTTTTTTCAAATGGTTTTACCGCTGGCTTTCAATAATAGGAACGCGTGCGAGAACAAACTCGCAGAACATCTCCAAGATCTCGTATGCAGCCCATATATTTTGTTCTCTTATAACATGCTCCACCTAAAATAAAATAAGAATCATATAACCTATGATAAAAATCGAAAAAGCAAAAGACTTGACCAAGAAACACAAAATGACTTACTCGTATTCAAGCAATCGGTTCTTGCCCAGATTGAAGAAACTGGGCTATTTCTTTGCGCATCAGCTTCAGCTGTGTGTCTCTCTTATTCTGAAGCAATTTAATCCGTGAAATCGCCAATGTTAGGCATGTTTAACTGCAATAACACAAAAAAATCAGTACTTTTTTTCATCAAAACCGGAGAGAATTCTATATAAACAACATTAATCTTGTCAACAGGTATTCATCTGTTCCAAATTATTCTAAGTAGTTAATGCAGTAAAATATTGGATATCGGTCAAGGACTGATATTTGAGATATCGGTTATCGCGGTGGGATATCTGTTCCAAATTAACCTTTTGCAACTCGCAAAACACTAACAATTGTAGCAAGTAGAAACTGACTAAGACTTAAAACACTAAGTAACAACTAACAATTAAGACTTAAAACACTAATAGCAGCAATAAGAAGAAAGATGAATGGCATAACTAATAAGAAAGGTACTGAGATATCGGTGATATATCGGTCAAATATCAGTCTGATATTATCGGTACCGATACTCCGACCGATTCTTTGTACCGATATCTCGGCAGGGGACCGATTACCGATATATCATATCACTGATATATCGGGATATTAACTACATAGAAATTATGAGATGAATGTTGACTTTTTCGGTCAAAATGCTCAACTTATACAACCCAACAGCATCCTGGTTACTTTCTTTTATTATAAATTGCAGCCATTTTTATGATACTCCATTTTATAGTTTCTCGTGCTATTATTGTTTTTACTAGATCTGAACAAATATGCATCAATTTCAATATTAGAAATAAAGTCGTTGACCTTAAAAAGTCAAAACCTGTTCTAAGTATAGTGATTATTCAGATTGAATACACTGTAATTATTCATGGGTTCAAATTTACAAAACAAAAGTGAAGAGTGTTTCATAAAATTGCAGATTTTGAATACCCAAATCACAATATCTGTATGCAACAAGAAACACTTGCCCCCTTAACCTTAAACACTTTAAACTTTGAAGTCATGATCGTTGAATGGCAACTCGATCGGATAGCCATCCGATCGAACTGCCATCTGATCAGACGACATACCTCTTGAAGTCTTTGAAAACTTAGAACTCGAATCGAGTGGTAATCCGATCGGATAGCCATCCGTTCCCTCACTCACATGTCATCTCAATCGAATGGCAATCCGATCGGATGGCCATCCGATCGGACGGCCATCCGATCGGACGGCCATCCGATCGGACAGCCATCCGATCAGAATGACTGATCCCACACTTTGCGCAATCTCGTTATTCTGCCCGACTCTTATCTGTTGTAATCTAATCAGGCTAAACCTAAAGAGCCCCCTTTGATCCAATAACAGTTAATCTGTTAAGCAATCACTATGAGTATACTCGATCCCTTTTTGTTTTAAACTTTGGGATGTAACATGTATTCTATTAAACTATGATACTTGAGACTTTTGCAAACTAAACTCTATCCTATGTGTATGTGAAACTTGGGATTCTTGTATTCTATTTGTGCTATGTGAACGTTTAATCCAGGGTGTGTAGTTCCGCCTTAACAATAGTAGCGCTATAGGAGATGCACCTCCCCATTATTCTCGGGGGTATTGTTAGGAGGATTCTAGTTTTACTTGAGACTTGGGAAAACAACAAAGCATTGGGATACTTGGGCTATCACTTGTTGGACTGTGAACATTAGCATGGCTGAAACTATTTTGCTACATTTACATATGGATATGAGTTGTTTTAGACTATTATGCTATTACTCAAACTTGTATACTCGCCGGTACATTTTTGTACTGACCTTATTTTAATACATGTTGCAGGCTGATAGGATGCTGAATCATGGAAATCAAGCTAGGGCTGATGATTAGAAACCCACCTAGTTTAGTTCTAGACTTCGAACAATGATTAATGGCTGTATTTTGAATCTTTTGTTGGTGATGCTGTTTTAGACAAACTTATGCATGAAACTTATTTAATCCATATCGAAATTTACTAGTGTTATGGAATCTCGTGAGCAATCTGAACGCGTAGTGCTCGCACCCCGATGTTTCCGCCATCGGTTGGGGTGTGACATGTAGATCGGGTAAGAGCGGCTTGACTTGCAACATTAAGAAGGGAGCTTGAAACTATGTGCATGAAAGAGGGTGAAGCGGTTGACGATTTCATGGTGAAACTGAATGGCATAACATCGAAGGTAAGGTCTCTAGGTTATGAACTTGAAGAAGTTGATTTAGTGAAAAGGTTACTTGATTCGATGCCGAAGCCATTCTTTCAACTTGTGGCTTCAATTGAACAATGTTTTGATTTGGACATAATGTTATTCGATGAAGCCGTTGGTAGGTTGAAAGTGTATGAGGATCGCTTGAAAGCCAAGGAGAAGACGGAGGACATTCAAGGTGGTTTGTTGTTGGCTAGTCACGAAACACCAAACGGGTGTAAGCATTGTGGCATTGGATGCTCGAACCGAGATGGCTTTGGGCGTGGCCGGGGAATAGGCCGTGGGTCCGTGAGGGGTCGAGATGGTAACGAGCGGTTCTGGGATAAAAGCCACATGAAATGTTATAAGTGCGGAGAATATGGCCATTACAACAAAGAGTGCCCGAAGTTGAAAAATGAAGAAGCGAATTTGATTGAGGAGGAGCCGACATTACTATGAGTCATGGTATGAATAAACGATTAAGGAGGTGATTGTTGGAGTTAATCATTTATTTATCGGGTCGGATCATTAGTATTTTAGATTGGTTTGAGTTTACTTAGTTGATGCATGAATAAGCATGGCTTCAAGAATCACGTGAGCTGCATGGCTAGAGTTTCGTACATCTCTTATATTCATAGAGAATTGTTCATTTTATCTTCAACAAGTTATCTGTTCGTGAGTTGTGAGTGACAGTTATTAAGGCTTGATAACCAACACTATCAAGATGTGGCTTGCACCTCACCCTTTAATCTACTTGAAAAAAAAAATGTCTTTTTGAGTTGCCTTGAACTGGCCAGAGACTTGGCTTATGTAAGTAAGCGATCTCGCTATATCATTCTTGGAAACCATGAAACCTCTTTTCGTGGGTCATTAGTTGACCTACAACTTCTTCAACTAACATGCTCTCTAGATCACTTAGTTGGTCGATAGAGGTTGCTATCTTCATAAATCGGGACAGCTCGAAAAAATTCCTTTACCCCCGAAGTTTCATCAACTTTCTCTACAAGTAAACGAATACTGGTCACGATCGTGGTCAGTCTCATAACAAACTCATTAATTGATTTTTTTTTGTCCTTCAATTGAATCTACTTGAATTCACCCACACAACATCCATTATATAACCTATTATGTTAATTCGTTTGATACTGGTTCTAAAACAGCACCGCTATGACTCGTTTCCAACCCAAGCCGTTTATTTTCACCACCCAAACAAGAGGATTTTCATTAATAAGTAGAAAATAGTTTGGTTTAAAGATATTACGTATCTCCTGTTGTTACTTGAAAGGATACATCGTTTTCATGCCATAGTCCCTATTATATTAACCTGTAGCTTTAGCCTTTAGTCTGGAGTGTTGTGTGGCGCAAAATCGTACGGCTAGATTCGTGTGCTTTCTGAAGTTTCATGTAACAATGAGTGTGTGTTTGTGTGTGTCCTTTGAAACAGACATGACTTTGAGTTGTATGGGAATCATGTTGAGATGCCTGTTTTGTAAGTACAACTTTATTTACCTAACAAGTTTTACTAAAGAACAAATCATTAATGCAACTTATTAATCACTAACTACTAGATTGTGATTTGGGATTGTATTAAGTTGGAACTTTAAAGTTAAATGAACAAAAATCGTTAGCAATCATTATATATACTGGAAGAAAGCACTCCACTCGATATTTTTCTATACTTGGAAGTTGGAACTCCATGCTGAAAATACAAGACAGTGATGTAGAACATCTACCCTATATTTCTGCACCTTAGATATATGGTTTATTACCTGTAAAAATAGGTTGGTGTAAGCTCTTAATTGTCACACATGCAATAACAGTGGTTATGTTTAAAAGCACATTAAACTTTTTAAAGTTTAAACAATAAAAACTGGAAGTATATATACCTATAAACAATTGGTAATAGAATTATTTATTAGCATCTTAATCACAACCTTTGTCACTGTCATCAAATTCTTAAAAAAAGAAGCTTTTTAAAGTTTAAACAATAAAAAATGGAACTATATTTACCATGTTACCAGGCTACCAGCATGCCATCCTGTGAAATATTTTTATGCTATCCATAGAAATGGTTTCTGGTTAGCATTTTTTGGTTTTTAATCTTATTTTGCTGAAACAACTATGGCCTAGATGTTACAGATGTTGTCACACCCTCAAATTACCCCCTATGGAGTGTCCCTGTTAGGCGTGTGACCACTAGTAATGAGCCACCAATTACATTGAATCCATAAGCTTAAAATAAAGTTTCATCATTTAATAGTAATAAAATCCAAACATAAGTAATTCAAAAACCATCAAGTTCAGCGGAAGCGTTAACGTAACATAATGTAAATACTTTCCAAACAACCATAGTAAATAAATGTTTGATAGATAAACTCATCAATGCAACCATGACCACTCACGCCCTCCAGCCCACAAGTTCCTGTTCCCAAGTACCTAACGACTTGCGAGCATGTAACAAGTGTATCAGACAAAGCTGGCGAGTTCACAGTTTTAGAAAACGTTTGTTACCAGTTGTATGTAAAACAGTTCACTGACAAATGCAAGTAATATTGTTAATATCTCAATTCCGAATAAGACGGCTCCTGATGTACATGACTGCCCTTCCCACGTACTCCTATCCAGTACTGGGCCCGACTGGGTCATTAGTTCACATCCGTCCTATCTAGGAGCGGTGTGAGGGTGCCAAACCTAAGTAGCGCTACCAACTAATACCCGTTACCCTCCAGGTAACAATATAAGGGACTTACAAGAATAATAGGTGAGAATATTAACCAATATACCCGTTTTTACCCAAAAGATTTATCCCTTCACGGGATACCCACTGACTGTCCCCAACCACTGGGACGCATGCTCGAATGTAGTGAACTCACCTTAGAGTGCTCGGTAGCATTAATTACTCGTTTAACCAAACAGTCAACCAAGTCCTATGATAATTGCACATATAACAGTCAGTTCGCATACAGCTCAGTACGTATCGCTTCTCATTCATTCATCATATAGTGCACACCAAAAATACAAACAGTAGCATTCATCATTCCGTACACCAGTCCACCTATGGAGTGTCCCTGTTAGGCGTGTGACCACTAGTAATGAGCCACCAATTACATTGAATCCATAAGCTTAAAATAAAGTTTCATCATTTAATAGTAATAAAATCCAAACATAAGTAATTCAAAAACCATCAAGTTCAGCGGAAGCGTTAACGTAACATAATGTAAATACTTTCCAAACAACCATAGTAAATAAATGTTTGATAGATAAACTCATCAATATAACCATGACCACTCACGCCCTCCAGCCCACAAGTTCCTGTTCCCAAGTACCTAACGACCTGCGAGCATGTAACAAGTGTATCAGACAAAGCTGGCGAGTTCACAGTTTTAGAAAACGTTTGTTACCAGTTGTATGTAAAACAGTTCACTGACAAATGCAAGTAATATTGTTAATATCTCAATTCCGAACAAGACGGCTCCTGATGTACATGACTGCCCTTCCCACGTACTCCTATCCAGTACTGGGCCCGACTGGGTCATTAGTTCACATCCGTCCTATCTAGGAGCGGTGTGAGGGTGCCAAACCTAAGTAGCGCTACCAACTAATACCCGTTACCCTCCATGTAACAATATAAGGGACTTACAAGAATAATAGGTGAGAATATTAACCAATATACCCGTTTTTACCCAAAAGATTTATCCCTTCACGGGATACCCACTGACTGTCCCCAACCACTGGGACGCATGCTCGAATGTAGTGAACTCACCTTAGAGTGCTCGGTAGCATTAATTACTCGTTTAACCAAACAGTCAACCAAGTCCTATGATAATTGCACATATAACAGTCAGTTCGCATACAGCTCAGTACGTATCGCTTCTCATTCATTCATCATATAGTGCACACCAAAAATACAAACAGTAGCATTCATCACTCCGTACACCAGTCTAATCAGTTAAACACGTTGTATGAACATTCGTTAACCAGGTTTGACTTGATAATCATACAGTCCAAAACAACTACCGACCTAAACTCAAAACGACATAACTACGCATAACTTGATATAGTCCTTAAAATATACCCCGGCCCTGCGCGACCCAGACCATGTACGGCCCAATAAATAGTTAACATAAAATCACCACACTATCACTTCATTCGTTAAATCTATTCGGCCCACCAGGAAGTTAACCCCATTGCATTTGTGTGGCCGGTTGGGCCGTCCGATTATAACAGCCCCATTTCTTATTATCTATTGCAAGTGTGTGTGGTCCAAGCATATATTTATACATGTATTTAACTAAAGTATTATCAGCCATGTTGGTTCCGGCCCAACTAAACACCCATGCGGCCCACCGGTATTTCATAACCCATGCCCATATAAAACCTACTAAATTATATCAAACCAATTTACCAGCATATGGGTCAACCTACATCGGTTATTAATTCGCTAAGTATGATACGAGTGTTCAATAAGAAAATAATACACTTAATCATATAGTGGGCATTAGGAATGCATATTATAACTCATTCATAATTCAGCATAAAAAAATATAAATATCATCACACAAACTTTCACATACTAAGCATCACGTGAGTTACCCTTATAAACTAATCATCATATGTCAGACATGCTTTGAAGTTTGAATTCAATTCTCAATTGAATCTCACTGATTGGACCGAATATTTGCACACACTTCTTTAATGGGACCTCTTTGATCTTTTACATGCATTCTAATTAATTGATTGAGATATGGGCCGAACACTCAAGGTAACCTGATTGGACCGATAAGCTACTGTTATATCCAAGTCTATTATGAATCACACATCAATCATCATATATATTCGATATCAACCCCTTTTCATACACAACACAAATTTACAGCCAATTACATCACAACTTCAACACATATGTTTATCAGTCTAGGCAACAATTAACCAATACTATAAAATCAATCATTATCACACAACCATGAAATCGATAAGTGAGGATAACTAACCGAAAATCTGCTTAATCGAGATGCAAACACAAACAGGAGGGGGGGGGGGGTCTTGCTACTGCCGCAATTCGGTTAGAGGGGGGTGGAGTAGGGTTTGTTTATTTGAGTTGTGTGTTTATTAGATTACGTGTTATGTAAATATAACATTCTAACCTCCCTAACCGACCCTTATCAAACAACCGGCCCATTGCCAAACCTGATTGGGC
Organism: Helianthus tuberosus; assembly: GCA_030545235.1. NCBI lineage: Eukaryota > Viridiplantae > Streptophyta > Magnoliopsida > Asterales > Asteraceae > Helianthus > Helianthus tuberosus. The sequence goes on from CM060395.1 coordinate 24,260,137, forward strand.
TCATACAGCTAAGGCCACACATTGGTGTGTTTGTTTTCAAACCATAACCGGCCCAACTATGATGCCCCCTTGGCCTGAACAAGATTTCGATATGCAATGTGTTCAGACTGGGCTACGGGTGTATGTGTGAAGATGCGGCCGGCCCAAATTAACAGTCGGTTAATTAAACAATAATCCTAACTTAACCGAGTTATACAAGCAACGAAACATCTAAACTAACCAAGTTAAACAAGCAAACGTGCGAGCATACTTAGCTACAATGTAAACCAATCGTGACAAAAAGTGATTCGGAATTAGAGACACACCTAAAGATTACGGGGTCGTCACATCATCCCCAACTTGAAAGAAATTACGTCCCGAAATTTGACAAGTAAGCGCAAACGATGAAGTAATAAATCAAGATTGTTGTGGATTTTCCTCAGGTGCTACATCATCCCCAACTTGAAGAAGAATTTCGTCCCGAAATTCACCCGTAGTACCAGAATTAGACTTGTCATCAGGAAAAAGTTGAGGATGTTTGAGCTTCATCTGATCTTCACGCTCCCACGTGAACTCCGGTCCACGTCTTTAGTTCCAACGAACTCTCATGATTGGAATTTGACTATGCTAACGATCCTTGACGTCCTAGTCTATGATTTCAGTTGATTCATCAATAACTTCTTTCCAGAATTCTGAATAACTCAATGTTACGTAAATTAAACTTGCCACACTTCCCAAGCGTACCACACCCTCCCAGGGCGAGATTTTCAACATGATACGGTCGCCTAGAGCGAGCTCCCAGTGTTTCCTAAGCTTATCAACTTTCCTGACGGCCACTCGCGTCCGCCAAACGATTTCCGATCCAAACAATCTTCCCAAGAGTTTCGAATATAAGTTCTGGACCTGCGATTAGGTTGTCACCCACCTTGATTCAACAAGGAGATTAGCGTTACTGTCCATGCAATGCCTCGAACAGAGCTGTCTGAATACTAGAATGGTGACTGCTACGGTAAAACTCAACCCAAGGTAAATGTGATTTTATTCTTACTAACGTCAATCACGCACATGCTCGCAGCATGTCTTCGAGTGTCAAGATGGTTCATTTGTTCTGACCATTTGTCCAACGGTGATAAGCAATGTTCATGTCTAGAGATGAGTCGAGGGTGTTGCGTATTGCTTGTCATAAATCGGATGTAGTTAAAAATCAGGGGTAACAGGAGTTGGCACCTCGTGTCGAAAATCGCCTCTCTTAGGGGAATATTCACAGCTGTGAGGACTCGTCAGTGTCCCTAATCGCAATAAAGTGCGCGCGTTGCGTAAGACAATCAACGGTCATCCAGGTGTTATTATCTCCGTTTCGATGCTTCTGGTTGCTGATACTCCACCTTGACTTTCCCATAAGTTAAACATCATTCACACACATTGCCAAGTGGGCGTTCATGCCCGACCACCAGTATAAGGTTTATAGATCCTAATATCTTTCACTAAACCCAGATGACTAGAATATCGAAGCCGGTGTGGTTTGCTCAACACGAATTTCCTACAGTTACTGTATAATGAGGTCCACATTCGTTCCATAAGGTAGCGAGTATTGTCCGACCTGTTAAAGGTTGCTTCTCCATGCCCCGCATGGGTTCAACTTGATAATTCTCTTACTTCAGTTCTCTAGTTTGAACAGAATGAGTCCGATTAGGTAAGCTAGAGTCGATAGTGAGCTGTGAAGCTCGTGCACGTTCAAGTCTCATAGTTGTAGTCATCCTAAGGTTCCCTCCAACAATGCCATTAACTGGTTTAGCTCTGTCGATGCCAAGGTACACGGGAGGCCCTTGTGATCGGTCTAAATTACGCATCTGGTACCGTCCAAGTAATGCCTCCAAGTAAATCCAAAGACCACGGTTTCCACCGCTGGTTGTGTGTCATGCAGTTCCTCTTTGTAACTCCCTCACATAATTCATCACTCTCTCGGGTTGCGTCGGTGTGTACTGGGACTCTGATTTGGACCATCATGGTACACCACTAAATCACCCGCACCCTCGGGTAAGACGATGCTCAGTGCATTGCAGAGTTGGGATTCGAAAGCTGAAAAGACGTCCTCCTGTTTTGGTCTTTCACGAACACAGCACCCTGCTGTGCTAAAGAGATTTAAGCTGCGCGACCTTCGAAAATCTTGCGGTTAAGCTGCGATAGCATCTAGTGAGACCGAGAAATTCTTGTATCCTCGAAGGGATCTTTGACGTTGATCAGTTTCTAACAAAATGGATCTTAGTAAGATCCACATGTATTCCCACTTCGTTGTTTATATGACTAAAAATGTGTACTTCCCGAATCCTGAAGTCACACTTAAGTAGACTTCGCACATAGGTGCTCCTCCCCTAGATGCTCTACGATGAAGTACAAGTGCCGTTCATGGTGCTCCTTTCTCCTGGAAGTGATTGAAAACATCATAGATAAACACGGTTAGCGAATCTGGCTAGATGGGGTTGGCACATACTACTCATGTGATCCCTAAGGCTGCTGGTGACCGTACTGTGCCTGTAACGCCGTGTTAGAAGTCATCCTTCCCTGGGTCTTCCATCAAGTGACAGTCTGATCTTAAGTCGGTTTCCGAATAGAAGCCTGATCATTGCAGCGGGTCAAGCAGGTTGTCGATGCGAGATTGAGGGTGACGGTCTATGATTGCCACCTTGGGGTAGCCTGTACGCGTACGAAAGGACTTGTCCTTCGTTTCCACAATAGAGCTCGGGCTCCCCAGAGCAAGGAGCTAGATCGCCAAAACTCCCACCCGGTAGTTCCTGAAGTTGACTAGACAGTTCTTGCAACCCTCCTGGTGCAAGACGGTATGAAGTATGAGTGATCAAGGCTGCTTCTGGCGTGAGATTAAACTGAGATTCTGCCTAACAGTTGTGGAAGTAAGCCCGAAAGTTCCTCGGGTAACAAACCGAGAGGGTTCACAAACAATTGGTGGATCCTCGATCCTCTTTTCCCCCAGCCTTGGCATTAGTAACGGTTGTTAACACAGCGGAGTAATCCCTCCGTAGGCACTTCTGGCCTTCACATTTGTAATGGCGCCAACCTTTGCACTACTATGATGCTTTAGAACAAATAACGATTCTGCACCCAAAGTTTCCTCCTCTCTGGGTATATCTCCGTGATTCATGGATAACCAATTCACACTAACTACTGTGTTGTAACCCTCGAGGATAGTAGAAGGAAGGTCGACGTCGAACACTCGTCTCACTAGGTCGTGTTTATACTCTAACGAAGATATGAGACTTCATTTGACTTGCCATCAGCCGATTCCACATCAGGTTTAGTTTCAAGAAGTATCAGGGTCAAGCAGAATAGAGACGAAGCGAACAACTACCCATACAAGCTATCATGTTGCTGCTATGCCTGGTGTCGCTTACGCCAATCCTAAATGCCCTTCCACGAGCATCATTTCCAGTGTTGTTGTTACGGTTGCGAGGGTTCCCATTACTATCATTATTCCCTTGGTTGTTGTCGTCTGGACTTAGTAACAACCAATCCCTGTCAATGTCACCTTCGTTTCCATGCTGTAGACTACGATTACGAGTACCTTGACGTTGCCGTGATTGTTGCCTCTACTGTCGTTTCTTAAAATGGGGCCCTACGATCTTTCAACAACAGGGTCCATCTTGTTCCCCTCCGTGTCGCGTCCTAAGACACTTCTCACTGCGTGGGAAGTTACACATTCCATGTCCCGATTAATTCGTAAGAGTCGAATCCCTTAAGTCGTTTACTAGGGTTAAGGATTCGACTGAAGCCAGTTTGCTGGTGTTCATTGCCAGAAACCAAGGCCGTTCTAATACTGAAGTCGGTGAGATACTACGATCATCCTTTTGTCCACTGATGCTGCAAATTGCTTGAGTAATACACGGTCCGTTACGAGAGTGTTGCAAAAGTCATCGCACTTTGGGATCTAAGACGTCGATACATTAAGTTTCGGCAAACAGAGAGAAGTGAGGGAGGTATAGACCAATCATTCGACGCTGTGACATCCCACTCAGGGACGTCCATACAAGCACCTAGCGTTCTACCCAGTTCTCTAGACGTTCAGATGGGTGTTCAGGTATACTCGATAGCTTCGAGATTCACAAGGATTCAGGGGGAAATGAAAAGGTCACATTCGAGTAGGAGACAATCACTGCTACGACTCCTACAGACTGTTGTATTTCACAATGATCAAATAACAGAACGGAACCCCTTCTTCACTTGTTAAGCCACACTAGGACTCGCATGCACCCCACATTATTATTATGTGTGCACCCACAATAATATTGTGATTTACATGCTCATCTCAGCTCCTCCTAACTCATGTCAAATGGTTCCTCAAACTCAAGTAGCAAACAAAGAGCATCACGAAACGTAAGTCATGAATGTTTAGGGAAATATCACCCTATCGGTCACATAACACATGCAAGTAATACATGAATTCATACTGTTGTGCTAAATGTGCATTAGCATGCAATATCATATGTAAGTGTTCACTAGTTATGCTGTACAATAAGTATACGAGAGACGAACCTTGCAGTCTGGAGCTAAGTGTCATGGTCGATTTCGGATCTGTTCGGTTATAGTCTGGTTTTATAAAATTGTTTTAAAACCAAGTTCACTATAACCAGTGGCTCTGATACCAAACTGTCACACCCTCAAATTACCACCTAGGGAGTGTCCCTGTTAGGCGTGTGACCACTAGTAATGAGCCACCAATTACATTTAATCCATAAGCTTAAATGTAACACCTCGAAAATTTACGTCCTATAATGTCTTGACACGTGTCATAACCTTCAAACGTGTGAAAGAATACTTTCGAGGGACTAAAGTTGACAAACAGTGAAACTTTGTAAATATAAGGGTTCAAAGTGTCAACAATGAATAAATATACTTTACAATAACCCTACATGATGTTTATAACCTTAAACGAATAAATCATGGATCATACGTAGCCAATAGTGAGAGATTACAAACTACAGGGGTTAAATGTGTCAACATGTTTAAGTTATACCTCTGAGTGACCTTTTGACAAACCCAAAGCTTTGTAACAATTAATTATGCTCACTAGAATGCACCATAAAAATTTCACAAAGTTTCGTTAACGTATGAGAAAGTTATGATAAAATACGTGTGTGAGGGTTAGAATCGTCAACATTGAAATTTAGGGTTTTTCGGGTGATCACAAAGTTACCCGAGGACTTGACAAAGATGGTATAAGCCTTAAAGACCCTATATGTTAATATTAAAGCCTCTTAATGCAAGAAAACATGAGAAAATGACCTTTCGGGGGACCAAGGGCCAAAAGTGCAATTAAAGAAAAGTTTGGAATCTGAACCGGAGGTCCAGGCGGGCCGCGTAAGACTTAACCATATCTTACGCGGGCCGCGTCAGACATGCAGATGCAGAATAAGCTGACAGGTGCCTGTTACAGCCATTTAACCGACTTTGATCACTTGTATTGCATACTATGGGCGTCCTAAAATGGTTTTTAGGCCTAGGGACACATGTTTGACATCAGGTAACACCCCTAGACTCCTTTGGAAACAATCTATGAAGATCAAAGTTACTATATAAGGCCATTATGTGCAACATGCAACCACACTTCATCTTCTGAGCATTTGAGAAGCACAAGAGCAGGACCAAGATTTTTCTAATCATCCATTAGACACGTGTAAGTACCCTTGACACTTCTTAATTAAGTTTTGATTAGTTTATAGCCTAGAAGTCAAACCGTCGTAATTACGGTTTGAATTAACGATAAAACACAAACGGTTCAGTGTTTTGTCGAAATGAAAGTTGTTATAAGTTGGTAATTATGTGGGCAATTAACCCTTAAAACGGCTTTATACGCGTATTAGACGCATAGTTTGAGTTTAAAAAACATTTTGTCACATAAGACATATTACCAACTGAGGTAACCTGTTAAAATAAGATATTTTACTGAATTATTCAGACCCGAATCACAGAAGCTTAATTTATCCCTTTTATAATCTTTAAAATGACCAGAATACCCCTACGGGGCTTAATATGTGATTAAACTCGTTTTGGGCATAATGGAAGGTATCCTACTGATATCACAACATATTTAAGGCATGTTAACTTAGGAAACCTGTTTAGGACTCTTACGGTTACGCGTTACGCTTCATGCGCGTTCGGTTCGGTTTATGTAACTAGTTTACATAAATTAGCCGAAACGGGTCAAACCTTATCGGTTTTATCTAAAAATCCAGAATGTGTATAATATACCCATATTAAGCAAGTCTTCAAACTTGTCGGGTCTAAATCACATTCTATCCGGTCTTCGCTTAATCATGCGTACGAACCGTATATTCCTTTAAAACTAACCGGTCTAAGTTTAGACTTAATCAAAGACCCGTTAGGATTCTAATAGGTTGTTATAAACCTTCGTTCCAGAATAGGAGACCCAGTAAAAGATACTTGCAATAGCTGATTGTGATTTATACTTGCTCTGGTAAATACTTTTAACTTATTTTCCCTATACGGGCTTGGGGTACGGTATATAAAATACCGCTTGGTCGGGCATTGAATCTTTAATTGTATGATGGTTAAAGTATTGAGATGTCACGTTTAATTTGTTTTGTTTGCTTAAAGCCTTTGGGGGGTTAATGACCATGTCCCGGATATCCCTGGCATCATTTAAAGAAATGGCCACGACCTAAGCACGGGGCGTAGGCGTACGCCCGTCGGTGTCTCATATACATAATGTGGTGTGTCTATTGATCTTTAACCCGGCTCGATCCGGGATACTGAACGCATAAGTAACATGTAATTCCTTTACAGGCATTATATTCAAATAATTATCCCAAGTTATAAAATATTATTTGTGCCTTGTGCCTTAAATGCATTTTCATAAACTCTTTTCAAAATGAGTCGGTTGATTGTATTTACCAGTGTAAACTCACGTATTTTCTCAAAAAGGTTAAGTGCAGGTACTACGCGTAATAGGCTGGCTTTTCTCCTAGCATCCACAATAAGTCTCGCAAGCTTAGATGTCATAGACTGTTGAACATTGTTTCCTTTTGTTTTTATCTACCTGTGGATTTATATTCAACTACTTGTGATACTTAATATTACAATATTTTTTGGTTGAAATGAATCTATACTTTGCTTCCGCTGTGCATTTAAATATTGTGTTGTTTGACTATTGTGTTGCCAACCACGTCACGATACTCCCCTACCGGGCGCACCGGTGACACGTGGAAATCCGGGGTGTGACAGGTTGGTATCAGAGCCAACGTTGAGTTAATTAAACACTAGCCTTTTGTGTTTAATCTCAATGACACAATTGCATATTCCTAAATCTTCGAGTCTAGACAAAGAACTTAGGAATAATCCAAAATGTTTTTATTTTAATTTTAATTTTGTCCTTCATTTTCCTTGTTGTTATCTTGTTTATATTAACAGGTTTAGCAATGCCGCCAAGATTCAGGCGAGGAGATCGAGGAAAAGGGCCAATCAGCGCCCCTAACGACCACGAGGCCGGGCCTTCGCGCTGGCGAACTCCTTCTTCTACAAGGAGTGCAGATCCGCGAGAACCTTGGAGGACTTATGAGGATTCTGCCAGGCAATCTACGTCGTATAGTTCGACGCCTCCGTATCACCACTCCTTTGGGCCTCAATCCGAGAATGAGCCCAACAACCCGCAACCTTCATACATACCACTACAGTGATCATTATCGCATAATTCTTTCGGCGACCCTACTCCTGTCTTTCGGGGCCAGTTAAACCCAGCGGAATACCAACCAGAACCAGTGGGCTTTAACCTACTAGGACCGGAGGATCACTTTTCTGGTGATCAAGCGATGGATATGGACGAGGACACAGATCCCGTCGAGGCTTCAACCGAAACCCCGAACCATCCTTTTGTGATCTCTGATGGTTCATCTTTTCACGGATCACCCTACCAAGGTCCGGATAGTCACCAGGCACGGTTCGACCGGTGTGAGTGGTACTTTACACCATCTCACCATTCATCGCCTCACCAGCAGCAGCAGCAGCAAGATCCCTCTGGGGATCCACGTTTTGTGGCAGTCACGCCACCGCCTCCACCGCCGCCAGTTCATCTAGAGCCTTCAGAACCACCAAGACGTAGGAGGACTGGCGCACGGATGTCAGCACGAGGAGGGGAGTTTCATTTCAGTACCCCTCAACACTCTAGTGACAGCCACTACCCGCCACTATATGAAGAACCACAGGAGGGTGGACCTTCAATTCCAGTATCAGAGGTGAATTCGGCACCTATGGCACCGCCATCACTGGGTTTTGGCAACCCTATCCCTGCTTATACTGCTCCAGCAGCTTACAACCCATACGGACCGCCAGCATACACTAACTATAACTATGCTGAGGATCCTTACCAACTGGCATCAAACTACTATGCCCAAAACCCTGAGGGACCATATGGAACCCCTTGGGGAATGGGACACCCAGCTCATGGGTATCAAGTACCTGCTCAGCCACCACTTCAGCATCCGCCACCACGGTTCTCCCCACCGGAGCAGGAGGATCTCCGTCAAAGAGTGCAAAGGGTTGAGCGAGACCTTCAGAGAGAACGTAGGAAGAATCAGGGATTCATGAGTGGTTTGGCAAGTTTGCTGAAGGGAAAGTAGAAACGGGATCGTTAAATCCCAATATGTATTATTGTATTTCCTTGTTTAAATCTAGTCCCTACGTGGACATTTATTTATGTATGTATGTAGTCCCTGCGTGGATATCTATCTTTGTACTTAGTCCCTATGAGGACTTGTCTCTATTAGTCCCTGCGTGGAAATTTACTTTTGTAAACAGTCCCTGTGAGGACATGTATTATCTGTATAGCTCCTGCGTGGGCAAGTGTTTTAGTGAAAAGTCCCGTTTAGGGCAAAGTGTACAAATTGTAAATTTTAATGGAATGTTAAGTTTGAAAATTTTATTTCTGTCATCTATGCATTTATATATTATACAAGAAATAAAAGAAATAAAATCATTCCTTTTAATAATGATCTGCCCATTAAATAATAAATAAAGATCTTAAAGGTAAAACCTAGCCTATATGTCATTATAAGACTTGGCCAAGATGGTAAGACCTGTATAAAAGATTCCAATCCCTGTTAACATCTGAAAACATGTTAACGCTCCTGGAAGATGTGATTCGTTAAAATCACACACGTCATTCGTATTATAGGATTCTTCAAAAGATTCCTAACCCAACTTATTGATCTCTGAATCATGGGTTTAAACCATCAATTAAGATGTCTTATTTTGACCATACCCTGGTAATACAAAGCCTACGGGCCTTGCTCATTTCTACATGAGCCAAAAGACAGTGGTAGCTATGACTCCCTGTCCGAAAAAGGTAATGAACTATGTTCAAACTTTAAAAGCCTTGATTCTCTGAAATCATAGCTTATAATTTAAATTGTCCTTGTGACTAGGCCTTTTGTCCTACTAATAAAACTGTTATTGTTTTATAATTAGGATAAATTATGATAGAAATCCTAATTAAATGTAAGTAATAAATTAACCATATATGGTCTACGTTTACCACGGTTAATAAATTGCCATAAAAGACAATTTTTAATAAACTCACGAATAAATTATTGTTAATATGTAACAGTTCAAGCAACATGGCCAACTCAAGCGAGATTAATAGTCACCCTCGGGGAGAGCATGATAATGCCCGAGTAAATGTAGCAGGTGCAGAATTACAGGAAATGATAGATAATGCCGTGAATCGAGCTATGGGTAGACAGCTCCATGAATCCAGTGGTACCCGTACAAGGACCCGATCTGCACCACACTCTAGAACACCCTCCAGGACCCACACTGCCCACAACAGTAATTCTCACCACTCATCGAACCAAAGGAGTAATCCATCCCAAAGAGTCGTATTGAACCAAGAACCTCGTAATAGGGGTTGCTCCTATAAGTACTTTGTATCGTGCAAACCCAGAGATTTCACTGGGGAAAAAGGACAGTAGATTGCATGACTTGGTTGGACGAGATGGATACGGTTGTGGATATCAGTGGTTGCGATAATAGGGATATTGTGAAATTCGTGTCTCAGTCTTTTAAAGGAGAAGCATTAGCTTGGTGGAGATCTTTGATCCAAGCTACGGGGAAAATCCTGTTGTACAATATGACTTGGTAAGAGTTCATGTCGCTGATCAAGGAAAACTACTGCCCTCAGCATGAGGTGGAGAAAATTGAAGCTGACTTCTTGTCACTGGTCATGAGAAACCTAGACTGTCAGGCCTATCTTACCATTTTCAACACTTTGTCAAGATTGGTTCCATATTTAGTAACCCCGGAACCTAAACGTATAGCTCGTTTTATCGGGGGTTTGGCCCCGGAGATCAAGGCAAATGTGAAGGGCTCCAGACCAGCTACTTTTCGGTCTGTAGCGGACATATCATTGTCTCTTACCTTGGATGCGGTCAGGCTGAAATCGCAGAGAAACACCGATACCGAAAAGAGGTAGCGTGAGGATGACAACTCACAACGTACAGACAAGAAGCATAAGGGAAACAATGACCCCAAGAAGGGGTCAGGATTTAGGAAGGATGGTCAGCAGTCGGGTGAAAAACCCAGATGTAAAATCTGCAAGAGACAGCACTTTGGAAAGTGCAGGTATGAATCAAATTCAAATTCGCAATCAAAAACTTTTGCATGTGGGTTGTGCAAATCCAAGGAACACAAGACCTTGGATTGCAAAAAGATGAAGGATGCGACCTGCTACGGTTGCAATGAAAAGGGGCACATCAAGACCAATTGCCCAAAATACGCCAAGAAGCCTGAAGAGGCAAAGAAGACCAATGCTAGGGTCTTCAGGATGGATGCTAAGGAAGCCGTCCAGGACGACAACGTGATAACAGGTACCTTTCTCGTAAATGATGTTTATGCGAGAGTGTTATTTGATTCAGGCGCTGATAAGTCGTTCGTAGATAATAAGTTTTGTGAATTGTTGAAATTACCTGTTAAAACCTTAAGTGTGAAGTATGAGGTGGAACTAGCAGATGGCACTTTAGAAACCGCCTCAACCAATTTAGATGGATGTTACATATCCATTAAGAACCACTCTTTTCCTTTGTCCCTACTTCCTTTAAAACTGGCCGGTTTCGACATAGTTTTGGGTATGGATCGGTTATCTCATAACCAGGCCCAGATTGTTTGCAATAAGAAGCAAGTAGTGATCCAGACTTCGTTGGGTGAATCACTTACTATCCAGGGAGATACCCAGTATGGGCTGCCTGAGAAAATGTCTATGCTCAAGGACTCTAAGTGTTTGAAGAAGGGTTGTGTCATCTACATGGCACAAGTGATTATTGATGAGCCAAAGCCCAAGATTGGGGATATCCCCGTCATTTCTAAATACCCTGAAGTTTTTCCTGAAGAACTACCTGGTTTGCCACTAGATAGGCAAGTAGAATTCAGAATTGACATTATTCCTGGATCAGCACCAGTTGCAAGGGCGCCTTATAGGTTGGCACCAACAGAGATGAAGGAATTGAGAACGCAGCTAGATGATTTGCTAGCCAAAGGTTTCATCAAACCTAGTTCGTCTCCTTGGGGAGCACCAGTTTTATTTGTCAAGAAGAAGGATGGATCGATGCGTCTGTGCATCGACTACCGTGAGCTTAACAAGGTCACCATCAAGAATAGGTATCCTTTACCCAGAATCGACGATCTGTTCGATCAACTTCAAGGGGCAAGTTTCTTTTCTAAGATTGACTTAAGGTCAGGCTATCACCAACTGAAGGTTAGAGATGAGGACGTACACAAGACTGCATTTAGGACTCGTTATGGTCATTACGAGTTCCTAGTGATGCCTTTTGGGCTCACTAATGCACCGGCCACGTTTATGGATCTCATGAATCGCGTTTGTAAGCCTTACATGGATAAATTTGTCATTGTCTTCATCGATGATATCCTCATCTACTCGAAGAACCAAGCTGACCATGAGAAGCACCTTCATTGCATTCTAGAACTACTTCATAAAGAAAAGCTCTATGCCAAGTTCTCGAAGTGTGAATTCTGGCTTCGAGCAGTCCAATTTCTTGGACATGTTGTTAGTGAGCGTGGTATCCAAGTAGATCCCACTAAAGTTGAAGCTGTCATGAATTGGCACGAGCCAAATACGCCTACAGAAATTCGTAGGTTCCTAGGTTTGGCAGGATATTATAGGCGATTCATTGAAAACTTCTCAAGGATTGCTGCACCCCTGACTTCGCTGACACGTAAGAAGATTAAGTTTGACTGGGGTCCTAAGCAGCAGGAATCCTTTGATATTTTGAAACAAAAGTTGAGCAATGCTCCAGTACTGACATTGCCTGATGGAATAGAGGAGTTTGTAGTTTATTGCGATGCATCACACACCGGGATGGGATGTGTGCTTATGCAGAAAGGCAAAGTAATTGCCTATGCTTCACGTCAGTTAAAGGTGCACGAAAAGAATTACACCACCCATGACTTGGAATTGGGTGCCGTTGTATTCGCACTATAACTATGGAGGCATGATGTGTGTAAAATGCAACATATAAATTACATCAAATGAGGCATAAAACTAACCCTTTTTAAGTACTAATGTTGGAAAAAGAGTGTTTTTGTCTTCCTTTTGTATTTTCAGGATTAAATGAGCTCAAATTCACAAAAGAAGCAAAAAGACAGCTAAATCCAACATAAATACAAGAAAAGGAATATAAGTGGACTGCCCGACCCCTCAACGGCATCTTCCGAAGCAAAATAGAGAAGGTAGAAGACTGAACACGCCCCGTGCTCAGCCAGCACGGGGCCGTGCCCAAGAAGCAGCAGAAAAGACAAACCTATAGAAGCTTCTATTGCCCACCACGGGGCCGTGTCCAGTGAACACGGGGGCGTGGCGAAAGTACAGCAGGCGCATTAATTGTAATTGCGAATTACAATTAATGAAGAGAGAGAGTGTCAGACAGGCACGGGGCCGTGTCCAGCGGACACGGGGCCGTGTCCAGGCTTCTGTTCAGCCTATAAATAGGAGTGCTTGGCTCAAGCTCAAACCATCCCTTGGCACACCACCTCTCTCACACTTCATCCACCACCCACCACCATCATAACACCATCATCCACCACCATCATCCATTGTCCATCGTAGAGTGTGTGAGTCGTCTCGGGATCCAAGATTGATCGTAAGAGTTCTTGACAATCAAGGCCATGTTTGCCTAAGTCTCTTACATCACTTGGTGAAGACAAAGTGTCTAGTATAATACTTTTTATTTCTAATCTTTTGCACTTTTTATTTGGTTTTGTATTAATGACTTTAATAACTAGTTACTTATGTTGAAGGTGATCTTTCCTTATCGTTTGTCCGTGGTGTCTTGGCATTATTTTACTGTCTATATAAAATAAAAGATTTTCACCATTCATATCTCCACGGTCTATATGGAGGTATGTTGGCTACCTGGTCGGGGGTTAAGGGAACGGTTTGGTAAAGGTCTTGCCATTGTTCAGCGTTTAGAGGTCCTGCAATGGACCTGGGTCAAATTTAGTAGGACCTCCTTCAATACTTCACGGTATTGGATGGCGGGGGTCCAAACTCTTTGATCCCCTCATAAGTTAACTACTATTAATACTATAACCCGGCTATTTAGGACTGTATCCCTGCTGACTCAGACTACTTAGTCGAGGGTAACGTCACCTCCGAAAGAGGGGCCTACCATAATTTGCATTAATAACTTAATTAATTATCTTCCAATAATCCACCCTTTTAGGATTGTATCCTTGCTGACTCAAACTACTGGGGTGAGGGTAACGTCACCTTCAAAAGAGGGGCCTACTACAGTAACTAAGATAATCTCTTAAATATGTGCAAAAGTGCGGAAATAATCAAAGGTTATACTAGATACGAGTCGGAACCAAGTGATTCATCTTGTCTATCTGTTTTTCTTTTTATTTTTATTTTCAACATTTTAGTTAGTTTTTATTTTTTCTTAGCTTAAAACATTTTTCTAAACTTTTTATTTTGATTAGACGTTGAGGATAAACCGGTACTAAAAGCTCTTGTGTCCTTGGACGACCTCGATATCTTACCAACGCTATACTACGCTCACAATGGGTGCACTTGCCCATATGTGTGTTTAGTGTTAGTAAAATATCGTGTTTTATAAATTTAAAACTTGGCTAAAAAAGTGTTAAAGGGGCTTAAAATATAAACCTAATATATATAACACTTCACACGCATCAAGGCACTACTTATATGGAATCAAATGTGTGATCTATTCTAATCACAAGAGCCTTCAACATCTGTTCAATCAGAAGGACTTGAACATGAGGCAACGCCGTTGGATGGAAACTCTGAATGATTACGATGGTGAATTAAGATACCATCCCGGCAAGGCGAATGTAGTCGCCGATGCCTTGAGTCGAAAGGAGAAGGTGAAACCCATCCGAATCAATGCCAAGCGCATGGAAATAAAGAACAATTTGATTGAAAGGTTGTTAGCTGCACAGAAGGAAGCTGTGTTGGAAGCTAACTATCCCAACGAAAAGCTAGGGGTAACTGAGGAGCAGTTAACCCTTAGTAAGGATGGAATTCTTAGATTGAGTGGACGGATATGGGTTCCAATTTATGGAGGACTCCGAGATGTTATCCTCCAGGAAGCCCACAGCTCTAAATATTCCGTTCATCCTGGAGCTGATAAGATGTACCAGGATCTAAGGGCTAATTATTGGTGGATAGGCTTGAAGAAGTCTGTAGCTACCTATGTAGCTAAATGTTTGACGTGTGCTCAAGTCAAAGCAGAACATCAAAAGCCGTCAGGTTTGCTACAACAGCCTGAACTTCCCACATGGAAGTGGGAGATGGTGACGATGGATTTCATCACCAAGCTGCCAAAGACATGGAAAGGCAATGATACTATATGGGTGATCGTTGATAGACTGACTAAGTCAGCTCATTTCTTACCCATCAAGGAGACTTATAGCTCCGACATGTTAGCCCAGTTATACGTTGATAAGATTGTAGCCTTACATGGCATACCTGTGTCTATTATCTCTGACCGAGATACTAGATACACGTCACATTTTTGGAAAAGCATTCAACAATCTTTGGGCACGCGTTTGAATTTTAGTACGGCTTACCATCCTCAGACAGACGGTCAGAGTGAGCGTACTATTCAAACGCTGGAAGACATGCTACGAGCATGTGCGATCGATTTGGGAGGTAGTTGGGATAAGAACCTACCTCTGATTGAATTACAACAATAGCTACCACACCAGCATTAAGGTTGCGCCTTTCGAGGCCTTATACGGTAGAAAGTGTAGATCGCCCATTTGTTGGGCAGAAGTTGGAGATGTCCAATTATCAGGACCAGAGATAGTCTTCGAAACGACGGACAAGATTGTCCAGATTCGTGACCGTCTCAAAGCTGCCCGAGATAGGCAGAAGAGTTACGCAGATCCAAAGCGTAAAGCTATGAGCTTCGAAGTAGGTGACAAGGTGTTGCTTAAAGTATCACCCTGGAAGGGAGTGATGCGATTTGGTAAGAAAGGCAAGTTAAGCCCGAGGTACATTGGACCGTTTGAAGTAATCGAACGTGTCGGATCAGTTGCCTATAAGCTAAACTTACCAGAAGAGCTCAGTGGAATTCACAATGTATTTCACATCTGCAATATGAAAAAGTGTTTCGCTGATGAATCACTGGTCATACCACATACGGATGTGCATATAGATGAGAGCTTGAAATTTGTGGAAAAACCATTGTCGATCGAGGATCGACAGGTTAAGAAGCTTCGAAGGAAGCATGTACCGATTGTAAAGGTCAAATGGGATGCCCGTAGAGGTCCCGAGTATACGTGGGAGGTTGAGTCCACAATGAAAGAAAAGTACCCTTATCTATTTCAGTAAATCTCTAGGTCGAGATTTCTTTTAAGGGGGTGAGGATGTAACACCTCGAAAATTTAAGTCTTATAATGTCTTGACACGTGTCATAACCTTCAAACGTGTGAAAGAATACGTTCGAGGGACTAAAGTTGACAAACAATGAAACTATATAAATATAAGGGTTCAAAGTGTCAACAATGAATAAATATACTTTACAATAACCCTACATGATGTTTATAACCTTAAACGAATAAATCGTGGATCATACGTAGCCAATAGTGAGAGATTACAAACTACAGGGGTTAAATTTGTCAACATGTTTAAGTTATACCTCTGAGTGACCTTTTGACAAACCCGAAGCTTTGTAACAATTAATTATGCTCACTAGAATGCACCATAAAAATTTCACAAAGTTTCGTTAACGTATGAGAAAGTTATGATAAAATACGTGTGTGAGGGTTAGAATCGTCAACATTGAAATTTAGGGTTTTTCGGGTGATCACAAAGTTACCCGAGGACTTGACAAAGATGGTATAAGCCTTAAAGACCCTATATGTTAATATTAAAGCCTCTTAAAGCAAGAAAACATGAGAAAATGACCTTTTGGGGGACCAAGGGCCAAAAGTGCAATTAAAGAAAAGTTTGGAATCTGAACCGGAGGTCCAGGCGGGCCGCGGAAGACTTAACCATATCTTACGCGGGCCGCGTCAGACATGCAGATGCAGAATAAGCTGACAGGTGCCTGTTACAGCCATTTAACCGACTTTGATCACTTGTATTGCATACCATGGGCGTCCTAAAATGGTTTTTAGGCCTAGGGACACATGTTTGACATCAGGTAACACCCCTAGACTCCTTTGGCAACAATCTATGAAGATCAAAGTTACTATATAAGGCCATTATGTGCAACATGCAACCACACTTCATCTTCTGAGCATTTGAGAAGCACAAGAGCAGGACCAAGATTTTTCTAATCATCCATTAGACACGTGTAAGTACCCTTGACCCTTCTTAATTAAGTTTAGATTAGTTTATAACCAAGAAGTCAAACCGTCGTAATTACGGTTTGACTTAACGATAAAACACAAACGGTCCAGTGTTTTATCGAAATGAAAGTTGTTATAAGTTGGTAATTATGTGGGCGATTAACCCTTAAAAGGGAACTCACTAATTCCCATCCTAACTAGGTCGTTTGTCGAGTCAAACGTTGTCCGAAAAAGTCAACAGAATCATTAAACGCATAATTAGCGATATAGAAGGCGTGTAACCTGTTTTATCATTTATATAACCTAATAATAAGTATAAGAACTTTTCTATGCTTGTTTGATTTGGCAACTTTCTGTTTTGAACCGATTCGGAACCGGAAGACGCAAAAGTTTGACTTTTGCTTTGACTTCAGTTCTGAACCGGTTTTGATAGGTTTAGACATGCCTTAAAGTTCCATTAGGACCTAGTTACATGTGTGTATAACCCTCTGCGTTTATACCACTTAAATCCTTAAGTGTCCGACGTTTCCGTTAAATGCTTAAATATGGACCATAATGCCCTTATGACCATACAACGAGAATTTTGGAAATGTGAATGTACAATAATCTTTGTTACTGATTAGTAAACATGTCCCTAAATTTTTACATCAGTTGGAGGTCTAGATTAGGAGTTATGCCTAATGACGTATTTAGAACGCTTCTTTGTAATTAAACGGCGTCATTAGCGTAAAGCCTATCTAAATCCAATTTTTGACACCAAACCTTTTACCCACTAATGTAATATAATATTTTAGGATTTTTGAAGATTTTTAATTATTTTTAAACTGATCATAAGCTAGGATTAGTACCTTGATTCGGTAAATACCGAATATACCCTTTTCGGCCATAAAATGAGTTTTACAAATCCTTTTGATACCAAACCAATTACTACTGATTTTAAATAATAAATGTAGTATTTTAAACCTATTTAACTGATCAGAAAACTCAGAATCCTATTTTAACCCGTACGTCGCTTAAAACGGCTTTATACGCGTATTAGACGCATAGTTTGAGTTTAAAAAACATTTTGTCACATAAGACTTATTACCAACTGATGTAACCTGTTAAAATAAGCTATTTTACTGAATTATTCAGACCTGAATCACAGAAGCTTAATTTATCCCTTTTATAATCTTTAAAATGACCAAAATACCCCTACGGGGCTTAATATGTGATTAAACTCGTTTTGGGCATAATGGAAGGTATCCTACTGATATCACAACATATTTAAGGCATGTTAACTTAGGAAACCTGTTTAGGACTCTTACGGTTACCCGTTACGCTTCATGCACGTTCGGTTCGGTTTATGTAACTAGTTTACATAACTTAGCCGAAACGGGTCAAACCTTATCGGTTTTATCTAAAAATCCAGAATATGTATAATATACCCATATTAAGCAAGTCTTCAAACTTGTCGGGTCTAAATCACATTCTATCCGGTCTTCGCTTAATCATGCGTACGAACCGTATATTCCTTTAAAACTAACCGGTCTAAGTTTAGACTTAATCAAAGACCCGTTAGGATTCTAATAGGTTGTTATAAACCTTCGTTCCAGAATAGGAGACCCGGTAAAAGATACTTGCAATAGCTGATTGTGATTTATACTTGCTCAGGTAAATACTTTTAACTTATTTTCCCTATACGGGCTTGGGGTACGGTATATAAAATACCGCTTGGTCGGGCATTGAATCTTTAATTGTATGATGGTTAAAGTATTGAGATGTCTCGTTTAATTTGTTTTGTTTGCTTAAAGCCTTTGGGGGGTTAATGACCATGTCCCGGATATCCCTGGCATCATTTTACGAAATGGCCACGACCTAAGCACGGGGCGTAGGCGTACGCCCGTCGGTGTCTCATATACATAATGTGGTGTGTCTATTGATCTTTAACCCGGCTCGATCCGGGCTACTGAACGCATAAGTAACATGTAATTCCTTTACAAGCATTATATTCAAATAATTATCCCAAGTTATAAAATATTATTTGTGCCTTGTGCCTTAAATGCATTTTCATAAACTCTTTTCAAAATGAGTCGGTTGATTGTATTTACCAGTGTAAACTGACGTATTTTCTCAAAAAGGTTAAGTGCAGGTACTACGCGTAATAGGCTGGCTTTTCTCCTAGCATCCACAATAAGTCTCGCAAGCTTGGATGTCATAGACTGTTGAACATTGTTTCCTTTTGTTTTTATCTACCTGTGGATTTATATTCAACTACTTGTGATACTTAATAGTACAATATTGTTTGGTTGAAATGAATCTATACTTTGCTTCCGCTGTGCATTTAAATATTGTGTTGTTTGACTATTGTGTTGCCAACCACGTCACGATACTCCCCTACCGGGCCCACCGGTGACACGTGGAAATCCGGGGTGTGACATTAAAATAAAGTTTCATCATTTAATAGTAATAAAATCCAAACATAAGTAATTCAAAAATCATCAAGTTCAGCGGAAGCGTTAACGTACCATAATGTAAATACTTTCCAAACAACCATAGTAAATAAATGTTTGATAGATAAACCCATCAATGCAACCATGACCACTCACGCCCTCCAGCCACAAGTTCCTGTTCCCAAGTACCTAACGACCTGCGAGCATGTAACAAGTCTATCAGACAAAGCTGGCGAGTTCACAGTTTTAGAAAACGTTTGTTACCAGTTGTATGTAAAACAGTTCACTGACAAATGCAAGTAATATTGTTAATATCTCAATTCCGAAAAAGACGGCTCCTGATGTACATGACTGCCCTTCCCACGTACTCCTATCCCGTACTGGGCCTGACTGGGTCATTAGTTCACATCCGTCCTATCTAGGAGCGATGTGAGGGTGCCAAACCTAAGTAGCGCTACCAACTAATACCCGTTACCCTCCAGGTAACAATATAAGGGACTTACAAGAATGATAGGTGAGAATATTAACCAATATACCTGTTTTTACCCAAAAGACTTATCCCTCCACGGCATACCCATTGATTGTCCCCAACCACTGGGACGCATGCTCGAATGTAGTGAACTCACCTTAGAGTGCTCGGTAGCATTAATTACTCGTTTAACCAAACAGTCAACCAAGTTCTACGATAATTGCACATATAACAGTCAGTTCGCATACAGCTCAGTACGTATCGCTTCTCATTCATTCATCAGATAGTGCACACCAAAAATACAAACAGTAGCATTCATCACTCCGTACACCAGTCTAATCAGTTAAACACGTTGTATGAACATTCATTAACCAAGTTTGACTTGATAATCATACAGTCCAAAACAACTACCGACCTAAACTCAAAACGACATAACTACGCATAACTTGATATAGTCCTTAAAATATACCCCGGCCCAGCGCGACCCAGACCATGTACGGCCCAATAAATAGTTAACATAAAATCACCACACTATCACTTCATTCATTAAATCTATTCGGCCCACCAGGAAGTTAACCCCATTGCATTTGTGTGGCCGGTTGGGCCGTCCGATTATAACAGCCCCGTTTCTTATTATCTATTGCAAGTGTGTGTGGTCCAAGCATATATTTATACATGTATTTAACTAAAGTATTATCAGCCATGTTGGTTCCGGCCCAACTAAACACCCATGCGGCCCACCTGTATTTCATAACCCATGCCCATATAAAACCTACTAAATTATATCAAACCAATTTACCAGCATATGGGTCAACCTACATCGGTTATTAATTCGCTAAGTATGATACGAGTGTTCAATAAGAAAATAAGGGTCTGTTTGGTATGCGGTAATGGAATGGATAAAGGAATGGAATGGACGAGGTAATGGAATGGACGAGGGAATGCAATGAATCATTACTATTCCATGTCTTGTTTGGTTACCATGTGTGAATGGAATGAATTATTATTGTGTATTGTTCGGTAGACAACAAAAACGGAGTAATAAAATCAGCGGTGAGTGGTGGTGGTGGTGGTGGTCGGTGGTAGTGATTGTAGGTGGTTATAGGTGGCGGTGGTGGGTGTCGGCTGCGGCGATGGGTGGTGGTGGTGGTGGTGGCGGGTGGCTGTGTGGCGGTGACAACGAGCGGTGGTGGCGGCAAGGTGGCCGTTGGTGGTGGGTGGCTACAAAGGTGGTGGTGGTTGCGATGGCGGTTGGTGGTGGCGGTGGTGGTGGCGGCAACGATGGTGGTGGGCGGCGGCGGTTGGTGGTGGCGGTGGTGGTGGTGGCGACGATGGCGGTGGGCGGTGGCGGTTGGTCGCGACTGTGGGTGATAACGGTGGCGAGTTGGTGGCGGCGGCGACGGTGGCTGTCGGGGTGAGGTGGTGGCGGGTGGCGGTGATGGCGTCGGTGGTGGGGTGGTGGCGGGTGGCGGCGATGTCGTCAGTGGTGGGTGGTGGGTGGTGGTGGTGGTAGGTTGTGGCGATGGTGGTGGGTTGTGGTGTTGTTGATGAATGGTGCAAGAGGGGATGTAATGGAAAAAAAACATGGGGGTTGGAAGGAATGATTTTGAGTGAATGGAATGACTTTTGGAATGGGTGATTCTATTCCATTGACCAACCAAACACCCTTTTCTTCATTCCCCTGTAATCATCCATTCCATTCCACATCTCATTCCTGCATACCAAACACTACCTAATACACTTAATCATATAGTGGGCATTTGGAATGCATATTATAACTCATTCATAATTCAGCATAAAAAAAATATAAATATCATCACACAAACTTTCACATACTAAGCATCACGTGAGTTACCCTTATAAACTAATCATCATATGTCAGACATGCTTTGAAGTTTGAATTCAATTCTCAATTGAATCTCACTGATTGGACCGAATATTTGCACACACTCCTTTAATTGGACCTCTTTGATCTTTCACATGCATTCTAATTAATTGATTGAGATATGGGCCGAACACTCAAGGTAACCTGATTGGACCGATAAGCTACTGTTATATCCAAGTCTATTATGAATCACACATCAATCATCATATATATTCGATATCAACCCCTTTTCATACACAACACAAATTTACAACCAATAACATCACAACTTCAACACATATGTTTATATGATCAGTCTAGGCAACAATTAACCAATACTATAAAATCAATCATTATCACACAACCATGAAATCGATAAGTGAGGATAACTAACCGAAAATCTGCTTAATCGAGATGCAAACACAAACAGGGGGGGGGGGGGGGGGTCTTGCTACTGCCGCAATTCGGTTAGAGGGGGGTGGAGTAGGGTTTGTTTATTTGAGTTGTGTGTTTATTAGATTACGTGTTATGTAAATATAACATTCTAACCTCCCTAACCGACCCTTATCAAACAACCGGCCCATTGCCAAACCCTAAGTAGCACTAGAACGGGTACGGGATCGGGGTACGGGGACGATACGGGAACGAGGAACGGGAAAACTCAAAATTCCAAGATACGGGTACGGCAATAAAAAATATAAAAAAATAAAAATACATTAAACAAATTCCAAAAATACTACATCTTCCAAAGGTAATTAATTATCAATAATCAAATCATTTTCAAATTCCGGTTCATCTAGTGAGAGATCGGCAATCGATAGAGAATTAGAGATGATGACACGTGAGAGTTTAGAGATTAGAGAAGTCGAATATGATAGGTCTATTTATTTAATGGCCGGTTGTGGAATTTGAAAGGGTAAAAACCCTAAAAATAAATGGAAACGGGCTGGATACTTCTACCATATACGTCCCCGACATTGGAAACGTTTAGGAAACGTCCCCGACGAGTACCCATGGTGTTTCCGTCCCCGACAAGTACCCGAGACGGGTACGGCAACATAAATGGAGTCCCCGTGCTACATAGGCCAAACCTGATTGGGCTCATACAGCTAAGGCCACACATTGGTGTGTTTGTTTTCAAACCATAACCGGCCCAACTATGATGCCCACTTGGCCCGAACAAGATTTCGATATGCAATGTGTTCAGACTGTGCTACGGGTGTATGTGTGAAGATGCGGCCGGCCCAAATAACAGTCGGTTAATTAAACACTAATCCTAACTTAACCGAGTTATACAAGCAACGAAACATCTAAACTAACCAAGTTAAACAAGCAAACGCGCGAGCATACTTAGCTACAATGTAAACCAATCGTGACAGAAAGTGATTCGGAATTAGAGACACACCTAAAGATTACGGGTCGTCACAGATGTACTAGGGGCTATAGGGCTAGATTCTACAACAGTAGAAACAGTGTATGGATAGATTGTGTATGTGCAGCACTGTCAAAGAAAGCAACAAGAGCATTTTCATCTTGTTGTCACTGTTCCCCCTCAGTTTAGTTTCTCTTATTTGGTTGTCCAATCACCAATCATCATTTTCTTCAATCAACTAACCTTCCAAGAAAGAACAATGGTATTTCTTCAACATTAAGATCCATCTGATCATACCCTTATATGTTTGGATATCTAATACAGGATTATTAGGCTGTAATGTGATAGGTTAAGTTGCGGGTGTAATTGTATGAATTGCGCTATTGCAGTGTTTCTTGCTTCTAACTAGGTGTTTATTTGTTTATACATGTTTTTTTTGTCTAACGTTAGAGGGTGGGCCTTGGAGCAACTAATAAGGTTTTTGCTTTGAGACCTTAAGGTAACGGGCTTTAACCGCAGGAAATGCCCTCCTGCATAAAGTGTAGGGTAATTAGGTTGTGTACATTGCGATCTGGCCCCTCCCTAGACCCACCGCAATTGTAGGAGCTAAGCCAAGCACTGGATATGCCCTTTCTTTGTCGTACATTAAAAGTACGTGGACATTTTTGGCTAATTAGTTTATGAAACTCTTTTGTTAAGCCAAGTTGGTGAGATGCTTAGTCTAGACTGAAACCAAAAAAGCCGAAAGGTCTATACGTTATTGCCATAAGTTTAGTAAATTAAGTGGAATCGCAAAATGATATTACAACCCTCAATCAAGGTGGTAAAGGGCATTTGTTTAATAAGTGAGTTAGTGTTGATTGCCTTAAAAAATAAATGTGTCAACCATACTAGACTCGAGGTAGAATGCAATGATTAAAGAGTAGTAAACGGGGATGAGAAGTCAAATCTCTTTCCTTAAGTCGTATGTTCGATGTATAAATTGTTACGAATTCTTCTCATATATAAGTTCATGATTTTATCATGTGCTAGACTTTGATATCAAGTACAATTACAATACATATAAATTCTTGCAATCTTGAAGTAAGATTATTAATGTTCACAATTAGATGTCGGAAATGAATTAAATTTGACCCTGTCCTATCATGTACGTTTGGGTGAGAGAGGGAGAGAGATGTTTTAGAATTCAATTTAGGGGAGTACGGAGAGAACAAAAACAAAGTTGTTCAATTCTCAACATTGTGTCATAAACTACTATTTAATCAATAGATGAACCCGTGCTTTAACACAATAGATTCTGATTTTAAAACGATAATATCTACTCAATTATAACATTAAGAAATTATATATTTTTTCTTTTACCTTTTTAATTTTATGTCTACTCAATAATAACATTAAGAAATTATGTATTTTTTATTTTACCTTTTTTATTTATTTCTTTGTTAAATTTCAACTAGTACTTAGGACTCATGTGTTGCGTCGGGACCGTTAAATCAAACAAAAAATAGCCGCAAAGACGTTGAAACATGCACATGCGTTACAGTGTGTTAATTTGCAAAAAAGAACAAAACGTAAATCATTACAAAGAATAACTAACTCAACTTACGACCTGTACGTTATGACGTGGCCATTAAACCAGAAAAATAGACGTAAAAATATTGAATCGCACACGTATGTTGAATTAAATACCAAATATAAAACATTTTTTTTTTTTTTTAAATTATAACATAAAGGGTAAATTACTTTTTGAGTCCATGTGTTTTATGAGTTTTAACTAGTTGAGTCCAAAGGTAAAAAGTTTAACGACCTGAGTCACCATAAGCATTTTCTTTAATCATTTGAGTCCAAATTTCTAACACTGTTAGAATTTTTTGGTTAAGTATTGTTAAATGACCAAAATACACTTATAATTAAAAAAATAAAATAATAAATGCCCCTATATTAAAAAATAGAAAAACAAATACCCACTATATCACTGCACTCTTCTCTTTCTCTCAAAACAATCACTACCATAACCATCATACACCTCCTCACCTGCAACCATACACCACCATCATATCAGAGCACCGTCGGACAACCATCAAAGCCCTACCTTTGACACCATCATCACCATCAAAACCCCACCTTCAACACCATCAAAACCCCACCTCCGAGAGCACCGTCGTCACCATCTCCACCTCCATCACAACCTCCTGATTCTGATTCACTGCAAGTTCTTCAATCTCCGCAAGTCTAGATCTAGGATATCAACAAACTCATGATCCGGACAGTCACCTAGGGTTTTGAGAACAGATCGAGTTTCGCCATTGCTTTAGGAAGTTGACCCGAGTTCTGCGATAATACGAGATCCTTCACTGAAGTTGCTCCTCTGATTTCAACAGGAATGTGCACCTCTTTGACTCGGGTTTATTTTGCTGTTTGCACCAACCATCTAGGCTCAACTTCGACGTAACCATCGACACACCTACTACCACTCGCCGACTTTCCGATCGATCCAATTTTCCGGTAATCTCCTCAATTATCTTCTCTAAACATACAATTCGTGTACATTTCATTAACTATCCGACTGTAATCTGTTAGAATTAAAGGAATCACAAATTGCAATAAGATATGTCAAATTTGTAACCCTAATTTCTAATTAAGATCGATAGCAACATGATTTAAGAAGGAGGCAACACGAGGGAGAGTAATTGGAGAAGATTTTGTACTTTTTTCTAGTTGATTTGCCTTTTCCAGCTCAGCTTTTAGTCGTTGGGCTCAGTGAAGGACTCATTACTTTCACAAGGTAATTCGTTTTAACTTGTGATTGAAATGGTTTGGATTTTTGGCAGAAATATGTAAATTTGGTTTGGATGTGTTTTTGCAGAATTTTTTCACCTGAAGCAGCTTGTGAGGTTATAGAAGCGGAAATGCATTCGCATGTGTTCTTTGAGGCAGAGCCTGATATTTAGATGGTAATGGTAAGTGTGTTTTTTATGTAAAACATGATTAATGGTTGTAATTTATCTTGATGGTTTTAGTTTTTACAAAGATTCGGCAGTTGTGGTGGCAGTGGGGCGGCGGCGGCGGCGGTGGTGTTTAAATTTATTATATGTTAAAAGTTTATGCATTAAAGACTTGTTCCTTGTACTTATGTGCATATAAGACTTGTACTTTGTGTGTAAATGACCAAATTACCCTCATAGTTAACAGACTTTGTGGATGGAGTTAGAAATTTGGACTCAAATGGTTAAAGAAAATGCTTATGGGGACTCAGGTCGTTAAACTTTTTGCTTTTGAACTCAACTAGTTAAAACCAATAAAACATAGGGACTCAAAAAGTAATTTACCCTAACATAAATATCTAAGGTAAAGAATCAAATGTATTTTAAAAAGGAGTTAATTACGTAGTTAGTCTCTATGATTTACACTAAATAACAATTTAAGGTACTAATAGTTTAAAATCACGTTTCAACGTACTAACTTTTCATTTTTTTAACAAAGTAAGGTACTAACGTTAGTTGGC
Organism: Helianthus tuberosus; assembly: GCA_030545235.1. Taxonomy (NCBI): domain Eukaryota; kingdom Viridiplantae; phylum Streptophyta; class Magnoliopsida; order Asterales; family Asteraceae; genus Helianthus; species Helianthus tuberosus. The sequence goes on from CM060395.1 coordinate 24,286,612, forward strand.
TGTTAATTAATAACCCTGACACCCTCACGTGCCATAAACATGAGGTTATAATTGTCATTCACTCAAGTTCTGTGCTTTCCCTCCCAATTTATAACCCTAACAAGTTCTTTTCCCCTTTCCTCGATCTGAAACCCTAATTCCAGCCGTAACCCCTTAAAAAATCAAAGACATCAGGATGGTTATGTGCAAGTGTAGTAGAGCAGCATTGATGAAGACATCGAAGACCTCCAAAAACCCTGAACGAAGATTTTATACATGCCCACAAATGGTAAGTATTTGATGCCATATTACCTAATTCGTGTATTTGTAACTAATTCACTGAATTTATGTATTTTCAGAGATCAAAATGTAAGTTTTTTGTGTGGATTGATCCTCCGGTTAACTCTCCTCCATCCCTAAAATTAGGGCTCCATAATCCCCCAAATCACAGTTCGAGCATTGAAAACAGATTTGAAGAACTGAAGCATGAAATTAGAAGAAAGGATGCAACATTACTGATGAGTTGGTGTATACTTGTAGACATTTTAGTGTTAATCCTTGTGGTTGTTTTGATCAGTCTTCTTTTAAAGCCTTTCTAATGTTAATCCATGTGGTTGTAATGAAATGTGAACCTGTCACTTGGTTGTAATGAAATGTTAATCTGTGTTTTGGTTGTAATGAAATGTTAATCCATGTGGTTATGAAATGTTGTAATGAAATGCTTTGCATATTGTGCAAATTGACCATAACATGCCTTTAAAACCTGACAAGGCATATACTGACAAATGAAATAGTAATCTGTGCTTTGGCTGTAATGAAATGTTAATCCATGTGGTTATGAAATGTTGTAATGAAATGCTTTGCATATTGTGAAAATTGACCATAACATGCCTTTAAAACCTAACAAGGCATAATACTGACAAGGCAAACTGACCATAACTTGCCTTTAAGTTCCTGCATGGCCTGGGTATTATAAGAATTGACCATAAGTTGCTTTTAAAACCTGACATGAAACTTGACCATAACTTAGGCATAATACTGGCAATGGTTATTATAATTACCTAGCTATAAGCATAAAAACCTGACCATAAGCATTACTTAACCATAGATAAACAACTTAGGTCTTTTACAAAAACCATATCCAAGTTTTACAAAAACCTTAAGCATTACTTAACCATACATAAACCTGACCATAAGCATTACACCTATTTCTATGTTCCAAATAGATCAAGACAAAACACAAAATAACCACTTAAAGTTTCAGCAGCCTAAGAACATCAAAAAGCAAAACCAAATATCATATTTAACTAGATTGAGCAATAGTTGACCCTTGTCCAGTGCACCTTCTTTTATTGTGACCATTTCCTCCACAGTTTCCACATATCACTGTCTTCCATTTCCTACTCAACTTCCCATCTTTAACCATGCTATCTCCTGCTCCATTGCATCATTTATTCTCATCTTCCTTGGTCTGCCAACTAGTTTGTGGTACATTGGTTCAAGGAGTTTAGTACTACAACGTGCCCTAGGCCATATGCTTCTTCCATTGATTGGGCCTATTTTGTATGAGTATACCTTCTTCCATCTTGACAACCAATAGCACTCATTCACCCATCTCTCTGGTATGTCAACTTGTGTAAACAAAACAAAAGTCATTAACTTTAAATCATTTGCAGCCACCTCATTTGCAGTAAATGACAATACCTTTAAACCATTTGCATCCATATCCCAGTTGGTGGCAATAGCATTTGTACGAGGCATTTCCCTTATTTCCCACATCCACAACATACTGATCTCCATATCTTTCACCAAAGTAACAACTAACTTGATACTTAGGACCACCATTCCACTTCACACTTAAGTTAGCTGCATATTTTTTGACAAGCTCAAAATGCTCTGCGGCTTTTAGAGTCAACACACCATCAGTTTTATCAATAACCTTCAGCACATTGACAATCCTTTTCATGTAATACTCTCTAACATATTCAAGAGCACTGATAATGGGCATATCCCTGCCTGTTAACATAATCACATATTAACTAAACTTGCATCAAATATAATCTCATATATTCATTAAACACATATTAACTAATCGTACATACCATCCACCAATCTTCCATTAAACACCTCACACAAATTATTTAACAACACCTCAGTCTTAGCCCTACTTGTTAACATGTTCAAAACAACTTAAGTTTATATTTGATTAAACAACCCAGTAATGATTAAACAATTGAATAACAATAAATATTATACCTGAAAAGTGACTTCTAGTCCAATGAACTGCTGGAATCTGGCTTAGATATTGATGAGCATCAGGGTTCATCAATCTCATTTCCTCCATTTTTGTCTTGGAACTGCTCAACTGTAGTGGTTGTAGCTATGGCCCACAACATGTCTTTGTATGCCTTTCCCCTCTATTGTAACCTGAAATTCTGATGAATGTGTCTAACACAATATCTATGTTATACACTAGGGAAAACATCAGCAATGGCTATGATAATTCCTTTCTGCCTATCTGAGATAAAAGTGAAATTGGCATTCAAAGGTAATTCAAGATCATCCCTTAAAAGTTCCAAGAACCATGTCCAGGAATCTTTTAATTCTACCTCAGCTATAGTATATGTCAGTGGGTAGATCCCATTATTGGGATCCATAGACACAGCAGTCAATAGTTGACCAGGGAATGGCCCCTTCATAAAAGCTCTATCCAAACCTAGAAATTCTCTTTTGCAAGCCTCGAAACCCTCCTTCAATGGACCAAGACAGACGTGCACCCTTCTGAAAATCCTGGTATTTGAAGAAGCATCAATATTAGATGGTTCAAGATTAATTTTAAAAGTTGTGTTAGGTTTGTTCTTTGTAGTTCAAGGCCATAATCTCTTAGCAGCCTGCATTGCTAGGTGTAATCACCAATCACATGCTTTGCAGCCATATTTTTGGCCCTAAATGCCTTCATTGTTGAAACTTCCATCATAAATTTCCTCTGCAACTGATCCTTGATAGCCTTTATTGGGATTTTAGGGTTTGATTCAATATCCAACATTATCTCCTTGGATATCCAATCAGATGTGAAGTGCCTTGAAGATCTTGTTTGAAAACACTTATGTTGTGGGTTATAGGAACAACCCATGTAGGTTCATCTTTAAGTTTAGCTACATACATTACCTAAGGACATTTATTAGGGGTTTCTTTTGTTAACCTACCCCCATCTTTTTTACTTTTATTGCATTCTCCCACTTTTCCCAGATTCTCTTTTGACTGACTTTTAGTTGGGCCATTATCTTCAGTTGGGCCTTCATTCTCTTGGGCCCTTTCAAAGTCAGGAATTGTGCCTTTGCATTGGGCTCTTATCCTTTCCTAATCATTCCTATAGAAAATAATCTCTCTCCTTGTTTCTATTGCATGCCTTCTGATGAGGGTCTTCACCTCTGAATTATCACCAAAAGTTTGTCCTACATAAAATGCACATTTTTCCTTACCTGCTTTTTGTTGTTTCCTAATCCTCCTAAATGCCTTTTTCCTATGCTTTTCAATGGGAACTTCTACTTCTGATTCAGATGTGCCAAGGGAATCATTGTTAAGATATTCTTCATCTAAGGGATCATGTTTAGTATCATCCACATTTGTTTCAGTAGCATTATGGTTTTCTTTTTCATTGTTCATCTTATCCTTAGCCTGGAACTTGTCATTAAACTGACTCATATCAACTTCTACCTCAAACACCTCAATTTCCTTATCTACAGTGTCCTCATCACCACTATCCTCATTATCATGTTCAGCCTTTTCATTCTGTTTAGCCATTTCATTCTGTTCAGCTGGCCTTACATAAGGTTTTAACACACCAGCAAATATATTATCATCACTAAACAAGTCATTAACAGAAGCATCAACAGTCTGTCCTGTCCTGGGATATTCTCAACATCTTCGTTAATAAACTTCTCATTCCTATTTTCAACATCATCCATATCAAAGTCTACATTCACTGTTACATCTTCATCTAATTTATGTGCATTCTTAATATCATCTACATAACCATCATTCGCTGTTACATCTTCATCTACTTTATGTGCATTCTTAAGATCACCTACATTACCATCATTTACTGTTACATCTTCATCTACTTTATATGAATTCTTAAGATCATCTACATCTTCAGTTGCAATGCCTAAACCATGCTCAACATATACACTTATAACTTTGGAACCTTGTAGCACATATTGATTCAAGCCATGTACATCATCATCAGCGATTAAAGACATAAGACCAGTATGTACCTCACTACCAGGAACCAGATAATAAAAATGTTGAACATCATCTTGTGAATACCTCACAACCTCATAGCGTCGTTGACATCATGGATGCAAAACATGTCCGTATCCATGAAATCAACATACATTAGCTTGTTTTGTAGCAAAGATTTTGATTTTTGATTCCAAATTGCCCATCGTAGTGTATCTTCAGAGAAAATAATCCTTTTTGTCTACCTAAAAACAACATTCGTCGTTTTTTAGAACATGAAAACTATGAAAATCCATTGTCAATAGCATTCAAATAAGTATCATTAAGTAAGTGACGTATCGTATTTGACTTCGTTGTCAAATGGTTCATCTTCTTGCCTCAGAAGATCCATTGATCAAACCCTAGAAATCAAGGGTTTCTTCGATTTGGGTTTACAGAGTATAGGAGCTTGAAATTGTAGAGTCTGATGGTTGAAGAGGGGTTTTATAATAAGCATTTAATTTGAGTGAATGACAATTATACCCTCACGTTTATGGCATGTGAGGGTGTCAGGGTTATTAATTAACAGCCAAATAACGTTAATACCTTACTTTGTTAAAACATGAAAAGTTAGTACCTTGAAACGTGATTTTAAACTATTAGTACCTTAGATTGTTATTTAGTGTAAACCACGGGGACTAACTACGTAATTAACTCCTTAAAAAGTTAGTTGAAAATGGTAAGTTTCTTTCAAATTGTGATCACCCACATTAATTACTAAAAACACACACAAACTCATGCACAACTAAATGTACCATGTGTGTGAAAATATGTAAAAAGTCAAATGGCGTGTGTGAATAGAAGGCCTAGTAAAACTACCTCACATTCCCATTTTTACTAAAAAAAACACAAACTCATGCATTCCAAATGTACCATGTGCGGGTTATGGAGGTGTTGAGCCCAAAGAGGAAAATTTTAATGGTTTAGATGATTATGGAAGTGTTAATGGGATATGACGCAAGCAACATAAATTTACCAGATCGAGAAACAAAAGTAAACGGGCAGACAAGAGAAAAAACCTAGCCATAGCTAAAGCAAGACGGCCATCGCATAAATACTTACTCGTAGTTGCTTCAATTGAAAAATACTCTGGAGAAAAAAGTCTTTTGAAGAGGTTGTTGTTCATTTGAAGGCTTATGATGAGTGAGTAAGACCCAGAAACATAACTAACTGAGGATACTTAAGGTAAGTTGTTGTTCCATCGTAATGTTTTTTTAGTTTAGACAGATAAACGATGGCAATTATCGTCAACAAGGCCATGGATGGGCTAACTGAGAGATAGAACAGTTCATGGTAGGGTCTTAAGTTGGGGAACATGAAAAAATCGTGAGGGTCAACTTGGTTGAAGCAACAACCAACGATAGGAATGATAAAAGAATCCGAGCCTGGTGGAAATGCCCAAAAGACAAAACAATAGGAACGGGTATCTAGGTATAGGTTTGGAAAAAAAAATTGTGAGCATGGGATATGTATGAGAATGGGTGAAACCCGGCCCGATTACCTAAAATTATATACCTGAATCCTTTACCCGGAAAGCTTTAATTTTTATCATTATTTTCCTTTTACCCTTCTCTATTAATGCTCCATTCTAGTAGTTTCATTACATATAAAATAAACTTTTCTTTTAAATATTTATTTTGATGATATTATTTGTATACTACTAAGTAGAAAATCAGAATGAAATTTACACATTTTATGATGATAACGATGTGCATGTCATTAGTCATAGTTTAATTTATTATAGTTGTTAAAAAATAAAGATGTATAAAAATCATAATTAAAGAAAATATTGTCCTTGGAAATCACGAGTATTTTTTTAACGAACTTATTGGTATAAACCTGCGTGTATGTTCTGTACCCAACCAACACCTTACAAGTATTGGGTCGGTTATAAGAAATGGTTTTATAATGGGGTATAAGATTGAGACTGTCAATACCCGGCTCATTTTCGAAAACCAATGAAATGACAAGACAAGTCAAGTCAAGGATTCAGTTGTTTTATCGATGTGGAGATATTGGTCACTTTGCATATGAATGCACAAACTGACAACCAAAGGAAAAAACAGCTAACCTGGCTCAAGAGATGAGCCGGCGTTGCTATGACGAAGAAACAGGTACGCGTTAGGATTTAGGGGGAGAATGAAAAGATTAATCCTAAAAGTTTCGATAATGACAAAAATGTTAATAGGTGGAGTTGTTTTGGGTTATCTAATTAATGGAGAAAGAGAAAGTAAGATAATGCTTAGTATAGTTTAATAATTAAAGCTTATAAGTGTTTATCAGGTTTGTTTAAGGTTGCTTATTAATTTTAACAAATAATAAGTCTAGAACGAGTCTTGTTTAGCTAGAATGTTCGTTGTAGGGGCTGAAGTTGGGGAAAATGAAAAAGTCATGAGGGTCAACCTGGTTTAAGCATACCCAATGATTGGAATGATAAAAGATTCCGAGCCTGATGGAAATACCCGAAATCCAAAACAATAGGAACGAGTATCCAAATATAGATTGGAAAAAAATATTTTGTGTGTATGGAATTAGGTGATATCCGAATCCTTTACCCGGAAAACTTTAATTTTTATTTTTATTTTCTTTTAACCCTTTTCTATTAATTCTCCATTCTAGTAGGTTCAATAGATAAAAAAAATTAACTTAGACTTTTTTTTTAAATATGTATTTTGATGATATTATTTGAATTTATATGTTACCAAGTACAGAATCAGAATGAAATTTACACACTTGATGTGCATATATGTTAGTATAAGGAATTAGTTGAGGGATATAATTGTAATAGTCATAAGAGGAGGGACTAATATGTAATAAGTGATGCTGGTAGTTATAGTTGGTTATAAATGAATAACAACCCCAAGCAAAGAGTAGGCTTGATTTCATGAACCCCTGATGCCACTGCAATGCTCTTCCTTCTAAATGGACTGCTGCATATCTCACCTTATATCTTTCTGGTGTGTCATCAATTGAAAAGAAATGTTCACACTTGTACAACCATCCTTCTACATCATCCCCATTAAACTTGGGAAACTCCACTTTGGTCCACCTATTGTTGCACAATCTATCATTATCAACTCTTGGCATCATTGTTCCTTGCTGTTTGGTGTGTGTCGGGTGTATTATGTTTTTCTTTATATTTTAAACCCTTTTTAACACATTAGTCAAGTTTTAAATTTCTAAAACACGATATTCTACTAACACTAAACACATACATGGGCAAGTGCACCCTCGTGAGCGTAGTATAGCGTTGGCAAGATACCGAGGTCGTCCAAGGACACAAGAGCTTTTAATACCGGTTTATCCTCAACGTCTAATCAAATCAAAAGTTTTAGAAAAGGTTTTAAACAATGAAAAATAAAAAATAAAATGCTGAAAAATAAAAACAGATAGACAAGATGAATCACTTGGATCCGACTCGCCTTTAATGTAACCTTTGATGATTTCCGCACTTTTGCACTTTTTAAGAGATTATCTTAATTATAGTAGTAGGCCCCTCCTTTGAATGTGACGTTACCCCCAACCCAGTGGTTTGAGTCAGCAAGGATACAATCCCAAAGGGTCGGAATATTGGAAGATAATTAATTAAGTTATTAATGCGTAATGTGGTAGGCCCCTCTTTTGAAGGTGACGTTACCCTCGGCTAAGTGGTTTGAGTCAGCAGGGATACAATCCCAAGTAGCCGGGTTAATGTATTAATAGTAGTTTACATATGAGGAGATCAAACCATTCGCACCCCCGCCATCCAATACCAGTGGGTATTGAAAGAGGTCCTAGTAAGCTTGACTCAGGTCCTTGCAGGATCAATACACTGAATAAGGCAAGAACCTTACCAAACCATTCCCTTAACCCCCGACCAGGTAGCCAACATATCTCTACATAGACCGTAGAGATATGAATGGTGAAAATCTTTTATTTTATATGGACAGTAAAATAACGCCAAGACACCACGGACAAATGATAAGGAAGTTTCACCTTCAACATAAGAAACTAGCTATTAAAGTCATTAATACAAAACCAAATAAAAAATGCGAAAAGATTAAAAATCAAAAGTATTTCATTAAATGCTTGTCTTCACCAAGTGATGTAAGAGACTTAGGCAAACATGACCTTTGATTGTCAAGAACTCTTACTATCAATCTTGGATCCCGAGACTACTATACACACTCTAAGGTGGATGATGGATGATGGTGGTGGATATGGGTGTTGGGATGGTGGTCGAGTGTAGGTGAAGTGGGAGAGAGGTGGTTTGCCAATGGATGCCTTTGAAGTGAGCCAAGCACCCCTATTTATAGCCTTTACAGAAGCCCGGACACGGCTCCATGTCTGTTGGACACGGCCCCGTGGCCATCCACTTTCTCTTTCTTCATTAATTACAATTTGTCTGCATTAGCTCCCCACGCCCCCGTGTTCGCTGGGCACGGCCCCGTGTGCAGAAGCGTATCTGTATTATCAAGATTTGCAAGATTCTGCGAATCTTAGCGTTGACGACGGCCCGTGTTGAGCTGGGCACGCCCCCGTGCTGGGAATAGAAGCTTCTATTGCTTTGTCTTTTCTGCAGACATCTGGCCACGCCCCCGTGTCCGCTGGGCACGGGGCCATGGTCAGCCTTCTGTTCTCTTGTTTTTGCTTGGGAATATGCTGTCGAGGGGTCGGGCATGCTGCGATTATTCCTTTTCTTTGTATTTATGTTAGATTTGGCTGCATATTTGTTCCTTTTGTTCAATTAAGCTCATTTGGTCCTGAAAATACAAAAGGAAGACAAAAGTACACTTTTTCCAACATTAGTACTAAAAAGGAGTTAGTTTTATGCCTTATTTGATGTAATTTATATGTTGCATTTTACACACATCACTGTTCTATTCTTGCAAATGCAGCCTGCAACTGTTCAAAGGCTGTCTTCAAACTCATTAGCCCTTCTTGAGTTTGTGAAGTGAATTCATCCAGTCTACTAACATCTCTAGCAATACGGTCAACTTCTTGATTTCTTGTCATCATTGTTGGAAGATTTGAACAAAGATTGAAAGAATTTAATACCAAACAACAATTGGTTGTAATGGATTAGAATGATCACAAATTGATCAATCTAGTGAATGGAATGAAAAGAATTGATTCGAAAATTAAGGAGATTTGATGAAGTAATATGGAATGGAATGATCACAAATTGATCACCCCACAGAGTCTGGAAATTGAATGAATTGAAGATGATGAAGAAAATGATCGGAACGAATTGAATGGTGACGGAGAAGATGATCGGAATGAAGTGGTTGCCGGAATCTTGAGCTTCGAGAATCAGTAGCTCTGATACCAACTGTTAGCCTAATTCGAGAAACAGAGAAGAGAGGGAAAAAACCCAAATCAAGCCTACTCTTAGCTTGGGGTTGTTATTCATTTATAACCAACTATAACTACCAGTATCACTTATTACATATTAGTCCCTCCTCTTATGACTATTACAATTATATCCCTCAACTAATTCCTTATACTAATAATATCATTAGTCATTGTTTGATTTATTATAGTTATTAAAAAATAAAGATGCATATACTAGATTTAAATAACCTCAACTTTTACTAATTGGTCGATAAAACTCTCAATTTTTTTATTTATACACCAGCACTCCTCCCAACTTTCAACTTATTGACCGATAACACTCCCTAGCAAATTAAACCCTAACCTAGTTTTTTTTTTTTTTTTTTTTTTTTCTGATGTAGCCCTTTTTGCTGACGTGGCAGCTGATGTGACATTTTTTGGTGATGTGGCAGCTCATGTGGCATTTTTTTTATGATATGGTAGCTGACATGACATTTTTGATGATGTGACAGCTAACATTAGCAGACTATGTTAGGGTTCAGTTAGCTAGGGAGTGTTATCGATCAATAAGTTAAAAGTTAGGAGTGCTTGTGTAAAAATTGAAAATTGGAAGTGCTATGGAGCAATTAGGTAAAGTTAGGATTTTTTAAATCCAATATCCAAAAAATTTATATACATCTTAAAACTAAAATTAGGTGGCTAATTAGCTGTTAGCTTTTCATAGATCGAAGGATTGGTAATAAAGAATGGATCAATAATACATTTGCTTTTATGTGATCATTATTCACATATGGTATTGGCTTACTAAAATTAATTATCTACACATAATTTAATATATAATATCTTAAAAACAAAGGTCGGTCCTTACACTTTCTAAATTGATACCTACATCTCTTATTCTTTAAGTAAGTTACACATTCAATTTTAAATTTTGATAATTAACAACATCGAGTCTTCTAACTTTTCTACATAAAACCTTGACACCTCATTTTGTTTAAATTACTTTTAAAACTTTAGACCGCAACACGCGACACGTTATTATACATTTTTTTATCCATGCCTAACCACGTTCATTTCTAAATTACTTTACGACTTTACACTGTAACAAACAAGACATATGTAGGTCCGGCTAGGGGAGGATCTAGTCGCCTAATCCTTGTGTACAAACCAACCCGGTTGTGCGGAATCCAACCGGGAAAGCAAACCGAGACGGAACACGTAAAAACACGACACGCAGATATCACCGTTAAACACCACTGTATTATAACGATAAAAGGGTTCGGTTACAATCCAATGTTTACAATGCTCTTTGTAAACTCTCTCTAGTGTGTGTGTGTGTGCTCTGTTCTTTCTCTCTGAAAATCTGTGTGTTCTCTCGTGTCTACCGAAACAGAACAAATGAAACCTATTTATACTAACAGACACACATACATGTGACGAAACAGAAGACAGGCGACGAATCAGAATCATGGTCGACGAAACACATCTGTTTCGTCGACTTCTGGGCTGATTCGCCGATGTGGCCTTTGGCCCAAACAGTTGAGGCCCAATTCCTGTTTCGCCATCTTCTCTCAGCCCAAGGACTTTAATGTTGAGCCCAGTCCTTGTCTTTTCTCTGGTGTCGGCTTGAGGTCTTGAACATGACGGAGGAAAGTCATCACATGATAAGCCGTGCTGAGTCGCGTCGAGTCGCGTCCATACTCTTGAATTAAGACGAGTCGAGTCGCGTCCATAAATATGTATCAACAAACTCCCCCTTGGACGCTACTCGCGAGATTATCTTCTCATATCTTCTATGTCGGAGGATCTTCAAAGTCTTCACGTCTTGAAAGTAGAAAGTGTATCAACAAACTCCCTGTTTCATGTAAGAAGTGTGTTGACAAACTCCCCCTTAACATAAGCTCCCCCTTGAGTTATGCTCGTGAAAGTCTTTATCTTTATGAAGTGAGATCCTTGTGGTGTTGAAGGTCAGCGGCAACTCCATCATCTTTGTCTTTTGAGTGCCTTCACGTCGTGTCTTCATTCCGAAGCTTGTCAACGACCATGTTCTCCTAGCCTTTAGAATCTGCACATGCAAGAAATCTAAACGCGTAATGAGAACAACCGCTTGGAATATCATAACATAACCAACCGACACACGTGAGACCATTGTTCAAGCAAACACCGTCCGACAGTTTGAAAGTTTAAAGTATTTTATCAAATTCAATTTTAACTTTCAAAACTTTGCAAATTTCGACCGTTTATGAAGATTTAGTCATTTTCGGTTTTCGTTCAGGTTTCAGGTAACGAAGACTCGAGTTCCAACATCGTACGATCGAAAATAAAATAGAAATAAAATCTTTTTGGATTTTATAAAGTTTATATTAAAACAAACTTAAAATCTTTTTGGTATTTTTGAATATTTCAAATGTAAAGACTGAAAGCAGTAAATAAATATATACAAACATTCTTTTTGCGAGTTTCGAGGGTAAGAGAATCATATCAGTTTACGGTCATGCCAAAACGCTCTTGTTGTTCAATTAGTTAACATTAAGATAAGCATCCTATAACAATTATCGGTATTGTTGTCCACATAAGCTCAACTTATCAGATGTAATCATGGCGAGGGGATACGTTAAGGTATGATTTATACTTACCGACCGGTGTTCATCCACATCACGACACATTCCCGTATCAAGGTATGCACGAGGGTTCATCTTACCGGTGAGTATACCGATTATCATCTGTTTGACCGTATATGATGTGAGATTCTCACTTATTTTGATTGAAAACAAGCCCTATGTGATATAATCACTTATTGATGAGGAACTTGATTTTCGATGCATGAGGGCACAGGAGCAAGTCCGTGAACAGGTCAGTACTTTCGTACAGCAGAGAGACGAACTTGACTCCCGAAAAGAATTTGTGATATATTATCACTTATTTGTTTGGACATGTGATTGTTGATCACTTATTGAGGTCGAATGCAGTATGTACACGTATGTATAGTATCATGGAAGATCTAGACTTGCGTCCCCGTTATTTTTCGGTAAAAGATACAACCATGATACCCAGATGATAAGCAGCATAAAGACCGAATATCTCAGAACCTCGGCAATCTCTCAAACGAAATTTCGGTACTAAGACCATATGCCAATGAATGGTTCCCACCTGGTCTTCAGTCGATTTAAGTTTATATCACCCTGCACACTTTAAAATGATTGTGAGCCTACCGATACATCTTATATAGAGCTGCTTATCGCTTTTCATTTTGCATTTCAGTTTAAAAGAGGTTTGTAAAGACCACTGATGTACTATCATTTTCTCTTTTTCTCGCCAGGAAACTCATTTTTGCTTTTCTATTGTTTTTGTGTTTTTGAAATTTTTCGATGTTTTTGGATTTTCAAATTTTTGGATTTACTCCCCCTAAAATCAATAAACTAAGACAAATTTAAAACACAAAGGTATTTACAAAAATGATTTTCCGATGTTGGTTTTACTCTTGCTTGACCTTAATGCCGTTTACCAATAAAAGATAGTCAAATCTTGATTTGTCAAAAGCTTTGGTAAAAAGATCGGCACGTTGGTCATCGGTGTGGACGTAAGCAACATCGATTAGCCTTTTCTCAAAGCAATCACGTATGAAATGATACTTAATTTCGATGTGCTTAGTCTTTGAATGCTGCACAGGATTTCTAGTGATCTGTAAGGCAGCAGAATTATCAACGTAAATAGGAGTAGTTAGGAATTCAAAACCGTAATCACGCATTTGTTGTTGGATCCACAGGACTTGGGAGCAACAACTTGAGGCAGCAATGTATTCAGCTTCGCATGTTGATGTAGCGACGCACGTCTGCTTCTTGCACTGCCATGTGACTAGGCGATTTCCCAAAAACTGACATCCAGCCGTTGTGGATTTGCCGTCGATTTTGCATCCGCCAAAATCAGAATCACTGAATGCGATCAAGTCAAAGTTATTATCCCTAGGGTACCATAGACCGGTGTCAGGGTAACCCTTCAAATAACGAAAAATCCTTTTTACAGCTGCAAGATGTGAGGCCTTCGGGTTAACTTGATATCTGGCCAGGAGGCACGTTGGGTACATTATATCTGGTCTTGATGCTGTGAGGTACATAAGAGATCCGATCATCGCGCGATAGTATGAGGGGCTAACATCTTGACCCTTCAAATCTGGAGTAATTCCGTGATTTTGTGGCAATGGGGTACCGATGGGCGTTGCATCAGACATCTGGAACCGGCTCAAGATGTCACCAACATATTTAGTCTGATGGATGAAGATCCCAGACTCTGTCTGTTGTACTTGTAGGCCCAAAAAGAAGGTCATTTCCCCCATAGCACTCATCTCGAATTTATCCTGCATAATGCGCTCGAAATTCCTACACAAAACATCATTAGTAGAACCAAATATAATATCATCAACGTATACCTGAACCAGTAGAAGATCTCCATCTTGTTCTTTGATGAAAAGAGTACAATCGATAAGACCTCTGCGAAATCCATTCTCCAGCAGATAATTAGATAAGGTTGCGTACCAAGCTCGCGGTGCTTGATGAAGACCATAGAGAGCTTTGTTGAGCAACCAAACCCGATCGGGATGGATAGGATCTTCAAAACCTGGAGGCTGTTCGACGTACACCTCTTCTTCTACCACACCATGTAAGAATGCACTCTTCACGTCCATCTGGTATACTTTGAAACCTTTGAATGAGGCATAAGCCAGAAAAATCCGAATTGCTTCTAGACGTGCAACAGGTGCATAGACTTCGTTGTAGTCGATTCCTTCAATCTGACGAAAACCTTGAACGACTAGCCTTGCTTTGTTCCGGATAACGATTCCACGGTCATCCTTTTTGCATTTAAACACCCAACGGGTTCCAATCTTCTTATAACCAGCAGGTTTCTCTACGAGTTTCCAGACACCAAGCTTCTGGAATTGTTGCAGTTCTTCCTGCATTGCCTCAACCCATGCGCTATCTTTCAAAGCATCTTTCCAAGTTCTTGGTTCTTCCTGTGAGACATAACACGCGAAAGACCAATCATTCTGTTGACCAGATTCTCGGATAGTTGCATACAAGCCTGCATTGTTGTTGTTTCGCAACATGTTTCTTGTTTGAACGCCACTCTGTACATTTCCGATGATGTTTTGTTGAGGATGGGTATTGTGAATCCTAGTTTCTGAATTATCTGGTACAGGAACATTAATACCCAGGTTGTTGAGATTGAGGTCAACAACCAATTCAAGGCCCGGAATTGACGAAGAGGATGATGCAGTAGCTTCAGCTGTTCCAGGGACGCCCACTGGAGGAGTACCCTCTGAAATACCATGAACTGCTGTTGGAGCTTCTTGATCTGCATCTAGAAATTCGTCATCCTCTGAAGATTCGTTCAATTCGGAAGCATCTTGAAAATCCTCATTGTCGAGAGCATTATTGTTGACTGAAGATGGTTCTTGATTGACAATAATGGGACGAACCAACGGTGAATCTGTTGCGTTGTCACTCTCGAAAAACATCCTTGCCGCAGCATTTTCTTCAACGGCTTCAACATTGATCGAATTGAAAAAGTCATCGTACTCAAACATCCAAGGCTGACCAGGATTTCTAACTGGTAAAGTGTGCCTTTGTACTCTGACTTCAGACCATTCCTCGACCCTTTTTGTCTCTAGATTCCAGACTCTTAAGTTTGGGGTGGAATACCCAAGAAAGTATCCCTCAATGGCTCTAGCCCCAAACTTTCCATTAGGATCGATAATTGTGCATGGAGCTCCAAACGGTTCAAGATATGACAGATCTGGTTTCCGTTTGTTAATAAGCTCAAAGCAGGTCTTGTTATGCCTTTTGACTGTAAGGACTCGGTTCAATGTATAACATGCAGAGGACACAGCTTCAGTCCAGAAAGGAATGGGCAGCTGCGACTCTACCAACATAGTCCTAGCAGTCTCGATCAATGTGCGGTTCTTACGTTCAGCGACGCCATTCTGTTGAGGAGTGTAGGCTGCACTAAATTCGTGAAGAATACCTTTTGAGGTGCAAAACTCCGCCATGGCATGATTTTTGAATTCAGTACCATTGTCGCTGCGTATCCGCCTAACCTTCAAGTTGTAAAGATTCTCAATCTGAATGATCAAGTTTTTGATAATACCGAAGGTTTTACTCTTATGTGCCATGAACGCCACCCAAGAAACTCTTGAATAATCATCAGTAATCACGAGGCAATATTGATCATTCCTAATGCTTTTGTGCTTCACAGGACCGAACAAATCCATGTGCAAACGTTCAAGAGGAACAGCCACCGTGTTGACTTTCTTTGTAGGGTGTCGCTTCTTCGTTTGTTTTCCTTTCTGGCACGAAACACAGACGTCTTGAAGATGGAAATTTTTAAGAGGAACACCATTCACCAATTCATTTGATACCAAATGATTCATTTTGCGTAAGTGAATGTGACCCATTCGTCTATGCCAAGAGATTGTGTCTTTTTCTGTGGCTTTGGAAACGAAACAAGTTGCTTGGGCAGACGTAGTAATAGCTTGGCTCATATCAAGGACATACAGATCATTTATCCTTGGAGCCGACAAGAGAATCCATTCTTTTGGAATTTTGAAGCCGGGTTTCAGCACATAACATCCATTTGCATCAAAGTGTACTGAGAACTGCTTATCACAAATTTGAGAAACGCTAAGAAGATTGTGATCAAGTTGTTGCACGAAGTTGATCTTATCAAAGCTAACAACCCCGTTGGAAATCATTCCTTCACCAGTAATGTATCCGCCCTTATCTCCAGCAAAAGCAACATAACCTCCTCTAATAGATTTAACGTCGTAGAGAAGCTTCATGTCGCCTGTCATGTGCCTGGATGCCCCACTATCAACAATCCAATGACTACTGATAGTTCCTCCTGGAACACCCTGCACATGAACTCACACAATTAGTTGAAGATGGGGACCCAAGCCATTGTGGTCTTGGGTCTTCCATTTTCATCAATCACAATAACCTCTATTCTTTGATGATTCGAGAATTGAGATGGTCCCCCTGACTCAGTAACCGTTTTTGGTTTCCAGGTCTGTTGAGTTTTACCAGTTTGATTGTTTGAAGTTTTTGAAAACTTTGAATTATCTGGTTTAACTGAAACAGATGGTTTGTGAATCACATCGGTTTTAATTGCCTTTTCAATTTTCTTGACCTGTTGGCGTTTCTGTTTCTTTTCCCTTTCTCTTATGAGTCGGGGATCTTGTTTTGATGAAACAGATCGCTTGCGGTCAATGTGGTCACGGGGAACATCAACTATGCCTTTTTGTTTATGAAGATACGGGCAATTTCGAACGATATGCCCAATTGTACCACATTCAAAACATGATCTTCGTTCAACAAACCCCGAAGTATCATGTGGTCGTCTTGCCGATGATGAACTTTGTGATCCCGAGGTACTAGGTTTTGAACTACTTGATTCATTCCTTTTCATCACAGTTGCTTTTTGGACAAAATCTAAATTAGATTGATTTTCAAACTTTGCAATTTTGTCCGTTCCCTTCGATTTCACAAAGTTCACATTCTTCTTCTTCTTCTGATTCGGCTTCTTTTGATTCTGAGTCGGTGCTTTACCTTTGGGTTTGGCATGATTTTGCTGTTTTTCCACTATTGGTAATTTCTTGTTCCCAAATTGTTTTCTAACTTCAGCCTTTGGGATAGGAGGACACTGTGTGACTGTAACATGTGGTCCTGTCTTTCCCAAAAACTTACTTGTAGAATTTTCAAAGACTTTACTGATTAAAGATTGATTAACATTTTTAATAGGAAAATCTTTGTCTGAATAGACTTTATCATCACCAACAAGAGTGTACAGCAAATCCACACTCTCCGACTCTTTAGCTGATGTGGACTCGGTTGGAACAGTCTTAGCAGGTTTTACGGGAGGATCACATAAAATATGATTCTCAAGAGGTATGTCCTCTTCTTTGATTATCGCATCAGACTTTTCCGAATCAGAATCATCGGACTCATCATCAGAAGAATCAGAAGCCTCACTGTATATCACAACTGGAGGATTCTGTTTCAGTTCAGCAGATGACACACATGTATCTGCTGACACATCTGAATCTGATGATTCCTCTTTCTTGTATCCGAGTCCAGCTGCAAATTCTGTTGCAAATTCCTTAACATCTAGAGGAACAGATGGTTCAAAATGAGTTCTATACTCCTCATCAGGCAGTGCATCATAGTTGTGTCTGACAGGTGGTGGACATTGCTTATAGCCTATGCATGTGACATCCTTTTTCTCTTTCTGAACATCAATGATGTGATCCAACACATAGCTAGAGCTCAAATAACTGTCTAACTTAAGTCGGATTGCCTCACTTTCGGTTTTAACACAAGCCATTTCTTTTTGCATCACCTCAAGACGAGTGATATACAAATTAATGTCAGTTTGTTTTCTGGAAACCATTTTAGTCAGTTCTGTTTTATCTTTCTTTAATGTTTCAATCATCCTTTTAAATTCCTTTTCATGGTTTTCATAAAACATATTGGCTTCAGTGCACTTTGAAAGATCAACTGTCAATTTCTGATTATGAATAAAAGTCACATCATATTTCTCTTGCAAAGCCTCATGCTTGCTTTGCAATTCACACCACTTATCATTCACTAAAACATGTTTGTCTTGCAATTCAAACAAACTAGCTTGTAATGCATCGTGTTTGCCTTGCAACTCAGACATGTTTGCACCCAAATCAGCACATCTATCACTTAATCTAGCACAATTATCACAAATAGCAGCAGTGGGTTCATCGACACATACCTGACTTGATGAACTGTCGACATTAGCCATAACGGCTGAATGGAGAGAAGACGAAGAGTATGCAGCTTGATCCACCAATATAGATCTTCTATGATTTTCTGCTGCAGCTTCTCCCAATAGCCCATCAACATCTGCATCAACTGACGCACTTGATGTGTTATCCAAATGATCATCGCCTGAACTTGAGGATTCTTCACCCGAACTTCTACTATAACCAGAAGAGTCTTCATCCTCAGAAGATTCACCACCATTGGCGGAAGATTCTCCACCACTGGCGTGATTTAAATCTTTGACAATCTCAGCAAAACATGCTGTTCCATCCGGAGCATCATTTCCCAACTGGATTGACCAATCACAGCCTTCATCTACTTGAACCACAAGTGCCTGGTTGGCATTTGATGGTCCTGCTTGAGTCTGGTTGTTGACAGGCACCAATGTGCGAACATTGTTCCTGTTCTGGTTCTGTTGGTTGCCTTGGCCTCTAAAAGGATTCTGGTTTCCATGTTGAGATGGCCTCGTACACTCACGCTTGAAATGACCACGTTCACCACAATTGAAGCATCTAACGGCCTGTTTATCAAACCCATACTTGGTGTCTTTCTTGCCTTCCAAGCTGGTTCTGCCAGTTCTTTCCATGAAATCCTTTGCTCGCCTAACAGCACTGGCAAGGGCCCACTTGATGTCCATCATCTCCATCTCCTCTTTATCAATCTGCTGATAGTCTTCTTGTGTCAGATTAATATTACCAATCTGACCTTCCACTAATCCACAGTATGCGCTCACCACAGTGTTTAGCAGCTCCATGTGTTCCTTAGCTACTTCCACACTGACTTTAGAAAAGCTTGAGGTGTCGAGCCGTACTGTATTTGGCTTTGATTGCTGACCAGCAGATGATGTGCTTCCATAACATGCTTGCTGTTGAGGAGGAAGCGGATTCCCGTACATGTCTGTTGTTGGTAAAGGATTTCCGAACATATCAGTTGGTCTGAGAGGTCGTTGCTGTTGTGGTGCTGATTGAGGAACTGGATCAAGCAGATTTCCATACATGTCTGTTGTTGGTAAAGGATTTCCGAACATATCAGTTGGTCTGGGAGGTCGTTGGCTTTGCTGTTGCTGTTGAGGAACTGGTTCCAGTAGATTTCCATACATGTTTGTCTTTGGAGGCACCGGAACTTGGATAGTATTGCCATACATGTCTGTGCTAGTCACAAAGGCTGTTTGAATTGGAGCATGTGAAGACGGTTTTGTAGAACTGCTAGACGTTCCAAAATACATTTCAGGATTTTGAGGCACAGGAATTCTTTTTGCCTTCAGAGTTTCTTCCTGATTCTTGTTTTCCAGGATTTGAACAAAGTCGTTGAAGCTCGTTGTAGCTAAAGTACCATTGTACTTCATGATTTCCAAGAAGGTGTTCCATTGAGGTGGCAACGAATCTGCAAACCTTTTCACAATCTCTGCAGGAGTTGTAACTACCCCAAAATTTGTCAATTCAGTCAACAAATGATTAAATCGACTTGTCAAATCACCTAACGACTCATTCTCCATACAAGTAAAACCATCAAACTCTTTCTTCAGCAGTTCTTTTCTTAATTGACGTGTCGCTTCATTTCCCACGCCCCTTGTCTTCAACGCATCCCACAACCTTTTTGTCGTCTTGTGACTAACAAACTGATGATAAATATCTTTACTCAACGCCTGAGTAAGAATGGCATATGCTTTCTTTTCCAAGTCATAGACCTTCTTCTGATCTTCCGTCAGATCTGCAAATGTAGCGGCAGATGATGCAACAACTTCTATTGTTTGATCAAAATCTGTGATGAACCGCAACCACAACTCTGTATTCTGACCAAGAACGTATGTATGAAATCTATCAATCCATCCTGGATATTCATATAAATGCATCAACTTTGGAGGTCTATTCAAACTTCCAGTTTCGCTTTCGCTTAAAAGAATGCTTTGAACACTTGGAACTTGATTTGATACAAATGCCCATTGACCGGTAGAAATTGCATTAGCTTGAGAAGATACTGGTGCAGAAGATGACGGAGTACCAAAATACATATCGGTATTTACCAGAGTATTCCACCTTGGATTCATTTTTGACCTAGGATGACAAGTACCTGTGAAACACACTCAAAACAAACTGTTAAGACACACTTGCAAACCCTCTGTTATAAGCTGATAAGTGTTTTGACGAAATGCAGACCCACGAAACAGATGTATGACGAAACACAGTTTCTTTATGAGTGGCGAAACAGATATGTGTATTGGGTTTGACGAAACAAAGGTATTCGACGAAACTGATATTGAGCAATTGGGCTAAATGTGTCGAAGAAACAAGCCCACTTGTGTTTGGGCTGCCACTCGACGAAACAGAGACCCAAGATGTACTACGAAACAGACGCCCAAATTGTTAGCCCGATCCCACAACACAGTCCACGAAACAGAGGCCCAACAACAAGTAATATCGACGAAACAGAAGGTCTGTTTCGTCGAGGAGGGGCTTGACGAATGAGACCTGTTTCGTCTGATGTTTGATTCGTCGAAGAAGTAGCTGGGTGGGTGAGATCTGTCAGACACAACACTCTTTTTCAAACAACTGGTATGGTAAGATTACTAACCCGGTAAGGTGTCCAATTTTAATAATCTATTTCAATTTCCAATTCAACAAACACCTTTTAATTAAAAAATTCTAAGATCAAAAAGTGGGTTTTATCAAGAACACTATGTATTTTCCGGTAAACTATGAGTTTTCCGGTGACCCGAAAAGTTTCCGAAACCCGAATTTTTGCTTAAATGTTTAATAAAAACCAACACATAATGTGTGAACTTTATTTTAACAAGGTTTTTAAGCAAACATAGTGCAAAACAACAAGATTCAGTCCGATTTTAAGATATTTTTCCAGAAAATTATGAACTTTAAATCCCGAAAAACGCAAGAACACCTCGGTTTTAACAAGGAGAAGAGCCAAGGCTCTGATACCACTTGTAGGTCCGGCTAGGGGAGGATCTAGTCGCCTAATCCTTGTGTACAAACCAACCCGGTTGTGCGGAATCCAACCGGGAAAGCAAACCGAGACGGAACACGTAAAAACACGACACGCAGATATCACCGTTAAACACCACTGTATTATAACGATAAAAGGGTTCGGTTACAATCCAATGTTTACAATGCTCTTTGTAAACTCTCTCTAGTGTGTGTGTGTGTGCTCTGTTCTTTCTCTCTGAAAATCTGTGTGTTCTCTCGTGTCTACCGAAACAGAACAAATGAAACCTATTTATACTAACAGACACACATACATGTGACGAAACAGAAGACAGGCGACGAATCAGAATCATGGTCGACGAAACACATCTGTTTCGTCGACTTCTGGGCTGATTCGCCGATGTGGCCTTTGGCCCAAACAGTTGAGGCCCAATTCCTGTTTCGCCATCTTCTCTCAGCCCAAGGACTTTAATGTTGAGCCCAGTCCTTGTCTTTTCTCTGGTGTCGGCTTGAGGTCTTGAACATGACGGAGGAAAGTCATCACATGATAAGCCGTGCTGAGTCGCGTCGAGTCGCGTCCATACTCTTGAATTAAGACGAGTCGAGTCGCGTCCATAAATATGTATCAACAACATATTGTTTTTTTTTTATCTTGGTGACATTAAATTAGATCGGATACGTAGAAACACATGTTTTCATATAGTTAACGCATCACGTAATGTACCGGTAGCTATGAACAACTAAAAAGTCGCCGCCTCAACGCGCACCCTATGTCAATAATCTAGTTATAATTAAAGGACAAATTTCCTATCACAACGAGTACCTTTTTAATAAACTCATTGGTATACCCAAAACTAGTGGGTATATTCTCTAACCAACCAACATCCGTTGTATATGGGGCCATGCATATGACATGTTTTTATAAGGGCTAATGGGGTCTAAGATTAAGATTACCAATACTCGGCTCATTGTAATCCCTAATTAACGAAAACGAATGAAATGACGAGACAAGTCAGGGATTCAGATGTGGGGATATTGGTCACTTTGCGTATGAATGCACGAACTGGCAATCAAAGGAAAAGGGGGCCAACTTGGCTCAAGGAGTCGGCGTTGCTTTGATGAAGAAACAGGTACACGTATAGGTCGAGTTGTTTTGGGTCATCTGATTAATCTAGAAAGAGAAAGTAAGATAAGCTTAGTTTAGTTTAATAATTAAGTTAGTCTATTAGTACTTTATCAAGTTTGTTTAAGGATACTTATTAACCCATGCGTAGTCGTCAAATAATGGGGCATTTTTTTGCCCAAAAACGCTCAAACACACCCCGACCTTGGCCCCCTTGGGTGTTTTTGTTCGATTTTTTTGAATGGCATTGTAAATAAAACGCCGATGCCCCGCACAATTTTCGAAATATAACCGTTGAGAAACGGTAACATTAATAAAAATTTTATTTTTTTAATTCAAAATTTAACCCTATTTAAATCCCACTTTGCATTCATGGAGGAAAGAAACACCAAAAACAAAAAGTTTGTAGCGATACAAGAATCCCGACAAATGGAGAAACATATCGACTTTTTGTCCAAACCCATCGACCATCTCATAGGCGGCGCATTGATCCTAGCCCAAATGCGTCAGCAACAAATCCGCCAAAAATACGGACTCTAGCTTAATAGTATTTTATTTATTTGTTTCGTTTTTTTTTATTTTTTTAGGATTTTTTTTCTTATTTCCGGTTTTTATTTTTTTTAAGAATGTAATGTTTTTTATTTAATGAATTTTATTAGTTTTAATTAAAAAAATTAATAATTGTGTAATGATTGACGGGGCATTATTGGGCATCATCACCACTACGCCCCTTTGTGAAAAACACCCCTTAGCTGACTGGGATTACGCGTGGCGGACAACGGCCATGGGTGAGACATTATTTGTTGTTACCACTACGCATGGTCTTAGTAGGAATGAGAAGTCTGGTAGGAGTCTTGTTTAGCAAGTAATGTTTAGCATAAATAGAGTGTTATGTATTTGGTTTATGGTGTGATTTTTGTTCTATATAAAAGAAAGAGTCGGGGCTAGAGTTTTAATCACAAAACCGTGATGTTCGTGTGGTGCTCGATCCAATTGTTTCTAACAGGGACAACATATATTCTATAATGTCTCAAAAGGGGCCCTTACACTACTAGAAAACTAGGCAATTGCAACCAAAATTTGTGACCTACATAAGGCGGTGGCAAAATTAGCGACCAGTTTGCGACCAACATCAAAACAATCGCAAAATGAAAGACCAACCCACATTCGGTAGCAAAACGGTCTCAAATTTTGCAACCGCAATTTTCCGATCGCAAATAGTTGAACGGTGGTCGGAAAACGGTCGCAAATATGAGAAAAATAAAAAAAGCAAAAGTTGTGACCGCCTAAAGCAGTCGCAAATACAAGAAATATATAAAAAACAAAAGTTGCGACTATCTAACGCGGTCGCAAATACGAGAATATCTAAAAATAAAAAAGTAAAAGTTGCGAAGAAATATATAAAAAACAAAAAGTTAGTTTTGCCAGACATACCCCCTGTTTCCAAACTCCTCCGTCCTTTGCTCTCTTCTTTACTACGTCTCTTCCACCACCTAGGGTTTATTTTTTCATCTGATCCACAATTTTACCACCACAAATCTTCTCAATTTCTTCTGATATCTCTCTCTCTCTCATCCAATTCTCACCACTGGATCCACCAATTGCTTCAATTTTGCTCCGATTACACCTCAGGATCCGATTCCGGCCGAGCGTTTTCATTCTCCGAGGAGAATGATCGATTACTGTCCTCAACTTCCTCTTCTTCGTCGGAAATGATCACGGAGATGATAAAGTCATGTTAATCGATCCGAATTGCAGTAGTGTTTGTGATTATAATAGTTTTGGATGTTTATCACCTTTATCTAGGTTTCGGATGGGCGTTTTGAACAGTTACGATGTTTGGAGCGGTCCTCCGTGGATGAACGCCGTGTGCGGTTGCTCCGGCAGATGTCAAATTTGGTAAGTATGACTCACCGGATCAGTTAGAGGTTTCGATTTCTGGTAAAATTAGATCGAAATCAGTCAAGAGTAGTGAACACTATAATATTAGTTCTAGTTTTAATTTGTGTCATGAAAGTCGTTTTATGAATGCTGATGCCTCTGTTGTTAATCACTTAGAAAAAAAGTTTATTCGAGAACGGTGAAGGCTTTGAGGAAGAAGACGATTGAAATCTGTTTGAAAGTGAACAATGAACATTCTGTCATGCTTTGTTTTCCGCAGAGCTTGACGGATGCTAGACGAATGAAATCTGAGGTTTACGAAGGGTTTCGCATGTGTATTGTGATGAATTGTCTCATGTTACTTTCTAAACGCTAATTTTTCTTTAACTTTGGTGTGAATCTGTGAGTATATGCGATTGTTTTAAATTAGGTTGATTGTTTAGTGATATTTTGATTTTTTCTTCATTTTTGTGGATGATTACTGTTGTGATTAGAAAATAAGTATGAGAATTAGGTCATTAGATAGGGAACCGTGAAAGGATGAGATATTTTGTTACATTATGATAACTGTAGTGTTAAAAAAATTATTATGATCTAGTTTTAGTAAAGAAGATGTTCATTGAAAACATCATTTCAATAGATGGTTTCATCATGAGATACCTTCAATTGCTGAAAATTTATAAACACAGAAGTTATCTTGGTTAAACTATGTAATTAGCACTTTATTGCTCAAAAGAGATATGTCACTGATGTTGTCTGGGCTGTCTAATCTTTTCTCTTGAAATTAGTTTCAAACCAGAGGATCGGACCGGATTCGAACCAGCTTCAGATCAGTTTATTGGTTTAGTATACGGTTTATTCGTATCCGGATCCTGTTTGGTTGTGCACCTCTAATTTGAGTTATGATCTTAAAAAAAACTCTTAAACCATTTGAGCCAGGCCGTTAACTAAACCATCAAGTTTCAATGATGTTAAAAGTCAACGAATTATTTAAGAAAAGGTTGATTCCTGGTTGGTTGTGTTGATAACTTGGAATCTTCGTATGACTCTACGTTAATCAAGGAGTATTTATATAACTAGAATGTGAATACCTCTGTTTTGAGTTGTTTCACATAACTGCAGACTCGCAACATTGAGCTTAAAATGAGCTGCAAATATGGCTGTTGGACTTGGAGCTGGTGTACCATGGGTTATGTGCAGGCAAACTGATGCTCCAGTAAACATTGTACATTCCTACTCTGTTGATTATTCAAATTACATGTGCCATTTTTGACCCATTTACTTGTGATTGATGGGTCAATTCTGTTATTTTTCATGTCTAATGGGTCAAATGGGTATGTAAAAGTCAGATTATTAACCTTATTTTCATGCAGATAATGTGTTTCTTTACTAACCCATGCAAGCCTATTATACTTGCACTTGCTTGGCCCGACCTGAAAATAAATCTTACAACGTTGGATTTACATGCTATGGATAACACTGTACTTGTCGGAGTGTCGTTCTTTACGGGAGCTTGCCAATCTTGTATGTCTCAAGGTAATTTTTCTACACACCCTGTTCTTTCTTCCGGTCAAAACGTTGGATTTTGCCAGCGCACTTTTATTCTGCCAGTTACAATTTCTCTAAGCATCAAGTTTCCGATATTAAGTGACTAAAACTCAAGATTTGAAAGAGAAAATTAAATGCTAATATAGTATTTTATATCACTAATTGCACTTTCTTGGTGGTTTTAATTGATGGCTGGTTCAGTGATTCAGAGCTGGTGGGCGTTCCCATTATTTACCGTTTCCCTAACCGGTTGCGCACTAATTACACCATCTTCCCTAGGTCTAATAACTGACCATTCGGTCAGCAAAAGTCAGCTCCTTTGACCGCTAGTTGCTTGAGTGACAAGGCATTGACCACCGTTTGCTTGAGTGACAAGGATTTGACCACCGCTTGCTTGAGTGAGAGGGATGTGACCACTACTTCCAGTGACCACAAGGTCCACAACTACAGCACTAAGCAGTTGATTAGTGTTACTCCGTGGATATACGACTACTTGCTCGCTAATGTTAGGGAACCACTGGTAAGAAGTCGAAAACTCATGTGAACTCTAGTGAATTCTGGTTAAACATTCAGTTGATTAATTGTGTATGAGTGAAAGAAGGAAGGATTTGTATGATTTGCAGATTCTAAGAGAACTTAGAGAGGAGACTGCACCAATGCGTGGGAGTCAAATGCAGGTATTTTGGTTCTGTTTGCGGTTTCTTTTTATGGAATTTGGTCTTACTTATGTGGTATGTTACTAGGTATCCCCTGATCAAACACAATCACTTGCGATGCTTGTCCAGATTCTCAGGCAATGTTAATGATCTGTATGTACATGGTAGACAAGTCCCAAGGTATGTTTATTATTATCACTTATTCATGAACTTAAATATCTGATATTATTATGGTAGACATACTATTTAGTTTAGTTTATTCGTTTTCTTAAAAAAATGTTAGACCTTTTAGAGTCTAGTTTCAATTAGTGCTTCTATCTTTATTGTTTGGAATAGGCCTCTAAGTACTTGTTAGGTTATACAACTTTCAGCAAAATCAGGCTGTGTGCACTCAACATCTCTCAGTAATATAACTAATAGGAGAGAATCATGAAACGTTTGTATTTCGGCTGTAAACTCAACTGTACAAATTAAGATGCTTGTTAGGTTAGTTTTATTAGCTATTGTAGGTCAGAATATTTTTGTAGGTTAGTTATATGCTAGTGTCAACAGTCAGAAGGTATGTCAGACAAACGTTTATGTTACTTAAATACGGATTGAATTCTATGTTACAGCATACACACATTTCATTGAGGTAGAAACTTTTAATTATCTAGTTTTCGCTATAATAATTTATATTGGCAGGTTGCAGCTGCTGGGTATGACAGACAAGCGGTAGCCGATCATGCGGAAAATCTCGCCACCAAAATTCGAAATAACTTAACCAATTCTATGAAATCTCTTGGTGTTGACATCTTGACTGGTGTTGGCACTGTTGTGGTATGTCATGTAACTGGCCAATCGAGTTATTTATACTATTTACCTTTTTCTCGTTAACTTGCATCGGATCATACACGCACCTTATGTTTAATTATTATAAATATATTTACAGGGTCCACAAAAGGTTAAATATGGAAAGGTTGGGGGCACTGAGACAGTCATTACAGCAAAAGACATAATTATAGCTACTGGATCAGTACCGTTTGTTCCTAAGGGAGTTGAAGTTGATGGTAAGTACTGGGTTCTCTGTCTGTTTTTCTTATCAAAAGCGTCTAGCTGTAATACGAGCTACAATAAGTTTCAGCTGAATCTTTTTGGTTCTATAGAAACTTAGCTTTCTGTTTGCAATAGCATCTGAATCTTAGTTGGAATATAACTGGTAACTTTGACAACAATATAAGCAGCTAATCAGTTTAATAAATTATGATTATGCCGGCCATTAATATTTCACTTTGCATTGGTTTCATTAGATCGAAAGGTTGAACGTGATTATCCAAGATATAGTGAAAGAAAAAGAAGAAGAAGAAGAAGAAAAAGAAAGGTTGAACGAAATTATTGCGGGATTGGTGGTGGAAAAAGGGAAAGATATCGTGGAGAAAGAGGCTATGAATCAAAGAATGGCAAACATTGAAGTGATGATAAAAGCTAGGTTTCAAAACGTATAATGTAGGTTATAAATAATTTGTTTTAACATGTATTTTGTTATAATAACTTTGGTATTTGATGTTTTAAGTGGAATGTTTTATATAATTGTGAAAATTTGATGATGTGTAAATTTAAAAAAAATGACATTATATGCAGGTTAAAAAAATGGCTAAAAAGAAAAAAAGAAGCATTTTGCGACCGCGAAAGATGGTCACAAATTTTCTTAAGGCAAGCGGTCAGAAAATGATTGCAAATTTTAAAAGGCAAGCAGTCGCAAAACGGTCGCAACAAGACTGTCGCAACCAAAGTCGCACAAAACCAGTAACAGTCGCAAAATTTGCGACCGCTTTTATAGTCGCAAAACACAGGTCGCAAATGATAGCAGCAGTCGCAACTCAGTCGTAATAGAGCAATTGCGACGGGTGTTTTTCCGATCACATGTTTGATCGGGAAACGGTCGCAATAGGGAAGTTGCGACGGTTTTGCGACCGGAAATGCGGTGGCAAAAACCCAGTTTTCTAGTAGTGTTATGCACATAATTCAATGATTGAAAATAAATTGACAAGAGTTCAAGATTACACCCTAACCACAAATTAACAGCAGTCCCACGCAACTATCTCCCTTTAAAGTCACTGTCTCTAGCTTTTCCTTTTGTTACTGAAATAACAACAAGACATAAATCGTGAAAGGGATCTTTCAAGGGGAAGCCTGCGTGCATGTGATCAACTTTTCATACATTTACATACTTGATTAATCTTTTATGAGTGTTCATCCGCTTTATTTAACACATTCAAGATTTGACTCTTTTTATTGTTTTGTGACACATGTATCAACTTCTCTTCTGTGGTACCAACAACATGTATGCACCATAGGCTATCACTCTTTCTTCATGTTAAGTGGTCACCTATGTTGAGTTTAACACTCTTACACATTTATCTTGGTTTTCAGGAGAAACCCACTGGACCTCAACAATCTACATGATGATAAGTTCATTAGGGACCATAGCAAACAACCACTTAATGATTCCTCTTCTGCTGCATCTGGTATGTACTTATCATTTCTTTTATTCTTCCTAGATAGATCACAAATCTTAAGAGTTGTCTTTCAAATGCAAACCTTATAAGATTTTTCTATTGTGATGGTTTTTAGGGATCTACCGATCAGACATGAAAAACAGCTCAAAAGATCATGAAAGAGGAAAGGTTTACGAGTGTCGGTTTTGCTCCCTCAAGTTCTGGAAGTCTCAAGCTCTTGGCGGACACATGAACCGCCATCGCCAAGGTCTCTCTCACACCCACACACGCACAGAGTGTGATTTTAAGAAACTTGACGTCGAGTTGGTGAATTTTCCTCATGGTTTGCCATGGAGTACAGATTAGGAATTGTTGTAGGAGATGTTTCGTAGTTTGCGACGCGTTAGTTTTGTAGGAAATGTGTAGGAAGTTGCGTAGGAAACGGTTTTCTATGAGGTGTTTTGCTACATTATGCTTTTTTTCACAAATACGTCGGAAAACGTGATTTGTGACGCATTTTCTACGGAAACTGGTGATGGAAATTTTGGATTTTCTAGTAGTGTAATGTTTCATCCCATGATACATTGTCAAAAATGTTTTTTTTTTTTTTTTTTATTATCCTTCTAGGTAGTTTATAAGCAATTAGCTCTTGTTTTATATGTATGTCATTGAATTCTAAATATGTTTCTTGAAAATAATAACTTAAAGTTTGTGATGGTGGAATCAGAGAGGGAGGCAGAATCACTAAACCAAGCTCGTCAACTGTGAAAATATTTGTGCCTTACAAATTTGAAGTCAACATTTGCACAATTCAATTCTAATTTGAATTGTGTGCTTAGTAAAAAATGGGAGGAACAAGGTTCGTGAAGAAATTTGCAACAAAGAAGAATTTTCTTCATTCAAACATGGGAGGAAGAAAATGTAGGAAACCATTCATGCAAAATTAAATAAAATATTCCTTTATTAACTTGAATTACAAGAATTAAACAGAAACAAAGTAAATACAATACTAATACAACTGAAAAGAAATACAAGAACAGAATAAACACGAACAGACGAAACTGTTCTTGGCTGAGGATCGTGTTAGACACGGGTCCCTTAAAACAAATTTCGTGTCTCCCAGGAGAACACGTTTGTTTCCAGGATACAACAGCCGCAAGCAGTTGCACTGCCAGTCTTGACTTCAACCCGAAGGTATACCTTGAAGCTTGAAAGAAAATGAAGAATTCTGCAGTGGAGAAAAGAGATAGCTGGTAATTTTCGGTGTGTCAATTCTGCAATAGGGTAGCACCCTATTTATAGTTGCAGGTCTAGGCGAAACTAAAAAACGAATTAAATAGAGAATTAAACTGCATTAGACGTCTTTAATGCACTTTAATTCGGCACTTAATTCTCAGTCAAACGCATTAACTTTGTCAGTTTCGAATGCTGAAACGTAACTGCCAGTGTAAAAGCGCTGGCATTGACTGCTGCTGGAAGCTACTACGCGCGCGCGCCCAGGTCTGCACGATCCATGCGCGGTGCGTCCGTTAGGCTCACTGCCATGCGCGCGTACGCCATACTCACTCAGGACCATGCGCGCCTGCGCGCTTGTGCCACGTCACCTGTGAGCCTCTACGAGCACGCCACACAGTTGCGCCGTTTTGGCTCACTTTGGTGCGCCGCGCACGTCACATCAGGCCCATGCACCATGCGCCTCCATGCCATGTGTACTCGCGCGCGGGACTGCCACGTCACACGCCTCGAACCTTCACACCACTTGGTCCTTGCAGACTCTGTGATCCACCACGCGCACGTGGTCAAAAATACAAAGGCGGCTCTCAAGCGATGTTAGTGTGCGAAGTGCAAAGTGCGCCATCAAAGCGCCACATTGCGCCTCATCGCCCACGCCACGCGCGCGCGCGTGTGCGAGTGCGAGTTAGGGTGCTCCGCACCCTTCACGAGTACACTAGTGAGTGTTTCCATGAAACAATAAGGATGGAGAGTTCCCACTTAAATACCCCTTTAAGTTCCATCTCTCATCCGATGTGGGACAAGGTGCCACTTTCCCACTTTTTCAGCATTCAAGTTTCAAACACCAAACTTTGAGCATCGATATCTCATTCATCTTAGCTCCGTTTTGGACGTGGTTTAGCTCGTTGCGAAGCCCTTCCGACATAGAACACAAACCCACAAATAAATATATAAAACCCGCTCATTTTATTATATTTATTTCTAGTCCAAAATAGGAAAAAATCATTTTCCTATATTTGTGAAAAATGCTATTTTCACAAAATTTCCAACAGAAAATATATATGCCATTGTTCACATTCCATTTTCTGCATATAAATAGGCTTTAAATCCTCTCCACAAATAGTACCACCAAATACAAATACATATGTAATAGAGATAGAAAATTCTCTATATTCTCTATGTATTTTTCTTTTCTCCAAACTCTGTAAACACTGCAAAATTATAGTGAATTGTTTCTCGGCTTCCGCCACCCGTGGTTTTTCCCGATTTGGGTTTTCCACGTAAATCCTCGTGTCACTCTTATTTTATTTCCTACCCTTAAAATTACCTGGTGCTTGATCACGCTTGATATATTAATTCCGTTCCGCGTCGAACTAATATTATTAATTACTGCTCGGATCCTTGGGCGAGTTTTCACACTCTTTTACCACAATTGGTATCAGAGCATCCGGGTTTTAATATTAGTTTATTGGAATTATTTTATCAAGTGGTAAATCATGTCTACAATGAAATTCGATATTCCATTGTTAGATCGAAACACTAGGTTTCCTCTATGGCAAGTAAAGATGAGAGATGTTCTAATTCAGATGGATTTACATAAGGCGCTTATGGGTTTCGATAAGATGCCCGAGTCAAGGAACCAAGAAGAAAATGAGATGAAAGATCTCAAGGCACTATCCCAGATTCGTTTGCACTTATCAAACGATGTTTTGCAAGATGTTTTAAAAGAAACTTCAGCGGCTTCTTTATGGCTAAAGTTGGAGCAATTATTGATGACTAAGAGCTTACCAAACAAGTTGCATCTAAAGCAACGGTTGTTCAATCTCAAAATGATTGAAGGTGGTTCTTTAGCTGAACATATTTCCACATTCAAAGAGTTTGTTAATAACTTAGAGAATATGGATATTCAGTATGAAGATGAAGACTTGGCTTTATTTTTGTTGTCATCATTGCCCGAATCCTACAGCCATTTTCGTGATACTATCATATATAGCCGTGACACTCTTATCTTAGATGAAGTTTATACAGCTTTGGATTCAAAAGAAAAGATGAAGCATATTACTGGTGGTGGTACCAGTGATGAGAAAGCCGAAGGTTTAAATGCCAGAGGAAGAACAACAGATAGGGGTAAAAACCCTCAATCTTCCAACAGAACGAGATCCAAGTGTAAAGGCAAATGAAAGTTTTGCAATTACTGTCATAAAAAGGGACATACAATTGATGAATGTTTCAATTTGAAGAATAAAGAGAAAGCAGCAGTAAATGGTAGACAAGCTAGCACTTCAGGTGAAGCTGATGTAGCGGAGGTCGGTTGTATTGGAGAACTCCTGACAGTTTATTCAGATAAACTGGATTCCACTGATGAATGGATACTTGATTCTGGTTGTACTTTTCATATGTGTCACAACAGAAGTTGGTTTTACACATTTGAAAAGGTTAACCAAGGTTGTGTCTTAATGGGCAATAATTCTACATGTCCAGTTGTTGGACATGGCTCAGTCAGAATCCGTATGTTTGACGGAGTTATCCGAACCATTGGGAATGTTAGATATGTTCCTGACCTCAGAAGAAACTTGTTATCTCTCAGCTCCTTTGATAAAAAAGGATACGAGTTTGCTAGCAAAGGTGGAGTTCTTAGGGTATTCAAAGATGGATCCGACAAACTGAGGGCCAAGCGAAAAACCTCAGACCTCTACTTTCTTAACGGGCAAACAATTTCGAGTGATGCTGCTGTTGTTTCAAAGTCTCTTTCTGAACCAGATCAGTCCCGTCTTTGGCATCTTCGACTCGGCCATATGAGTTTTCAAGGCATGTCCGAATTGAGTCGAAGAGGATTACTTGGTGAACAGAAGATTGTTGATTTAGAGTTCTGTGAAGACTGTGTATATGGCAAGGCAAAGCGGGTGAGTTTTGCAAGTGGTATTCATACAACAAAAGGACCACTTGACTATGTCCACTCGGATTTATGGGGACCGGCTCGAGTTGCTTCGAAAGGTGGAGCTAATTATATGCTCACTATCATTGATGATTTCTCCAGGAAGGTGTGGTTTAAAACACAAGGGAGACGTTTTTTCTATCTTAAGAAACTAGAAAGTTCAAGTTGAAAAGCAGTCCGGATTGGTGGTAAAGTATCTTCGCACAGATAATGGACTTGAGTTTTGCTCAGAAGAGTTTAATGCCTATTGCCGAAAGGAAGGCATCACTCGACACCGCACGGTGGTCCATACACCTCAACAAAATGGTGTAGCCGAAAGGATGAATCGCACCATTATGGAGAAGGTCCGGTGTATGCTTTCTAATTCCAAATTGCCAAAGTCATTTTGGGCGGAGGCTGCTTCGACTGCTTGCTATCTCATCAACCGATCACCGTCACGAGCAATTGAGAAGAAAACTCCGTTTGAGTTATGGTCTGAAAAACCTGCCGATTATACAGTTTTAAAACCTTTTGGATGTCTAGCGTATGCACGTGTTGACAATGGGAAGTTAGAACCGAGAGCAATCAAATGCGTTTTTCTTGGGTACAATCCGGGGGTAAAAGGTTACAAGTTATGGAGCTTTAAACTGAAGAAAGTTATTATCTCAAGAGATGTTACTTTTGATGAGTCTAGTATGATTCAACCAGTTGCAGACCCTTCAAAAGCTACAGATACATCAGACACATCATCCGAAGCAAGAAAAGAGCAATCTCAATTGGAGGTGGAGCTTCCTATTCCACCTACTACCGATCAGATTACAGTTAAGCATCAAGAGTCTTCCCCGCCAAATGAGCATGTTGCTGTTGAGGATTCAACACCTTCACAGCCACAAGCTACTACTCCAAGCATTGCAAGAGATAGGCCGAGAAAACAAATTGTTCCTCCAAGGAGGTATGCTGAATCTGATCTTGTTGCTTATACTCTTACTGTTGCTGCTAATATTGAGTCAGGAATCGAGCCTGTGAATTATGATGAGGCTATCAAATCTAAAGACTCAAGTGATTGGATGATTGCTATGCACAATGAGATGGAATCCTTGCATAGAAATGGTACTTGGGATTTAGTTCCTATCCCGAAAGGAAAAAGGCCAGTTAAATGCAAGTGGGTCTACAAACTCAAAGAACCTGTCAACCCAACTGAGAAACCAAGGTACAAAGCTCGGTTAGTAGCTAAAGGCTACAGTCAGATTCCTGGCATTGATTATACTGACATTTATTCCCCAGTTGTCAAACATACTTCCATTCGTGTATTGTTGGGGTTGGTTGCCTCTAATGATTATGAGTTAGAACAACTCGATGTTACTACAGCTTTCTTAAATGGTGAGCTTGAGGAAGAGATTTTTATGCAACAGCCCGAAGGCTTTGTAGTTCCTGGCAAGGAGAACTACGTGTGTAAATTGAATAAATCTCTTTATGGCCTCAAGCAGTCTCCTAGACAATGATATAAAAGGTTTGATTCATTTATGACCAGTCACGAATTCAAAAGGTGCACCCGTGATAGCTACGTTTATTACAAAAATTGTGACGATGGTTCAATGATCTACTTACTTTTATACGTGGATGACATGTTGATTGCAACAAAAGATATGAAGGAGATTCAGAATTTAAAAGACCAGTTGAAAGCTGATTTTGAAATAAAGGACATAGGAGCTGCCAAAAAGATTTTAGGTATGGAAATTGTTCGTGACAGGAAGTCTAGGATCTTGCATCTTTCTCAGAAAAGTTATATTGAGAAAGTCCTAAGACGCTTCAATATGCATGAAGCAAAACCTGTCAACACACCTTTTGCAGCTCATTTCAAGCTATCATCCGCTTTGAGTCCTACTACTGAGACTGATATGGCTTATATGGCACGCGTACCATACTCTAGTGCTGTTGGATCTTTGATGTATGCTATGATTTGCATGTGCCCTAATTTGGCTTATGCTGTTAGCATGGTCAGTAGATTTATGGCGAACCCGGGGAAAGAACATTGGAAAGCAGTGCAGTGGATCTTTCGTTATTTGCGCGGTACGTCTTCTATGTGTCTACACTATGGTAAATCTAACACCGGGGTGTTTGGATATGTTGATTCAGATTATGGCAAAGATTTGGATAGACGAAGATCAATTACAGGGTATGTGTTTACTTTGCATGGTTGTGCTATTAGCTGGAAAGTACAGTTACAGTCTACAGTTGCATTGTCTTATACTGAGGCAGAATATATGGCGATTACAGAAGCAGTTAAGGAAGATATCTGGTTGAAGGGATTATTTAAAGAACTCGATGATAGAATAAAGGTTACCACAATTTTCTGTGATAATCAAAGTGCTATCTTCTTGAGTAAAGATCAAATGTTTCATGACCGAACAAAGCACATTGATATTCGTTATCATTTTGTGCGTGATATCATTGAGAAAGGTGATTGTGTCATAGACAAGATTGATACAGATTATAATCCTGCTGATGTGTTCACCAAGAGTCTTCAAATTGCCAAGTTCAAACTATGTTTGGACTTGATGGGTGTTTCTGATCACAATTGAGCCAGATAGACTCGTTGGTGGAGGAAGTATTTTATTTTTTCGGAAACAATTTTTTCTATATAGTGATTACAGGTTCTTATGGAGTTTTGGGGTTTGATGAATTGTTGGTTTTTGGACTGATCGTAAAGCATGATGTAGAAATCAATCTATGACTTGCTGCATTTGAAGTTAAGGTGGAGATTGTGAAAACATTTGTGCCTTACAAATTTGAAGTCAACATTTTCACAATTCAATTCTAATTTGAATTGTGAGCTTAGTAAAAAATGGGAGGAACAAGGTTCGTGAAGAAATTTGCAACAAAGAAGAATTTTCTTAATTCAAACATGGGAGGAAGAAAATATATATGCCATTGTTCACATTCCATTTTCTGCATATAAATAGGCTTTAAATCCTCTCCACAAATGGTACCACCAAATACAAATACATATGTAATAGAGATAGAAAATTCTCTATATTCTCTATGTATTTTTCTTTTCTCCAAACTCTGTAAACACTGCAAAATTATAGTGAATTGTTTCTCGGCTTCTGCCACCCGTGGTTTTTCCCGATTTGGGTTTTCCACGTAGATCATCGTGTCACTCTTATTTTATTTCCTACTCTTAAAATTACCGGGTGCTTGATCACGCTTGATATATTAATTCCGTTCCGCGTCGAACTAATATTATTAATTACTGCTCGGATCTTTGGGCGAGTTTTCACACTCTTTTACCACATCAACTGGTCTTTGGGACTGATAACATGCTAACCCCTCCCCCTCACCAACTATGGTCGTTTGTATACTCCTACTTTTATATCTTTTAACATTTGTTGTATATTTATGTTCTTTCAACCCATTGTTTGAATCTATTATTGTGATACGGATTGATAGTTGTAGTTTCCATAGCCAAAAGATGTCACAAAACTCTAGCTGAAATTCTTGAACATATTTTAGGAGAATTACCCACATAAATCCAAACATCCTCCTATAAGTCATAATCAATAACAATAGCTGAAATTAGGGGAGTAAATGAGCCGAGGATCTTGAGCTCGGCCCGTTTAACATACGAGAGCTTGAGCTTTATTTCTAGAGTTTGAGTTCGACTCATGAGCAGTTTTTGAAGGTCAAGCTTTGCTCGCACTACTAGAAAAGTGCATAATTTCCTACGGAAATTTCCTACACCATTATTTTTGTCACAGATTCAAACACATTTGTGACAAATTTCGTACAATTTTTTTCCCAAAATTTTGTTTCAAATTTTTGACGCAACAATGACTGAAAATAAAAAAAACCCAATTAATTGACAGTTGCGTCACAGATCTGTCAGAAATAATATACAAAAGGTTAATTATTAAATCATTTCCTACAAATTTGTGACAAAATATTTATTCTTTAGTTTAATTAAACGTTCTGTAGGAAATGCGTCACAAGTTGCGACACATTTCCAACAACTAAGTCATATTACTTAATTTTATTAAAAATAAATACAAGGATATACACTTTTATATTTATAAATAATAGTAAAATTAGTATAATAATTAAAAATAATTATATTTCCTACACATTTGTGACAAAATATTTATTTTTAGTTGATTTAAACGTTCCATCAGAATTGTGTCACAACTTGTGACAAATTTCCGACAAAAACTTATTTTTACATTATTTAAACAAAAGTAATGACAAGGATATACATGATTATATTTATAAATAATACTAAATTTAGTTTATTAATAAAAAATAGAGTTAACTTCCATTTTGCTCCCTGTGATTTCATTTTAACGGTTTTGCCCCAATAGTTTAAAAATAGCCATTTTCCTCCCTAATTTTTCTAACTTATCGTCATTTTGCTCCCTGCCTCTAATCCATTAGGGAGGAAACTGGCGACAAACTTGAAAGATTAGGGAGCAAACTGGCGACAAACTCGAAAGATCAGGGAGAAAAATGGCTATTTTTAAACTATTTGAGCAAAACCGTTAAAATGACCAAACATAGGGAGCAAAAGAAAAGTTAACTCTAAAAAATAATTATATGGGTAAAGTAATTATATGGGTAAAGTTATATTGAGAATGCTAAATATTGCGATAAACTGTGAGAACAAATGAAAAAACAATCGAAACCAATTTTTTTTTTAATACAAAACTCATTGTAACTAAAATATAACATTAACAAAAGAATTTACAACATTAAAAATATTCATTTCTTCTCTCGAAATCACTCTTATTTGATTTTTTTACACATGTGTAAATATAACAAATTTACACGTATAAATGGCAAACTTATATATGTGTAAATTTTCAATATTTACGTCTACATGTAAATTTAAATGTGTAAATTTAATTTCTAACATTGTATTCGAATAATAATATAATAATGATAAGTGTAAAAAAATTGAATTTGAATTGTTTTTGAACAAGTGCTCATTGTTTTTTCATTTGTTCTCACGGTTCTCACAATATTTAGCGTTTTCATTTAAACCCTCCACTATATATATACATTTATAGTTGTTATATATATATATATAAATATATATATATGTGTGTGTGTGTATTTCCAATTAATATTTTTATATATAATATGACCAGGTTAGAAATCTGTGTATTAAAGGGGTTAAGCTTAGTTGATGATGAAAATTTAGGAAATATAAAACAATGTTTTGAGATAACAACTAATTGAAATTAGTTTTTTCTTTAAACTAAAAAATAGAATAAGTAGAGTGAAATAAGAGAAGTGGAAGAAAGAATCTTAGTATGATAAAAGTGGATACATGTTGTATTTAGTTACTTATTTATTTGGATATATAGATATATGTTATTTTGTTTGTTATTATTATAATTTTATGTATACTAAGGGCTATAATGTAAATATACATTTAATAAATCAAATTAATTTTTCTAAATAACATGCTCATTTAGACTCACGAGCGTACTCGAGCTCAATAAATGAAGCTTGCGCTCGTTTATTAAACGAGTTTATTTCTAAAAAATATGCTCGTTCAGACTCATGAGGGTACTGGAGCTCGATCTAAAAATAAACTCGTTCAATCTCGAATAGTTCACATGCGTTTAGGCTCATTTACACCCTTATCCAAACAAGCACACCATCTAGGGGTGAGCATTGGTCGGTTTTGACCAAAAACCATAACCATAACCACAATGTCGGTTATTGGATAACCATAACCATAACCGATCGGTTATGGTGGTTATGGTTATTCGGTTTTGATGGTTATAGCGGGTCGGTTTTGGGTGGTTAACCCTGTATTTAGCTTAGCTAAAAATAGCTTAATTTTTTAACGTGGTATAAATTGTTATTGCATGTTTGTATATATTAGTATATTACATAGTATTAAAAAATACATGTAATCTATAATATTAATACCAATTATTATCGAATATTCAAATAAAGTGATATGATACATTCCATAAATTCAAATAAACATTCAACCAAAACTACAAAATGATATGAAAAACCAGTAAGTACTAAAAGTTTTCAGTCAAAAATATCAAATATTAAAAATATGGTGAAAAGTCCTAAATCCTTCAAAGATTTATTACATGTCGGTTCGGTTCAGTTATAGTGGGTATGGAAAAAATGAGAACCATAACCGACCCGGTACATTCGGTTTTCAAAAAAACCATTAACCGACCCACTGGTTTTTTATTTGGTTTGGTTTTTTCGGTTAATTCGGTTATGGTTCAGTTAATTCGGTTTTTTGCACACCCCTAACACCATCTATCACTAACTTGATATTTTTGAATATGATTTTTGATGCAATCTTTATGAGACGACGTTAAGCTTATATAACTGGTAATATAAATCATGATATACTTGCATTTTATCTTTTTTTGTTATTATTAGTTCCCTAGATATTGTTTCTGTTATGTCTTGTTTTCTCGCTTATATTTAAGACAACTTATCAATACTCGTACTGATGTCCTAATGTAGTGGGCAACCAGTGATGCATGGAGGCTATAATTATGCAGCAACAGGCTTTAACATGGGTGGTACTGTTTATCCTACAAGATTTTTTTCCGGCAGTTCCACCACCATCTTACCTCCTCCTATGCCACCAACATTGCCACCACCACCACCACCACCACCACCACATCAACATATGCACACTTCTGCAGAGTTGCCTCGATATTCTAAGTCGCAGTTGATAAACGACTACTTTGTAGACCGATATGTCTCTAGCAATCCACAAGTCAGCTTTCACTCTTCCCGGATTTGACATTAGCCGCTGTATTAACACCTTATATTCTTAACTTGATGGTGGTATTGGTTGCAGAGAAGCCCTATATATTATTTGTTGTGGATTTACTGATTTAGTCAAGTTGACCATTACTTTGTAGACCGATATGTCTCTATTTTTTTTTTTTTTTCATATGCTAAGTCTTGTCACGTAAAAAATAAGTTTAATGACATGCACTACTACAAAAATGACCATTAGCGATTGCTAAAATGTGGTTTCTACTATCTAGTAGAGGTTAAATAAACCAAAATTCTTTCAATCTACCTTTTATTCATGCTAAAGCAATCAGCATCAATGAAATTGTTACAACATCTATGTTTTATCTAGTAGAGGTTAAATGAACTAAAATTCCTTCAATCTACCATTTATTCATGCCAAAGCAATCAGCATCAATGAAATTGTTATAATATTTATGTTTTAGAATTGAATAAGTTTACATCATAGAAGGTACTATAGTTATTCCTAATTGATTAAGCGGTTACATCAAATACAAAGTCACCTAAAAATAAGAAATCGTAAGAAGGGTATCAAATGGACTTCGATTGACCTCGGTCAAGCGGTATTGAAACCGTCTCATCAAACTCGACGATGTGAGATTTTAGGTTTTTGTTTTTAGATGTTCAGCTTGTAGATTTTAGAGTTTTTATTTACATCATTGTGTTTTTTTTATTTACCATTGTGTCTTTTCTATATTTGTGTCTCATTGTGTCTTTTTTGTGACTCGTTATATCTTTTTTCTTCGACATTATGTTATATTTTTTAGAGTAAATTACAAAGTTCGTCCTTTATGTATGTCATATATTACAAAGTATGTCCTTTATCTTTAATAAGCTCAGAAAACATACTCAATGTTTGTAAACCCTTACAAGTTATGTCCTTTAGTCATAACACAATTAGTTTTCATGGTTAAAGTTGACTAAGTCAACCCCACATAAGGGTATTTTAGTCATTTTATCCTAAATATTATAATAAATAATCATAAAACCAATAAATAAAACAATTTTAGAATTATATATATATTATTAACCCTTCTCCTTCCCTCTCTCACCTACCCCCACCACCACCACAACTCACCTGCCACCACCATCACCACCACCACCACCACCGATCTGCCACCACCACTTTCACTCTCTTACTCTACCTGCTCTCTCTCATTTGATTATAACCCATTCTACCATCTGGGTATTGCTCAAAATGACCAAATTCATCTGGGTTTTGAATCTTTTGATTATATCTTCTCTGTTTATTTTCAAAATGTGAAACAATTAATTTAGCATATAATGTATCAAAACTTCTTTATTATATCTCTATAAAAAAATCCAGCAACAAAATCTTCTGTATTATATCTCCATAAAAAATCCTGCAACAAAATATGAAACAATCAATTTAAAACTCCTTTGCCGGCATCCCCTGCTTGAATGTCATAAGTGGAATAAGTTGATATTTTGGTTGAATATAATTATGATCTGAGTGTCTGACCACAAAACATTATGGACCAGAACAAGTCAAAATATTTCGCTCACCCCATTACTAATACCGTGGATATCCGAGATCTCAACCATCGCATCGATTCCACGGCGGATACTCGGTTCGACCGAATTCGTTTATATCAATCTGCGACAATTGATCTAATAACCGATCAAAACCTGACGTCATAAAAAACTCTGAAATTGCCGCCGGAAATGGTTGGAGACCAGACGATTACTGGATTGAACGGAGATATGTCGCCTCTGTTACGACGGCGGAGCCTCAGATCTGACCGATTGTTGCCGAAGAAAGTGGAGGTACGACGGCAACTGGTTTGGAGCAGAGTAAACTTGCAGGTGAAGTGGTGGTGGTGGCAGATCGGTGGTGGTGGTGGTGGTGATGGTGGTGGCAGGTGAGTTGTGGTGGTGGTGGGCAGGGGCGGACCCACATTGGTGCCACCGGGGTCCTCGGACCCCAATCTTTTAAAAAAAATAGTAGATTCGGTATATTAAATTGTATATGGACCCCATAAATACAATTAGGTGGACACCATAGAAATAAAAAGAAACTTGGTGTAGTGGTAAATCTCCCTCTTTTCCACCAAGAGGTCATGGGTTCAATCCTTGATAAGCCCATTTTTCTTATTTTTTTTAAAATCTAGTTCAAACCACACTTTAACTCGACCCGAACGAGGACCGACCCGAAAATGGACCCCATTGAAATAAAATCCTGGGTCCGCCACTGGTGGTGGGGGTAGGTGAGAGAGGGAGGAGAAGGGTTAATAATATATATAATTCTAAAATTGTTTTATTTATTGGTTTTATGATTATTTATTATAATATTTAGGATAAAATGACTAAAATACCCTTATGTGGGGTTGACTTAGTCAACTTTAACCATGAAAACTAATTGTGTTATGACTAAAGGACATAACTTGTAAGGGTTTACAAACATTGAGTATGTTTTCTGAGCTTATTAAAGATAAAGGACATACTTTGTAATATATGACATACATAAAGGACGAACTTTGTAATTTACTCTATTTTTTGACATTGTGTTTAATTTTACTTGACATTGTGTTATATTTTGCGATACCTTGTGTCTTTGTACAACTTTTTATTTTTAAAAGTCTTTGTAGAATAACTTTAGCCTTAGTTAAGATATAACTGTTTGACAGGCCTAAAAAGCGACCTAGCTAGCTAGTAAGGAGATTAAAACTAATGACTAACAATCATGTATTAGATTATGACTGGAATTTTAGGTCTCTCAATCATGTTTTTAAATGGAGTTGCTATGATAAGTAGAAAAAAAATGGTTAAATGTAAAATTTCTATTTTACTAATTAAAAAATTATTTAGCTTTCTTAAGTTATGTGTTTATTAAGACAAATGGTCTTATTATTAATCTACAAATCATGAACAATTCTCTAACAAAAGCAATGCATCCAGGTAGGAGATGGTTTATGCTCGTGTTATGGTTATCAACTGGAAACTGTTGACCATATTCTAGTCACTTATACGATGGCAAAAGCGATATGGTAGGCGATAGGAGTATGGCTGAAATTCAACACTTTATATGTTTGT
Source organism: Helianthus tuberosus (assembly GCA_030545235.1). Lineage (NCBI taxonomy): Eukaryota > Viridiplantae > Streptophyta > Magnoliopsida > Asterales > Asteraceae > Helianthus > Helianthus tuberosus. Next base: position 24,329,651 of record CM060395.1, read on the forward strand.
TCATCAGTAAAGGAGATATTCAAAAGCGTGGAAGAAATAAAGACAACGAAAAGAAAGAAGAAAGCGACCAGATGTGTTATGGCGGCTACCTTTTGGAAGATTTGGTTGAATAGAAATGATAAAGTGTTCAATGGAGTAAAGAAGACAAACACAAAACTATTAGAAGATATTGAAAGATATCAATAATGGCTAAATTGATCGCCTCCTTTCTCATTCGTTTGTCGTATATATGTACATCGTAATCTCCTATACTAGGTAAAGATACAACTGAATATCCTAGTTACAAGGGAAATGATAATTACTTAATATAAGTCTATTACATCCCCGCAGTCGAAGCGGGAGGGGACCAAATGCTTAGACTGGATCGAAAATCGTCAAACAATACTTGGGGTAACCCTTTGGTGAAAATACCGGCAATCTTGATAACGAGAAGGCACATGAAGGATGTGAACTTGACCATGTTGAACTTGCTCCCGAACAAAGTGAATGTCGAGTTCGATGTGTTTGGTGCGCTGATGCTGAACAGGGTTGCCAGACAAGTAAATAGCGCTAACGTTGTCATAGTAGACAATAGTGACGTGTGAGTGAGGACGATGCAATTCAAGTAACAGGTTGCGTAGCCAACATATTTTGCAACAACGTTGGCGACCCCATGGTATTTGGACTTGGCACTTGAGCGGGATATCGTTGTCTGTCGTTTTGAAGACCAAGAGACAATTTTGTCACCGTAGTAAACACAATACCCACTAGTGGAGCGGCGGGTGTCCGAACACCCCGCCTAATCTGCATCAGTATAAGCTAGGAGTGTCAGATTTTTGGAACCGATGAGAAGAAGTCCCAACGATCTCGTGCCTAGGATATATCGGATAACAAGCTTAAGAGCATTCCAATGAGTAGTTTTGGGTGCATGCATGTGCATACAGACCTGTTGAACAACATAACTGATGTCTAGGTGGGTAAATATCAAGTACTGTAATGCGCCAGCTAAGCTTCGATATAACGTTGGGTCATCGAAGTCCGTGCCAGTAGAGGAGCTTAGCTTAGCGTTTGTGTCAACGGGTGTGTGTGCTAGTTTACAAGATTGCATCCCGGCCGCTCGATAATGTCATTTGCATAGTTCTTTTGGGATAAAAACATTGTATCCTTGTGTCGAGTAACCGAGTAACCGAGGAAGAAACTAAGAGCACCGTGATCTTTCATAGCAAATTCCTTTGAAAGGTATGTCATTAACGGTTCCCGAAGTTCCATTGAGGACGTAACGAGCAAGATATCGTCGACATATAAAAGGAGGTAGGCGGTATTATGCCCGTGATTTAGAATGAAGAGATAGGAATCATAACCACTTTGAAGAAATCCCAAAGTGAGAACATAGCTAGTGAAACGTTGGTACCACGCTCGTGGAGCTTGCTTTAGTCCGTAAAGTGACTTTTTTAGACGGCACACATGATCCGGAAAATCTTTGTGTCTAAAACCCATTGGTTGATGCTTCGATATAACGTTGGGTCATCACTGGACACGGGGGCGTGGTCAGATGTCTGCAAAAATGGACAAAGCTGTAGAAGCTTCTATGCCCACCACGGGGGCGTACCCAGCTCAGCACGGGGCGTGGTCAACGCTAAGATTTGCAGAATCTTGCAAATCTTGATAGTACATATACGCTTCTGCACACGGGGCCGTGTGGAGCCTAATGCAGACAATTGCAATTAATGAAGGAAGAGAAAGGAGATGGCCACGGGGGCGTGTCCAGCGGACACGGGGCCATGGTTGGGCTTCTGTTCAAGCTATAAATAGGGGTGCTTGGATCACTTCAAAGGCATCCCTTGGCAAACCACCGCTCTCCCACTTTGCCACCACTCCACGACTACAACACCCACATCCACCACCATTATCCATCATCCACCTTGGAGTGTGTGTAGTAGTCTCGGGATCTAATAGTAAGAGTTCTTGTCAATCAAAGGCCATGTTTGGCTAAGTCTCTTACATCACTTGGTGAAGACAAGCATTTAATGTATTACTTTTGATTTTTAATCTTTTCGCACTTTTTATTTGGTTTTGTATTAATGACTTTAATAACTAGTTTCTTATTTTGAAGGTGAAACTTCCTTATCGTTTGTCCGTGATATCTTGGCATTAATTTACTGTCTATATAAAGTAAAAGATTTTCACCATTCATATCTCTACGGTTGTAGGACCGTGTTTCATGACCAAAATTTTCGAACACAAACTTTTGCACAAGAGTTTAGTAAAAACCTTTTCTAAGCATGTATAGATGAATTTTAACAAAGTTTTTATAGAAACAAATAGCAAATCAACAAGTTTTTCACAGATTTTATTACCTTTTTCCAGAAAATATGATTTTCAACGCTCAAGAACACAAATATATTTTCAGAAGAAAAAAAAATGCAAGAAAATCTTTCAAAACACAAGAAAAACAACTTGGTTTTAACAAGGAATCGAGCCAACGCTCTGATACCAATTGTAGGTCCACCCGGAGGATCGAGTCAAACCTCTATTCCCTGTTTTTCGACGAACCCGAGAGTGCGGAATCCAAACGGGTAAGTTAAACCAAGTTAGAACACGAAATACACAAACACGATTCAACGATTAACACACGATGTATTAATACGTATCCGTTACAAAACAGTGTTTACAATCTCTGTAAACTCTCAGTGTGTGTGTGTTCATACAGTGTGTTTTCTCTCTAGTCTAACACTTGTATATCAGCAGAGTTCAGGTTACAAGATTATACAGTACAAAGCTCTCACACTAAACTTTCTCTAGTCTGCTCAGACTCTCTCTTTGTGTCTTCTGTATGTTCAGTATATATACTGAAAGGATAGATGAACCTCCTGCAGGTGACGAAGTATCACGACGAACCATTCCATGTGACGAAGAATGGAATCTTCATCACTGTCACATGTTGACGAAGGTTGATCTTCGTCATGAAGATCTTCGCCAAGTGATCTTCGCCATAGGGACTTTGTCCACGAACATTAATCTTCGTTGTGGTGAACAATGACGAACCTTCGCTGAGGAGACACTTCGTCAATATTCATTCTTCGTCACATGCTATGCATGAGTTCTTCGTCCATGTTATAAACAGCAATCACATTAATTTGTTCCTCAAAGTGATTTCACGTGGACATGTAATCTATCCATTTATAAGTCTTCACATGAGATCATCATGACATCATCATGGTGATGTCATGGTGATGTGGTGTCGAGAAGGTTCGCGGCTCTTCGTGCTTCGCATGTCGAACTCTGGGGCGCACGACCGAGGAATGTCGCGGCGTCGGTATTGAGCCGAACTTAACCGAGTCGAACCAAACCGAGTCGCGTCCACATAAAGTGTATCAACATTCTCTATTAATGCTCCATTCTAGTAGGTTCATTACAAATAAAATAAACTTTTCTTTTAAATATTTATTTTGATGATATTATTTGTATTTGTATACTACTAAGTACAAAATCAGAATGAAATTTACACATTTTATGATGATAACGATGTGCATGTCTTTAGTCAGACTTTAATTTATTATAGTTGTTAAAAAATAAAGATGTATAAAAATCAGAATTAAAAAAAATTGTCCTCGGAAATCACGAGTATTTTTTAATAAACTCCTTGGTATACCCAAAACCCACGTGTATGTTCTGTTCCTAACCAACACCTTTCAAGTATTGGGTCGGGTATAAGAAATGGTTTTATAATGGGGTATAAGATTGAGACTGTCAATACCCGGCTCATTTTCTTCCCTATCCAACGAAATCAATGAAATGACAAGACAAGTCAAGGATTTGGTTGTTTTATCGATGTGGAGATATTGGTCACGTTGCGTATCAGTGCACAAACTGACAACCAAAGGAAAAAACCAGCTAACTTGGCTCAAGAGATGAACAGGCGTTGCTATGACGAAGAAACAGGTACACATTAGGATTTAGGGGGAGAATGAAAAGATTAATCCTAAAAGTTTGGATAATGACAAAAGTGTTAATAGGTGGACTTGTTTAGGGTTATCTGATTAATTGAGAAAGAGAAAGTAAGATAGTGCTTAGTTTAGTTTAATAATTAAAGTTTATAAGTGTTTATCAAGTTTGTTTAAGGTTGCTTATTAATATTAATAGTAAATTACAAGTTTTGTCCTTTATGTTAACACCATTTTTCAGGCGATGTCCTTTAGCACAAAAATTGACGAGTTCTGTACTTTATGTTTTAAAATCTTGCACGGTATGTCCTTTAACCCTAACTTTGTTAGATTTTTTGGTTAAATATGGTCATATGCTTTGCATATGAGAGCATTCTTAGCATTTCACCTTGCGAGAGTTTATTCTGTAAAGAACTTTTAATCAAGGACTATTCTGTACAAACTAAAAAGTAAAAAAGATTTTTAAACTATCTCCTTTTAATCATCTGAAACTCCTCCTCCTCCTCTCTCTCTCTTCTTTCTCCCACCGCTACCAACCCACCACCATCTCTCCCACAATACTGCACGACATCCACCATCTAAACCCGAAGCACCCCCATCGCACCCACCAGCCACCACATCTCATGTGGCACCGGTCTTCACAACTGTAATCTTTCTTTTCTCACAAACCTAGTGGCGGTTGCCCAAGATTTCACGAAAACCCAAGCGGCGGTTCTGATCTCTACATATTAAAGGGGTGTTCTTGGACATCGTCGGCGGCTGCTCGAGATTTAATACAAACCCATGTGGCGATGGTTCAAGATGTAACGGGGTATTCTTGGACATCGTCGGCAGTTCCGAAATGTGTAGGAATCCGTTCGTGTAAAATAAAATAAAACTTTTATTAACTTGAAATACAAATACTTAACAGAATTACAACTGAAAGAAAATTACAATTACAACTGAAAAATGGAAAACAAGAACAAGAAAAATGAACAGAAACACTGTTCTTGGCTGAGGATCGTGTTAGACACGGGTCCCTTAAAACAAATTTCGTGTCTCCCAGGAGAACACGTTAGTTTCCAGGATACAACAGCCCAAAGCAGTTGTACTGCCGGTCTTGACTCCAACCCGAATGAGTACCTTGAGCTTGAAGAAGATGAAGAATTCTATGAGAGAGAAAGATCAAAGCTAGTGAATTCGGTGTCTTCTTCAACAGGGGTACCACCCTATTTATACTAGCTGGACTAGAAGAAACTGAAAAACAAATTTAATGGGAGAATTAAACTGCATTAAACGTCTTTAATGCACTTTAATTCGTCATTAAATTCTCAGTCAAACGCATTAACTTCGTCAGTTTCGAATGCTGAATGTAACTGCACTGGCATTAACTGCAGCTAGAAGCTTCTCCGCGCGCGCAAGACACACTGATGCGCGCGCAGGTCTTCACCCTCACGCGCGGTGCGTCCACTTGGCTCACTGCCATGCGCGCATGCGCCATACTCACTCAGGTTCATGCGCGCCTGCGCGCGTGTGCCACGTCACCTGTGAGCCTCTACGTGCACGCCACACAGTCGCGCCGTTTTTGGCTCACTCTGGTGCGCCGCGCATGTCACATCAGGCCCATGCACCATGCGCGCCATATGTACCCCGCGCGCATGATTGCCACGTCATGCGCCATCGCGCGCAGACCCACCAGGGTCATGCGCATGCATGCCACTTCACCAACCACTTGGTCCTTGCAACCCTTGTGTTCCACCACGCGCACGCGGTCAAAAATACAAAGGCGGCTCTCGGCGATGCGAAGTGCAAAGTGCGCCATCAAAGCGCCACATTGCGCCTCATCGCCCACGTCACGCGCGCGTGTGAGTGCGAGTGCGAGTTAGGGTGCTTCGCACCCTTCGCGAGTACACTAGTGAGTGCTTCCATGAAACAATAAGGATGGAGAGCTCCCACTTAAATACCCCTTTATGTTTCATCTCTCATCCGATGTGGGACAATGTGCCACTTTCCCACTTTTTTCAGCATTTAATTTTCAAACACCAAACTTTGAGCATCGATATCTCATTCATCTTAGCTCCGTTTTGGACGTGGTTTAGTTCGTTGCGAAGCCCTTCCGACATAGAACACAAACCCACAAATAAATATATAAAACCCGCTCATTTTATTATATTTATTTCTAGTCCAAAATAGGAAAAAATCATTTTCCTATATTTGTGAAAAATGCTATTTTCACAAAATTTCCAACAATCCCCCACATGAATAGAAATCGATCTATCAAGTTTCAACGATACACGTTCAACAGTTAAGCATTGCAAGATAGGTAGGTGTAACCTTTGAACCTCCTTTTGTGAAGCATACTTAGCTTCCTAGGGTCTTGTAGACGCGGGGTCTTTGAACAATCCCCCATTTATGTAGGCGACAATATACATTCACACAATACTCTCCCTAGTCGAGTGAAGACCTCATGGTTGTGTCCATTTATGGTCATGGAACACGTTCCTGGTTCTGCAAGAGCTCTAGGATTTGCGCCTCCCCACAAATCCATTCGACGCGACCCCACTTCTCTCTAACATAGGTGATTCCTCTGAATCATTAAAAGCATCATGGTTAATTTGGATTTCCTCAAAATCCTTAACCTCAACATGCTTAACCTTTCCTTCATGTCACTGATTGGAATGGACTAGGAAGTATACAACTCCCTTTATGAATTTTGGGGCACCCCCCACAGTGACTCCCTTTGGGTTTATGATTAAGTTTGCCTATTGAACCTAGATCTTGGGATCTCCAGTCAACTAGGTTAGGTTTCCCTAATATTCCCTTCATCTATGGGCTTTAGTCCCATTCCTCTTGACAACCTATACACCTTATCTGTGCTTAAGCCTTTTGTTAACGGGTCCGCAATGTTCTCATTTGACCTCACATAGTAAACTGAGATAACACCCGTTGAGATAAGTTGTCGTACCGTGTTGTGTCTATGTCGAATGTGCCTTGATCTGCCATTGTACATCATGTTTTGTGCTCTAGCAAGAGCAGACTGATTGTCACAATGTATGCAGATCGCCGTCAACGGCTTTAGCCATCTTGGAATATCTTCCACAAATTGACGTAGCCACTCCGCTTCTTCCTCGCTTTTATCTAAAGCGACGAATTCAGATTCCATCGTGGATCTCGCTATAACCGTTTGCTTGGAAGACTTCCAAGCTATAGCCGCGCCGGCAAGTGTAAACACGTAACCACTTGTGGATCTGTGATCCTTTATATCCGATATCCAGTTTGCGTCAGTGTATCCTTCGATCACTGCTGGATCACGGGTATAAGTAATCCATAGTCTCTCGTGTATCTTATGTATCTGAGCACCCTCATGATAGCTTTCCAATGATCCTCGCTCGGATTACTGGTGTATCTACTTAGCCTGCTCACAGCATATGCTAAGTCGGGTCTAATACATGTCATTAGATACATTAGACTACCAATGATCCTTGAGTACTCTAACTGAGAAACACTCTCGCCTCTATTCTTCCTTAGGCGTTGGGTATTATCAATTGGAGATCGAGCTATACTCGTATCGTCCGAATTGAATTTCCCAAGGATCTTGTCCACGTAGTGAGATTGACTCAACACAAGACCATTTTGGGTTCTAGTGATTTTTACTCCAAGAATCACATCCGCGAGACCCATGTCTTTCATGTCAAACCTCGCTTTCAACATGTCTTTCGTTGAGTTGATCATCTTATCATCACTCCCAATAATAAGCATATCATCTACATAAAGACATAGAATCACATAACCTCTTGGTGTGTCTTTAAAATAAACAAACTTGTCGCACTCATTTATTTTGAAACCATTGTCAATCATGACATGATCAAACTTTTGGTGCCATTGTTTTGGAGCTTGCTTCAAGCCATACAAAGACTTGACCAATTTACATACTTTACCCTTGTTTCCAGGGGCGGAAAAACCCTCAGGTTGTTCCATGTAAATTTCTTCTTCTAAATCGCCATTTAGAAATGCGGTCTTTATATCCATTTGGTGAACTTCCAAATTTCTTAGAGCCGCAATTGCAAGAACCAATCGTATAGAGGTTATTCGCGTTACAGGCGAGTAAGTATCAAAGTAGTCTAGACCCTCCTTTTGTCTAAATCCCTTGATCACTAACCTTGCCTTGTATTTATCAATACCTCCGTCGGCTTTCATCTTCCTTTTGAATATCCAACGATATCCAAGTGGTTTACAACCAGGTGGAAGATCTACTAACTCCCAAGTATGATTTTGCAATATAGAATCAATTTCATTCTTAATTGCTTCTTGCCATTGAGGTCCTTCCGCGGAGGTAACCGCTTCGCGATAGGTATTGGGCTCACCCTCAACCATATAGCTCATGAAGTCTGGACCAAAGGATTTTTCAACCCTTTGTCGTTTACTTCGTCTAAGCTCACCCTCCTCGACCTCAGGTCGTTCATGTCTTTCATCTATCCTCAAAGATGAACTTGGTCCTGCTTCATCTAACCATGTAGACGAACTTGGACCTGCTTCATCAAACGCTCTTGATGAAGGCGTATGTGTTTGTCCTAACATAGGAAACACATTCTCAAAATATGAGACGACATTAGGATTTGCCTCTATGATAGTATGTTTGTGTACATCAGGATTCTTGGACTCATGTACAAGAAAACGATGCGCACTACTTTGATGTGCATATCCAATGAAAATGCAATCAACAGTTTTGGGTCCTATCCTAAAAGCCTTAGGAGGTGGTACAATCACCTTGGCTAGGCACCCCCACACTTTCAAGTATTTGTACGAAGGCTTCCTTTTTCTCCATAACTCATATGGAGTTTTGTCCCTATTTTTCAAAGGTATCTTGTTCAAAAGATAGTTTGCTGAGAGAATGGCGTCCCCCCACATTTCTCGGTTCACTCCCGAGCTTATCAACATGGCGTTCATCATCTCTTTCAATGTGCGGTTCTTATGTTCCGCAACGCCATTTGATTGTGGAGAATAAGGTGGTGTACACTCATGTACAATGCCACTTTTTGCGCATAAATCCGCAAAAGGTGCAACATATTCACCTCCTCAATCACTTCTCAAAGCTTTTATCTTCTTTTTAAGTTGATTCTCAACTTCGTTTTTGTACAACATAAACTTCTCTATTGCTTCGTATTTACTTTTAAGTAAATACACGTAGCAATATTTAGTACAATCATCAATAAACGTGATGAAGTACTTATTTCCTCCACGCGTGGGAACCGCTTTTAAATCACACACATCGGTATGAATTAAATCAAGGGGTTCGGTTATTCGTTCAACCGATTTAAACGATGATCTCGTAAGTTTGGATTCAACACATGTCTCGCATTTGTGATTGGACTCGATATGGAATGTTGGTATCAAGTTTAATTTAATTAAACGTCATAATGAATTAAAATTTACATGTCCTAGTCTACCATGCCAAACATTAGAAGACTCAACCATGTAAGTAGAAGTAGAAATTTCATTCGTTTTCTTGTTTTGGTTTACAACCATTACATTCATTTTAAACATACCATTAAGGGCATAGCCCTTTCCAACAAACATTCCACATCTAGACAAGACAAAATTGTCCGATTCAAACACTAGACGAAATCCAAACTTGTTGAGCATCCATCCCGACACGAGATTCTTCCGTATCTCTGGGACATAAAGCACATTGGTCAAGGTAAGCTCCTTGCCCGAAGTCATCTTCAAAACGACCGTGCCTTCCCCCTTGATGCTTGCGGTAGCTTTATTCACCATATAAAGCTTTTCTTCACCCGATGCTTCCTTGAATGTAGAGAAAAGAGCCTTGTCTCCAAAAACATGGCGGGTTGCACCCGTGTCAACGAACCATCCTTTTGGGCTTTCACCCATCGCGTTGACTTCTTCAATCATAGCCGCTTCCTCGGTTATCATTGCAATGAGAGGCATACCATCCTCATCAACCATGTGCGCACGCTCACGCTTAGGTTTCTTGCATTGGTTAGCACGGTGCCCCGTCTCGTTACAATTGTAACAAGTACCTTGGAAAGGTGCAGGCTTCTTTTTCACAGCCCCCTTTTTAGGTCCAAGGTTGTTAACCTTTGCTTTCCCTTTGTTATCCTTTTTACCCTTGCCTTTCTTGCCCTTTGAGGACTCCCCAACTTCCACCATGTTTGCTTTAGCCGAAGCTTGCAAAATGGTGCCTTTTAGGGCCACCCTGTTTTCTTCTTCTATACGAAGACGACGAACAAGGTCCTCGACCGACATTTCCTTTCGCTTGTGTTTAAGATAATTCTTAAAATCCAACCAAGCAGGGGGTAAAGTTTCGATCATGGCTGCCACTTGAAAAGTTTCGCTAAGTACCATTCCCTCAGCATGGATGTCATTAAGTATAATTTGCAACTCTAGGACTTGGTTCATAACAGACTTGTTATCAACCATTTTAAAGTCCAAGAAACGGGCGACAACAAATTTCTTTGTTCCCGCATCCTCCGTTTTGTACTTTTTCTCCAAAGACTCCTATAATTCTTTGGAAGTCTTGATACTATAGTATACATTATACAACGCATCCGAGAGACCGCTGAGTACGTAGCCTCGACATATAAAGTCCGAGTGCTTCCACGCCTCTACCGCGCTCAGAGCCTGAGCATCGGTCTCCCCTTCCGCAGGTTGGGGAGCGGTCTCCGTCAAGAACCTCGCAAGGTTCATGGTGGTCAAGTAGAAGAACATCTTCTGTTGCCACCGCTTGAAGTGGAGACCCGAGAACTTCTCGGGGCGTTCAGCATGATTCGCCACTATGGACGCTCCCACAGTGTTGGCAGGGGTACCGACAACAACGTTGACGTTGGTATTTTCAGTCGACATTCTGAAAAATTCCACAAAACCAAGATAATAAAACTGTTAGAAAAATAAATGTGCTGATTTATTATTTTATTAACAATATCGATGAGTAACAAAATCAGTCTCGTAGCTTCTAAGTCCAACTTTGAAGACTACAAGAGAAGATCTTAGAACCCAAAGACACAGAAGGAGTAGAAGAACAGAGTTCTGTTTTGACAAAGTCGCTACTTTGAATCAAAACAGAGAAAAAAAATCTGTTTTTAAAACACAACTGTATGAATTCAAAACTGGTTCGAATTCACAGCAGAATATGTTTGTGTTTCTACACGAACGGTGTTTTAAAAATTTGTTTTAAGATTGTAGGAATCCGTTCGTGTAAAATAAAATAAAACTTTTATTAACTTGAAATACAAATACTTTACAGAATTACAACTGAAAGAAAACTACAATTACAACTGAAAAATGGAAAACAAGAACAAGAAAAATGAACAGAAACACTGTTCTTGGCTGAGGATCGTGTTAGACACGGGTCCCTTAAAACAAATTTCGTGTCTCCCAGGAGAACACGTTTGTTTCCAGGATACAACAGCCCAAAGCAGTTGTACTGCCGGTCTTGACTCCAACCCGAATGAGTACCTTGAGCTTGAAGAAGATGAAGAATTCTATGAGAGAGGAAGATCAGAGCTAGTGAATTCGGTGTCTTCTTCAACAGGGGTACCACCATATTTATACTAGCTGGACTAGAAGAAACTGAAAAACAAATTTAATGGGAGAATTAAACTGCATTAAACGTCTTTAATGCACTTTAATTCGTCATTAAATTCTCAGTCAAACGCATTAACTTCGTCAGTTTCGAATGCTGAATGTAACTGCACTGGCATTAACTGCAGCTAGAAGCTTCTCCGCGTGCGCAAGACACACTGATGCGCGCGCAGGTCTGCACCCTCACGCGCGGTGCGTCCACTTGGCTCACTGCCATGCGCGCGTGCGCCATACTCACTCAGGTCCATGCGCGCCTGCGCGCGTGTGCCACGTCACCTGTGAGCCTCTACGTGCACGCCACACAGTCGCGCCGTTTTTGGCTCACTCTGGTGCGCCGCGCACGTCACACCAGGCCCATGCACCATGCGCGCCGTATGTACCCCGCGCGCATGATTGCCACGTCATGCGCCATCGCGCGCAGACCCACCAGGCCCATGCACCATGCATGCCACTTCACCAACCACTTGGTCCTTGCAACCCTTGTGTTCCCCCACGCGCATGCGGTCAAAAATACAAAGGCGGCTCGCGGCGATGCGAAGTGCAAAGTGCGCCATCAAAGCGCCACATTGCGCCTCATCGCCCACGCCACGCGCGCGCGCGTGTGCGAGTGCGAGTGCGAGTTAGGGTGCCCCGCACCCTTCGCGAGTACACTAGTGAGTGCTTCCATGAAACAATAAGGATGGAGAGCTCCCACTTAAATACCCCTTTATGTTTCATCTCTCATCCGATGTGGGACAATGTGTCACTTTCCCACTTTTTTCAGCATTTAAGTTTCAAACACCAAACTTTGAGCATCGATATCTCATTCATCTTAGCTCCGTTTTGGACGTGGTTTAGTTCGTTGCAAAGCCCTTCCGACATAGAACACAAACCCACAAATAAATATATAAAACCCGCTCATTTTATTATATTTATTTCTAGTCCAAAATAGGAAAAAAATCATTTTCCTATATTTGTGAAAAATGTTATTTTCACAAAATTTCTAACAAAATGTACATATGATCTATACTCATTTCCTTGATATTGAATCTATATATTTATTTTGACTAGACCTTTGACCACCATTTTCTTGAATTTGTAACCTAATTGTTGTTGTTGTTGTAAATTGACAATACGCACCATTTTAATGCAAATTAGTATTACCGAATTACTAATCTTTTAATTTAACTTTAATTATCTTGAGATTTTGATATTTAGTTGTGAAATCCATTGAATTTTTCTATACTGAGCATCTTATTTCCATTGAGATCTTGATATTTAGTTGTGAATCCATTGAATTTTTTATACATCCAGTAAGAAAAATTGAATCCTATTTGTTATTGCATTTATTTTTTAGTTTTGCTCAAAGTAGACCATGGATAAAAGTTCATTACACAATAGCCCCTTGAAAGGTGAAATGACAAGAAAGTCCTTATGTGCCTTGCACATGACCATTTTTCACCAAAATATCTAACTGAGTTAGGGCTAAAGAACATATAGTGCAAGATTATGAAACATAAAATACAAAATTCGTTAACTTTTGCGCCAAATGACACCGCCTGAAAAATGGTGTTAACATAAAGGACAAAACTTGTAATTTACTCTAATATTAACTAGCAAACGTGCCCAAACCTCAAGAACTATTTTGGTAATTTACTCAAAAAAATGTTACATAAGGTTTTTTTGAGTTTTCCCAACTCAAGTGGGTTTTCTGTGTATCTCACCCCTATACACTATACAGGGGAATTATATATCTATATATATACACTATACACTATTTTGGTGTGTTTTTTAGGTTTTTTTAGTTAGTTTTTTTAGTTTTCACGTTAAAAGTGGTTTTTATTTGAATCATCCCCTATATATATATATATATATATATATATATATATATATGCTACATAGTCATTTTTTTCCTACAAAGTGTACAAAGTCATCAAACACCATAATATATCGTTTTAGTAATACACAATAACGGAGTAATCTTCACTTTGTTATTTGTAGGTTTTGAGTGTGTTTTATGGTTAACATTACAGTGTTTTATGACTTTGTACACTTTGTAGGAAAAATGGACTTTGTAGCCAACTTCCACCCTATACATGGGGAAGGATCATTGAGGAACATTAAAAAAGTGGGGAACAGCGGGGAACCGACTCAAACGAACTCCGATTGGACTCAATCTAGCGGCGTTGGAACCGGCTCGTCGAACCCTAACTAAGATCTCTTGACCCTAAACCCTAAATCCTAACTCCTAAACTCTAAACTATAAAGCTAAAAAATAAGGCTAAAACCTAAGCTAAACCGTAAAATCTAAACTATAAACCCTAAAAGCTAAACCGTAAAGGCTAGACCTAAAGCTAAACCCTAAAGCTAAACCCTAAATCTAAACCCTAAACCCTAAAGCTAAATCGTAAACCCTAAAGCTAAACCCTAAAGCTAAACCCTAAGGCTAAACCCTAAAGTTAAACCCTAAAAGCCAAACCCTAATATATTTAGGGTTTAGGGGTTATGATTTATGGTTTAGGGTTAAGAGATCTTAGTTTGGGTTCGACGAGCCGGTTCCAACGCCGCTGGAATGAGTCCAATTAAAGTTCGTTTGAGCCAGTTCCCCACTGTTCCCCACTTTTTTAGTATTCCCCAATGAACCTCACACTATATATATATATATATATATATAGGATTATGAGAAAACTAGATATAAATGAGAAAACCAAAAAACTAACAAAAAAAGCACTAAAAAGGAGGGGGGAGCCTTTTAATGAAGGAGGGGGGACTTTTAATGAAGGAGGGATAAAATTGGAAAAAAAATATATATAACTTTTCAAACATTCCCCATTTCTCCATACGTTATCATTTTAAAACAAAAATGGCACCATAAGATCACAAATTTTTGTATCTTTCATTCAAGTATATTCGAGCATATTTTTTATGACATAAAAAAAGATTTATGGTGTCGTCTTGTTTTCAATACTATTATTACAGTAGTGCACATGTGCAATATAAGATGTACCTCAATTGCATTACATGCTTAAAGTTAGCTTTTTGAGTCTAGTTTAGCTTTTAGGGTTAGTTTTTTTGGAGGTTTAGGATTAGGATTAGGTTTTTGGGTGTGGGGGGGAGGGGGGGTTTAGGTTTTTGGGGGGTGGGGGTGGGGGGGTTTAGGTTTTTTTCGGGTTTACAATTGCATTACATGCTTAAAATTAGCTTTTTGAGTCTAGTTTAGCTTTTAGGGTTAGTTTTTTTGGAGGTTTAGGATTAGGATTAGGTTTTTGGGTGTGGGGGGGGGGGGGGGGGGGGAGGGGGGTTTAGGTTTTTGGGGGGTGGGGGTGTTTAGGTTTTTTTTTTCGGGTTTATGTTTAGGGTTTAGTTTTAGGTTTTCGGGAGGGTGGGGGGTTTATGTTTTTGGGGGGTGGGGGGGGGGGGGGGTTATGCTTTTGGTGGGAGGGTGAATTTAGGTTTTTGGGGGGGTGGGGGTGGGGGGTTTAGGTTTTTGGGGGGTGTCGGTGGGGGGTGGGTTAAGTGGTTTAAGCTTTATGTACTAGTGCACATGTGCAGTACAACAAAAAAAAAAATTTTTTTTTTTTTGAAAATTTTTTTCTTGGCATAAAAGCTAGCGATTTTGTTATTAAAAATTGTAAAAAAAAAAAAAAAAAAAAATTTCGTATGTTTTTAGTTTTTTTTTTAGGCTTTTTTGGTTAGTTTTTTGGTTTTCTCTTTTAAACTAGTTTTCTCATGATCCATCCCCTATATATATATATATATATATATACAAAACTGTTTATTAGCGTAAAAAACACGTTGGTAGACTGAATGTAATCCAATTGTTATAGTCCCTTGCATGACTTTTTATACAGAGGTTGAGTAGTTGACTGCAAAAGCTAAATATCTACTTGTAAATGAATGATGTCCTCATAACGATGATAAGTGTTATTCTCGGTTCGAGTATATTAGCATGACTAATTAAAGCAGGAATGCCTACCAAGAAGCTTACAACTATTAAATTTCCAGACTCATGTCTATCTTAATATGCTTCTTTCTTTCTTTAGTCCCTTATGCAACTTCGATTACCTTCAATTTCACAGATATTACTCCAAAAGATTCCAGCGATATAATATTCGAGGGTGATGCAGTTTACGCCCCTCAGGATGGAATCCAGGTAACCCACCAAAGGGATCGTGATCGAGGTTCGTTTTGGTTAGCAGGCCGAGCCAGGTACATCAGACCTCTTCATCTTTGGGACAACGACTCTACCGATCTGGCCAGCTTCTCTACTACTTTTTCATTTGTGATCGACTCAAACATGAATTCCTCATACGGTGATGGCCTCACATTCTTCCTTGCTGAGGAAAACTCTGTGATATGTTCTGGGGGAGCCATGGGACTTCCGTTCGATGTACCAGCTAATATCTCCAGAAATCGATTTGTGGCTGTGGAGTTTGATACTTTCTGTAACTACCAGTGGGATCCAAAAGATCCCCCTGAGTCTAATATTTGCATACGCGATCATGTAGGTATAAATATTAACTCTCTTACTTCTGTGGCGTCTCGAAAATGGTTTAGCAATATAACATATGGCAAAGAGTGTAGAGCCTCGATAAATTATACTTCTGGTTCAAAAAATCTTAGTGTTTCATTCATGAATTTTAAAGATAATTTACCTGTATGGGAAACTGGACTTACTTATAATATTAATCTAAGGGATGTGTTACCTGAATGGGTTATATTTGGGTTCTCAGCATCAACTGGAGATCTTTTTCAGAAAAACAATGTAAGTTCTTGGATGTTTGATAGCACTGATATAAAAGTTGACCAATCAAAGGGGCAAACCAAGACGGGGCTTATGGTGGGATTAATAGCTGGAACGTTGGTTATAGTTATCGTTTTAGCTATAGTGGTATGGTGGAGGAAGAAAAACAACGGTGCTAAAGTTGTGAAACTTGGATCTTCTGGGAATGAACTAGGATCCGTTGTGGAGATAAACAATAAATTCGAAATAGAGGCCACCATGCCTAGAAGATTTTCTTACGGTGAATTAGCTCAGTCAACTGCTGACTTTGCAGAGACGCAGATGCTTGGAGCGGGGGGTTTTGGCGGAGTTTACAAAGGTTTTCTGAAAGATTCTAGTAGGTATGTTGCAGTAAAAAGGGTGTCCAAGACTTCCAATCAAGGGATAAAAGAGTATGCAACCGAAGTAAAGATTATTAGCCGATTGAGGCACAGAAACTTGGTGCAACTCATCGGTTGGTGCCATGACAAAGGTGAACTACTTGTTGTTTATGAGTTTCTGGAAAATGGAAGTTTAGATTTACATCTCTTCAAGGGAAAAAGTTCGTTGACATGGAACACAAGGTACAAAATTGCCCATGGTCTGGCTTCTGCTTTGCTATATTTACATGAAGAATGGGAGCAATGTGTTTTGCATAGAGATATCAAGTCAAGTAATGTGATGTTGGACACAAATTTTAATGCGAAGCTTGGTGATTTCGGGTTAGCTAAGTTGGTTGACCACGAGAATGGTGCAGAGACAACGATGGTTGCTGGAACCATTGGTTACATGGCCCCGGAATATGTACAGACCGGCAAGGCTAGCAAAGAATCAGATGTCTTTAGCTTTGGAGTTGTTGCATTAGAAATAGCATGCGGTAGAAAACCAATCGACTCACAGGCTGAAGAAAGGAAAACAAAATTGGTAGAATGGGTGTGGGATCTTTATGGTAGTGGGAGTCTTCTAGAAGCAGCAGATCCATGTCTAGGCTCAAATTTTGCAGAAGAAGAAATGACTTGTCTAATGATTGTTGGATTATGGTGTGCGCACCCCGACTCAAAACTACGCCCCTCGATGAAGCAAGCTATTCAAGTATTGAATTTTGAAGCTTCCCTACCTACGCTCCCGTCAAAGATGCCCTATGTGACTTATTCTGCACTTCCCGATTTCTCATCATATGGCGAAACTCTGAGTAGCGGCTCTTACAAGCGTTCCTCAAATTTCTCAAATTAACAGTATATGTATTTTATATGCAAACTCTGAGGTCTTGCTTGCTTTGGTGAAACTAGTAATTATAGTTTATTTTGATTATGTTGGTGGACGTCGTTTTGAACGAGTTATGGGATAGTGTTTTATTTGGATTATGTTAATTTCAGTTGTTGTTCATTAAAAAATCGAAGTCATGTATGTGCATTTACACTTGTGTACATACTGTTTGCATATAAAATACATATACTGTTAATTTGCATCTATATAACGTGTTAATGTGCAATTTGCATTTTAACAATAAAGTAACAAACAAATATATTTTTCATGTAATTAAGACGAATTAATATATTGTATTGATTATGGACGATTGTAATGAATTTTTTTTTTTTTTTTTTTGTGTGTGGAACGATTAACTCAAAAAAAAAAATTCGAATTTGGTTTTTGATTGCATGAAAGTAGGGTGGTTATAGATTTATCTTTTAACTGAATTTGATCATGGATAATAAATTTAAATAAAAAATAGTGTTTATATGTTTAATGACCATCATACCCTTATAACTTTAAAAGAAGATCAATGGCTAGGATGAGTTCGTTTTGTTCACAAATATAAAAAGTTTCACAAATGAACCTAATCCTATATATATATATATATATATATATATACTATATTATAATACATGAGGGAAGGATTCCCAAAAGTTAAGAACTTCTTCCCCCATTATTTATAAATAAACCCCTAGAATGAGGGTAAAGTGGTCTTTTAAACCATAATTATTTTTTAGTCCCTCAA